>JAVUPR010000223.1:0-397500 GCA_036785695.1 Gentiana straminea
AGACATAAATATTCCACTCTCCCATTATCATTTAGTGTGACCAGGCTGGTATTATCAACTCAATTTGCAAACTCAAAAGCATTAATTAACAATTATAACTGAAGTTAACTTGTACATTATTGGTTAATTATTATACTCGATCTCCTTTTTAATCATAAAAAACCAATTTTCAAATATACAGTTAGTTTCATTCTTCTGTAGCATCTACCAAAAAACAAAAACAAAAAAACAGATTAAGATAATAGTCAAGCGTTTAAAAGGTTAATATAAACATCATACAATTTCATTTATAATATAGAGGGTATTTTAGATTTGATATTCCATGTCTTAGTTTCACCTGTCAGACCTAGGTGAACTTCGATGATGTCACAACAAAGAAACCCACTACATAAGACCCTTTCAAGATGTACAATGTCCCCCGCCCGATACCCTTTAATCGTATTTGAACCTTTATAGACATTCACCACTCTAGCCCTTCACCCCCGAACTTGAACCCTTTGTTATCAAGTAGACTAAGTGATAATTAAATTCTTGGTCATCTGCAGTGAACATGCCTAACTGCTGTCAACAGGTGCAGTAATTTACCACCATGTGCTGTCCTCAATTGAACTCGATTCAAGTCCCAACTATTTTGCGTAATCTTGTTGTTAGCCATTGCAATATGGCCTCCATCCACTCAAGCAACAAGTTGGGAAACCACTCCCTCGTTTGGACACCACATGATCGCATGCCTCGTGTCCGTAATCCACACATCTATGTGCATGCGCCTCAACACTCGAAACCGCTAAGGCCTCGCATCTTCTTCGCAGTTGGTGTCTTGTTCTCGCTTGGGCAACAGGCACTTCCCTGGCCGGGGTACTCGCCGTTTTTTTTTCTTTTTGACATTCATTCTTCCAACGCTCTCGCTTCCTTGCAGAATATGCATATCCAAATTTTAAAGCACTTTGGAAGTTCTCTTGATTTCTTCTTTCCACTCTCTGCCCCCGCCGATTCCACTCGACCAACTAATCCAAGAGATCAGATCACTTCATTCCAGAATCTGTGCGATACTGCTAAGGCAATGAGTGATGATCCCTATATCCTCCACGACAAGAAGAATGGGTAGACCGAGTCCTTCCCAACAATAAAAGGATCGCACAAAGTTCTCATATGATGCAAGTGTGCAACGAGCATAAGTAGGATCAAGCTGCCGCATATTCATCTTCACACCTTCGGCATCAATAGCCCCAGTCAAATAAGCTCGAGTCTGGGCACTGCATTCTGCATGATCCCTCAACCGAGTGCCCCATGTATCCTTAGCTTCGATTGTGATGTTGTTCTTGACAACACCCTGCTGGTTGTGTAGACTTTGTCATGTACGTGCACTCAAGCTTTCTGACTCACAACTTCTTCTTCGGATGTGTCCTCTCTCAAAGAACCCTCTATGATAATATCTATCTGGACATGCTGTTACATAATTGTTGAATTCAGTGCTTTCTCCTCCAGATCGGCTTTCAAAGAATACTTCCTTCGTTGATTTGCATAAGGGAGAACGTAATCCATGTTGTTTCAACAAAGCACACATCTTGATCGGGCACGCACTCAGTGTCTGTTTCTTCCTCGTGAACTTTGTCAATCTCTGACGCCTTTCCTCACTCCTGTAAAGCTTGCGTAGATCCTGCAAATTCTAGCATCAACTATGATCTTGGTGCGAATCTACCTCGCTTAAAATCGTATGTACAAATGCATTTCTCTGGATGAACTGACGCTCCGATACTGGGCAAGTACGACGGATCGATCGCGATGTGATGATTGATTGCGAGTAAAGATGGAATAGCATTAACTAAAATTTGAAATAAAATGGCTCCTGGATTCATATTCCAAGCCATGAAATTTCTCTCTAACGAGCTCTTTTGACGACTCTCGCTTTAAGGCGTCTATTGGAGTAGGTATTTAAGGAATAAAAGTAAAACATATACAAAATTTCCCGCTAAGACCAATATCAAAGTGTACTCTAGACTGCAGCAATGTTAGCTTGACCTCTCTAAGCCGTTGCTTTCTAAATCGGGGTAAGTTTTCGAGATGCACACATCATATCGTGTCTGAAAAGTTTTTACCTAATTTGTTTCCAGAAGGTGGCCATTGGCGACCGTAAAATGACTCATGAGTGTCCGAAAATCCTACTTTAATGAAGAAAATCTGCCAACCTCAATGTTAAAAAGTAAAAATGACAATAAATTGTTTTTCTTATTGAATGAATAAAAGGTTTGACATGCTCTTCTTTTATGACTGGAAGAGTGAAAGTGTTCTAAATCAAAATAAACACTTCTAAAGATAAACTATCATCTAAATCTAAGATAAATCTAACATTAATCTGTTTATTCAAATAAATAAATCTATCTAAAATATAACAATATTATCTTTTATTGACATCATATTTATCTCTTTAACTTTTTATCTTCTAATAATGCCGTAACTCAAAAGGTTGCTGATGAGGCCATGTTTGGACCTTCGATATCGCACTTTCCGCCTGTCAACAACTAAAACCTCAGCCCCACCTTCGGAAATCAACATGTTCTTCACTTGCTATAATGCCATATGCAAATGTGCCGAGTTCTATATAAGTGCTGAGGCATTCGTAATTCACTCTCTGCATTGTTCAAGTGAACCTCTTAACACATAAAAAGCAATATGTATCTCTAGATTCCGGGGTTCTCTTATTGTCTTGGGCCGCCTATAAAGAGGTTTCAAAGCACAAAAGATCAATTGCTCTCGTTTGAAGAAAAAACTCTATGATTGATACCACGATGCCAACTTCAAGCTGGCAAATGTACAGAACCGCTAGCTTTCCGATTCTCCTCGATGCATCGTACATTCTCCACGCATTCTTTGCGTACTCACTCTGCATCCAGTGAGGATCCGGTTTAACGCCGGAATTCATGCACTATCTCCTTGGCTTTTAATGAGCGCGTGCGCTTGGGAATCTAACGCATCAGTGATAGAAAGCGTGTTGTTCGGCATGTGTTTCACGACCGTCATGTCCAAATGGTGGATCTTACGTCAGTGGATGTTTAAAGGGGTAATTTATTGTTTTTGCCTTTCATGATTAGTTTTGCTTCTCGTTTTTTTGCATTTGTTCGGCGTCCGGGAACGTCCCATCGCATTTTCTAGCTTGTGTGACGCTTTGCAACTTACCACGAACATCTCGGGGCACCTGGCCTTCCGGCGACGTTTTGGCCGCTTGTTTCACTGATATCGCTTAATGAAAGAAGTTTTTTTTTGTTATAAAACTTAATAAAAGTTCTTTATTTCCTAAAAAAATAAAAAAATGTTCCCTCATGGGAATAAATTTCAAATTTGAAAGAAGAATTTTAGATAATCAAGCTCCGCCTTTCAAACAAGTCGTTCAACACGTCAAATGGTGGACAAGGGGTTCTAAGATGTATGGGCAGTATACAAATAAGTTTCACGTTCTTAACTAAAACCCATATGCATTCCTAATTTACGTAATAAATCTGAAAAGAAACCAAGCCACAAAGCTAGATGTAAGAGCCAAGCAAGCCTTTTGAACCAACAACCACAGTACCGTAAGCATCCATTCCCGGACGCCGAAGCCACGAAACACACGGCCAAACAATCACTTTCCACCACTATTCGCCGAATCTCAAAGTGCACCCCCTCTTCTAATGCCAAGGAAATAGCTCTAAGCCCAGTGTGTACTACACCGGATCACCCGGGTCAAAACGAGCATGCAAAAAGGAGTGCAGTACAAAGTGCATGCTGTTACATTGTAGAAACAATTTTAATTATTATGCTTTTGTCTTCGAGGAAATAATTATATTTCTGATATTTTTCTAGGCTAAGGACCTTTTATTTTCCTCAGAATAATATATCCATTCTGTTGATTAGTAATAGAAAAATTATTAAGGTTTATTGTTAGAAAATTGAGAATGAAAATATGATTTTTACAAAAAAGAAAAGAGAAAGAAAATGGAAATATGTAAAAATGGAATATTTTATTCGTAATTAAAAAATTACATATTCTTACTTCAATACCTACGAATTAATTCACTCAATTGAGTGAAGTTGGATCGCTTTAACTATCTCAGTACCATTGATGCTTAGAGTGAGATCTCTTCGTGGATTTTAAATTTCCTCGCATTTAATCATTTTAAAACGAACATATTTTTTATCCTGATCGTCAAAAGATTTTTTTTAATTTTTTTATTTTTTTCGTCCTTATTTAGTACATCTCATTTCCGATATTTTTAAGGTCAAGTATGCTTGAGGTCATTTTACGAAAAAAAACACATAAACAAGCGGATTAAATTTAACGATCGAACATTCGGCGCCGCTTCACCACTTAATAAACATCGTGATTCTAAAAAGGCGACATGCCAAAGTGATGATTTGCCTTTATCACCCAATTTATATTTTACACTCTCACGACTTCTATTTTTTTTTCCTTTTTTCTGTCCTTTTCAAACAACCGCCCTCATTATTATTTTATAGCAAACAAATGTGTCAAAGTAATTTATATATTATACCTAGTAGCTTTTCTATAAAATTTTAATTTAAAAATATATATATATATATAAACACACCCATAATCTTGGCTATAAATAAGAGTTTAGTGTATACTCAATATCTCACCACATTAAATGGACGACTAGGGTTGTTAGAATAGGGAAATTTCAAAGTGTCGCTTTCTTTTAATTTCGGCCTTTTTATTCATAACCTTATCTTCATCAGCCACATATCTCTGAAGTTGCCAGATTCTTCAATTCTCCTTTTTCTTTTTAATTTCGACCTTCTTTGTTCAACTAATCTTCTTCTTGACAGGCAACATAAATGTTTCTTTTTAGGGAAATGCTTCAAGTACAATAAAATTGACACAACAAATGATACGCATTTCCATTTTTAATTATACCGTCGATTATGGTTTGTACATATTGATTGATGTAGAATAGACCATAATCAATTGTGTAGAATTAGGCTGTATCATTGTTTGAGTCAATTTTCATAAAGTTGCTAAAGTATTTCCTTCTGCTCTCTCAAAACATTCAATTAAAAAAATAAATAAACCTTATATATACACAAAATGGAAGATCTGAAATGGTGAATGCATATGAAGTCTGAAGATTTAGGTGTTTGGTAGAGGGAACGGATCTGATTGTCAAAGGTATGTCTCTTTTTTTTTCTAATTCTGATACAATTTGACATTTTTGGTTTTTTTTTTTTTTTTTTTTTTTTTTTTTGGGTAATTTAAAGCCTGGTGTTTGTTGATGAGATCTTTTTTTTTTTTCCCATTTTCTTCTGTAATTATTGTTTTGACATATAATTAAATGACCTGAAGTTGCTATTGGTGTTCTTCTGCAATTTATAAAACCTTAGGTTTTCTAGGAAAAAATAATTAAACCAGCCTTAGATCTCTGAATACTTCAAATGGCTATGTTGAAGATGGTTTTTCTACTGTTGTTCTAAACAAAAACAAAAAAGTTCATAGAAGTGCTAATCTTTTTAATTATTTTTAAGTCACTCTATTTTAATTCTTTTTCTTCCTTGTCATTCACAGATGAGCGGATTTTAGCATTGGTGAGCTGGAAAGATAACTCAACCCTAGGGTTTATATATATGGCAATCCTGGAGTGTGATTTTCCATTAACCCCAATTACCATTAGTAGCTTTTTTTGCAATGATTTTCTATGAAAGAAAAACAGCTTCAATCTTCAATATTTTTATGGATTCCTAATTACTATATATGGTCAAGTTGATTATATTACACCACATTAGATTCACTTTCCTTGTGACACCACAACAATAATCGATCAACTCTGGGTAATCAATGATTCAATGGTCGATCACCTCACAATCCATTTGTAAAAGCTTGGATTCTAGAATTGATTCCAAGCCACAGTGCTAAAGCTTCATCCTGCAAAGTTTGAGAATCAAGTTTCGGATGAGTCAATTAATGTAGAGTTTATGTAGTCGACTTTCACACGATCGAACGATCGTAATGGGGATTATTGTAGAGTTGAGAAGTGAGTGGTGTCAGTATTGGCGTCATCTTGTGATGTTTAGATGCATCAGCATGTATAGTTAAAACTGAAACTATAGAATTGTCATTATTCTAGTATTCTTATAATGATATATATATATATGGATACACTATAGCTTTGCTATTGCTAGTGCTAGGTTTAAAAAGGTGATTTGGAGTCGAGTGTTTTACGAATGAAAAATATGTATAATTTTGCAGACACTTGTTATAGCTCATACTTCTAAAAGAATGATAAACAAATTTTAAGTTATGTTATTTGTTCTGACAATAATATTATTTTTCATATATATAACTTCCTTGGTGCAGGTGTAATATTGGAAAAGTAATTATAAAGGGCAAAATTTCAAAAGAAGACCCCCGAGCTTGAAACAACCAAAAGAAAAAAAAAAGTTTGCTATTATGCTGATGCCTTCATCCTATCCCATCAGGATCCGCTTCTGATCAAATTCACTCCCTGTGGCTGCTGCCACTGCCAATAAGGCCGCACGTCAACTTCCAGCTTACATTTTCCTGGAGCCAATGGAAATCCCACTCGACAAGTACCTGTGTGATTCTCATACCTTTAACTGTAGCAGAAGGCGTGCTATGTTATCATACTCACGCGGTTAACGCAATCTAAACTAGATCCGTCACACAAGCAATTATTAAAAGCTCCGGTAAACACCGTACATGGTCTATTTTGTTCGCTCGATTCTGCAATCAAGCATAAGCTTACAAATATTTCTTAAAGAGTTGACTGCCTAAGCTAATTAACGATCCATGCATTTACTCCAAAAGTCGGTAACAGGCATTTTACAACTCTTACGTAAATGTCATGGAAGTGAGCCATGGTTGCTCGAATCGGCGAACAATAGATTTTAAGGTGCTTTAGCTACCGGAGCATCGTATAATTTGCATTATGGCTGAGCAACCTTGCAATGTATGGCGCTCAACGGCGTGAGTATGATGACGATAGCACGGTCATCTGGTACGGTTAGTAAGGTATTTGAATCACGTAGATGGTTGTCGGATGGAGATTTCTACTGGCATCGATGAAAATGTCAACTGCATCATGATCTTCTTGAGGTGATGTACTACTATATAATGTTGTTTTTATTGGGGACTTCAGTGGCAAGGATGTTTAGTTTCTTTCAGTGTCTTCAGGCAAAATATATATATAATCATCAACTCCAATTCCCAGCTTTTGACTAGATTTATTTTTTGTTGGAATTTCAGTAACCTCAATTTTTTCCACATATACAAAAATGTTAATATTTTGATGGAAGATAGTTGTTCCAAACGTAGAGTGTTTGCTGGTGTAATATATATATATATATATATATATATATATATATATATATATATATATATATATATATATATATATATATATATATATATATATATATATATATATATTCACCGGTAAACCCCCGATATTTTTCGAGTCCTAAGATCATTTGCCTACCTTTCGCTGGAATACCCATCACGTATCTGCATTCCTTCTTGCACCAGAGGCCACCACAAAAAGCCTTGTGCCAATCCAATCACATCGTAGTGAAAAGCTAGTCGAATCAGTAAGCCCCCCGAGGCAAATGTGGGAATGGATATGGAGCCGAATTGCAGGTTGTTTTCTTTTTTTCCCCAAAAAACATACTTACGTAAAATATTACTTCAACATCAAGCGTTTTTAATATCCGTGTACACAAAATTAAGTAATCGTTGGCCTCTAAAACATACCTACAAAAGTTAGGGCCTTTTCTTGGGTTTTCTAGTACATTTAGAAACAAAAAACCAAATTCATACGTATGAGATAACAAAACAATGAAACCAAATTCTGTGTTCTTGTTTCTTTTTGTCACGATCAACAATACACAACTAGCTTCATTAGGAATCATCACGATTCCCATTTAATTCTTTTATCAATCGCCATATTTGCATCATTAGTAGATTCGCCAAATACACTCGGCTTAGACCGTTTAGGTTGAGGTGATAGTGATATACTTGTGTTAAGTGAACCAATCCCTCTATCAAGCATTATGAAGGAATACAAACTTAGAGGCTACTGCATAATTATAGGCATACCGGCCGTAGATCGAGGACGAATACACATCAGTACATACAAGCTTTTAATGCAATAGTTCGAAAAAAAAAATATATGTATAGTTTATGGGTCAAAGGGTAATATTTGAAAATATTAGCGGGGTCGAAATAGATAATTAAAAGACATTTAAAAAATTTAAAATGATGTGAAAATTAAGCATATATAGTTTTTTTTTTTTTTAATTTGGGGGTCAAGTGAACTAAATTCAAGAAGGTGGCGCTACGCCTCTCTAAACAATACATACCCGACTAATGTGAATGATCTATACGTGCTGCTTTTATTCACCAAAAATTCAAAGCCTTCCTCTTCCTTCCTTTGATATGCTAAAAACCCTCTTCAATCTTTCAACAAAAATATTTCCAAATTATTAATTATATCTACAAGCTCACAATAACAAAATTTCAAAAATCAAACTATCAAAGTATTAGGGCTTGTAAATTCATAAGAAAATTACCTATTTACCTCCATTTAAGAATCTTAGGGCTTGTGTAGTGTAGTGAAAGATTGATATACTTGATATTATAACTAATAACATGAAGATTGAGATTAGAATTCTGAGTGGGAAAGATGTATTAATTTATTATTAACTCGGTGGGAAATCGAAAGAAGAAGAAAAAAAAAGAGAAGAACCGAAGAAGAAAGAAGGAAAGTGTGGGCCAAGAGGCAGAGAGGGCCGAGAGGCAAGGATAAAGGAGGATCGGGAGGATATAAATATAAATAAATAAATAAATAAATATATATATATATATATATATATATATATATATATATATATATATATATATATATATATATATATATATATATATATATATAATATTTTTTCTCTTGTTTTCCAAACCAAAAATAATAATAATAAAACTTGTTTTATATGTAAATATAAAATATGTGTTGTATGTCTAATTTTTTTGAGCTCTTTATCGTTTCGAGTAGAAAAAAATTGGGGGCCACATTATATTGGTACCGGACGGATTGATATACACGATTTTTTTTTTTTCTTTTAACGAAAACATGTAATGTTGGGTCTTCCCGTGCACTATTGGAAACTGTATCCAAGATCAGACGGCTTCCCACGGCCCTCACTATAGGGCCGGCCTTGTATATTCACATGAGATCAAAGTCATGCTTAGGTGCATTTTCCGGTCGAGCAGCTGGAGCAAGGCTTTATGACATGCTTGGAGTGTTTTTATATTTGGTTTTCGAATGCTTACTGTTGTATGTAGCTTTTAGTTCTCTAGATTGGTTATCTACAATTTTATCCGATGTTATATGTTTGAAACTTTTTTGATATATTATATTATTGTTGTTCCAAAAAACTTGAAACAACTTGCCCTTATCAGTTCGTTGACAATTTCCAAAACTCAGACAATTTCCTTCTAATGACTATACGCTAGAAAAAAGGGCTTGAACCCAGGTGGAGGATCACATGCCCTCGTGGCGCTGGCCACGACCCCACTCAACTTTATAAAAAAATAATGCAATGAAACGACGTCGTTTTGGGGGAAAAAAAAATCAATTTTTTGACCTAATTACCCGGTTTCGAACCTGAAATTTTTGACCTAATTTACCCGTCCAACCCGAAAAAAAATTTAGGGTTTCTAAGACTTTTGCGACGGCGACCACACCTGAACTTTTTTCCTAGATTCGCCGGCCTGCTTGAACTCTCCGAACCTCCTTTAACCTTCTTCTTGAACGACCTTTATACGCTATAGAAGGATGGCTTGAACCTAAAGGTTAAAATGAGTGCTTGAACCTCCGACTTCTTCTTCTTTAGTGTTATAGGTGCTTTCATTCAATAAGGAACCACCGGCCTTCTTCAATAGTGTTTATATATAAGGTGTTTTCGTTCAAGCTAAAGAAAAAAATGAAACAAATACGTTAGTTGTAGGGCTTGAACTTCCGACCTTCTCTTGAAGCACTAATTAACAATTATATTTGTATACAATTTCCATAACTCGGAGCATTAATTAATGATTATCTTCTTGTACAATTTCCAATACCGTAGTATTAATTAGCAGTATACGCTGTGGCCGAGGGCTTGAACCTCCGACCTTCTTCTTTAGTATTTATAGATGCTTAGATGTTTGGTGACGATGCTAAATAACGCATCGCACGCCGTGAACCGAGGCCACGTAATGTAATCTATAGAGATGAGTTCGTAAGAGATCGATAGCCGCTAAATATGAACAAGATGGTGTTTTTGATGGCTATCACGGCCGAGTCCAGAATATATCTTGGATTGCACTGCGTATCCCATTGTGAAAGTCCAGGAACAAGCCTTACGTACCTTCCGGAGCTATGTATTTATGGGGCATTACGTGTCCTTCTTCGCTTTACAACAGGGCGGCCGGAGTTATTGTCATAAATACCCTTAAATGGGGCCTTGCCTCCTTTTCCGGGTAACCCGTGGAATGTGGACAAATCGGTGAGCATTCCGCTAACGTATCCGAGATCGACTCGACGACGGCCGACGGGGCGCTCGAGTCCATGACACTTGGTGAATCCCACCGGAGTCTGCTGTGGTGTTCACTCGGTACGTCTGAAGATCGACCCGATGTCGAGTCAGCCGGCCCAGAGACTTATGCAAACGCCGGATGGACCAATCGAGGCATAATCTGCACGTGGAGGTGTGTATTCTCGTATCATCATTTGGCTTGAACGTCCAACGTGTTTATAGGTGTTTTGTTCAACAAGGGGAAAAATGAAACAATGTGCTTGGCTTGAACATCCGACGCGTTTTATAGGTGCTTTTCGTCAAATTCAGGAAAAAAAATGAAACAATATGCTTGGCTTGAACATCACGCGTTTGTAGGTGTTTTATATAGCACGCAAAACCGCAATACGCTAGAAGGAGGGCTTGGGTGCTTTCGTAGACGCGAGGAAAACAATGAAACAATATGCTTGAACGTCCAACACGTTTATAGTGTGCTTTTCGCTCAACAAGGAAAAAATGAAACAATATGCTTGGCTTGAACATCCGACGCGTTTATGTGCTTCAGTCAGACACTAAACCGCAATTTGCTAGGTGGGCTTGGAGTGCTTTCGTAGCGCGGTGAAAAACAACGGTGAAAACAATTTGCTTGAACGTCCAAGGCACGTTTACAAGTTCTTTTCGTTCAACAAGGTAAAAAAAATGAAACAATATGCTTGGCTTGAACATCCGACGTGTTTATAGGTGCATTTGGTAGACGCGAAACGCAATACGCTAAAAGAGGGCTTCGAGTGCTTTCGTGGACGGCGGGGAAAAAATACAAGATGCTCGCAATACGCGGTAAGAACAGGGCTTGGGTGCTTTCATTTGCCGACGCGGGGAAAAAAAATAAAACTATACATACTTGGCTTGAACATCCGACGCGTTTATAAAGGTGTGTTTTGTGACGCGGAACCGGAATACTGTAGATGAGGCTCAGGGTGCTTTCGTAGCGCGGGAAAAAAAACAATGAAACAAAATATGCTTGAACGTCCAACGCGTTTACTGGTGTGCTTTTCGTTCAACAAGGTAAAAAAATGAAACAATATGCTTGGCTTGAACATCCGGCGCGTTTATAGGTGCTTTTTGTAGGCGATGAAACCGCAATACGCGTTTGTGTGTTTTTATAAGCAAAAAATCGAGGGTGAGGGCTGCGTGCTTTCATAGACGACACGGGAAAAAATAAACTCACGCAATACGCTCAAAAGGAGTGGTGAAATATCGCTTAAAAGCGACGCGGATTGGGTGCTTTCGTAGACATTGGGGAAAAATAAAACTAGACGCGGGGAAAAACAATGAAACAATATGCTTGAACGTCCAACGCGTTTACAAGTGATTTTCGTTCAACAAGGAAAAAAAAAATGAAACAATATGCTTGGCTTGAACGTCCGACGCGTTTATAGTGCTTTTGTAGAAAACGCTGAAACCGCAATACGCTAAAATGAGGGCTTGGGTCCTTTCGTAGACGCGGGGAAAAATACCGCAATACTCTAAAAAGGAGGGCTTGGGCTCTTTCGTAGACATGGAAAAAAATTAAAACTTGGCAATACGCTAAAACTCGCAATACGCGAGGCTTGGGTGTTTTCGTATACGCGGGGAAAGTTGAAAAAACTATGAACGCCTCTGACGCTATATAGTGCTGCGACTTGAAACCAACATAGGGGCAGTAGAAAAAAAAATAAACACGTGGAAAAAATTAAACCATAATACGGGAAAAAAGAAAGAAATTCTCGCAATACGCAATAAAAGGAGGGATTGGGTGCTTTCGTAGACATTGGGAAAAATAAAACTAGACGCGGGGAAAAACAATGAAACAATATGCTTGAACGTCCAACGCGTTTTATTGTGTGATTTTCGTTCAACAAGGAAAAAAAATGAAACAATATGCTTGGCTTGAACGTCCGACGCGTTTATAGGTGCTTTTGTAGACGTGAAAACCGCAATACGCTAAAATGAGGGCTTGGGTCCTTTTCGTAGACGCGGGGAAAAATACCGCAATACTCTAAAAGGAGGGCTTGGGCTCTTTCGTAGACACGGGAAAAAAAAATTAAAACCGCAATACGCTAAAAAAGAGAGGCTTCGGTGTTTTCGTATACGCGGGGGAAAGACGCGGGGAAAAATATCGCAATACTCTAAAAAGGAGGGCTTGGGCTCTTTCGTAGACACGGAAAAAAATTTAAAACCGTAACTTGAAACGCTAAAAAAGAGGCTTGGGTTTTTCGTACACGGGTACACGGGAAAAAATTAAAACTATAAAACGCTAGAAGGAGGGCTTGAACCTCCGACATCGCGTTCTAATGCCACACGCTCTAGCCAACCGAGCTATTCCAGCATTTATCAAATTTTATGTTCAAATATTTATTAACTCTAATATCGTTAAGATTATTCTCGATTTATACTTGTACAATGATTTTGTTTTGATACATGTGATCTTGATGACAGTGATGCATAAGTTCAATATCACGATAAATTAATTTCTCCTATATAAGCCCTGAAGTCTAAATATTATAAGACAAAAGTGTTTATCGTTTTTTAGTCAAATATTTATATAAAATAATGATATGATCATCAACATTTAATGATCATTCGAAAGATACAAAGCATTTACAACAAGTTCATCAAGAAGTTGTCAAAGCTCATAAAGTGAAGATAAATTTCAAAATAAATTATATATTGCAGACATAATGAATACCTTTAAAATTCGCTGGTAAAGGTTTCATATCAAGAATTAGCCTTATATCAGCGATCATCAATATAAAAACGTATTTGTTAATTTTGCGCAAGCGCCTTACCCCACGTGGTCACCGTGCTTATCCCGCCTCCAGCCAAGCGACCCGTATTCGATTCCCCCGTAGTTTAATTAAAATCTTTCGTATCCCGCCAAAAAAAAAAAAAAAAAAAAATTGTTAATTCTTGTAAAACAACTATTCTGAATATAATATTTTCCATCTCTAAAATCTATATATGCCTATCTCACCCTATAATAACAATATCAATTTTGCTATGACTACATATCGTTTTTTTTTAAAATTTTAAGAGTTTTATTTCACTAAAACACATGCGAACGCATCGCGCATTTTACTAAGTATTTATAAAAACGAAGGGTAAGTGTATTAATACTTAAAATGTGATCTTTAATACAGACTAGCTAGATTTTTGCTAATGAGTAGTTATCTTGCGACTGCATTTCTCTGCTGTTGAAACAGGAGCGATATAGTTGTGTAGTTAAAAATTTTAATTTTAGGATAAAAAATATGGAAAATTAGTGATTCGAAATTTTTTAATGTAATTCCACCAGGTTAACAAATTTATTGATCACCGAAAAATATAGTGAATTTCGATACCGAATTTCGACAAAATAATCCCGAAAAACAACCGATTTCGACAGCCGAATCCCGAAAATCAAATGAATTTTCGACACAATTTCAAAATTAAAATAAATTCGACAAACATAATTCGGCAAATGAATTAAACAAATGAATTTCGAACACAAGCTCAATTTCGATATCAAAAGATCGTCCTTCTACTTAATCGAAAGACGTCGTCTCTCCCTCATTCCCCCTAAAAAACATAGTTTTTAGACACCGATAACAAATTTCTGGTTTGGTTTGGGTCAACTAGTTTTTTTTCCTGGCCATAGTACAACCAGTAAAACACATTACTAGCTAGCTATTATTGTATTGCTCATTGTATATAAAAGTTATACGTTGGTCGCTTATGATTTTATCGTCGGCCGGTTTCGACGATAAAACGATCGAACCACACAGCTTTAATACGTGACGAGGCCACATACAAGTGCCACACTGTCTCCGCACCGTGTGGAGACACCACACAATAATCTCCCTTCTTTTGATATCAATTCTATTGGGAGCAGGCCCGGGTTTTGAGAACGGACGTCACCAGCTGTAAAATTAGAGGGTTTTTCATTACTAGCAATGAAAATATAACGTAGAGAGATGCAGGACTAGACAGAATTTGAAGTTGGGAGGATATATTATATGAAACATGTACAATGGTAGCTGCACTTTTTGGCAAAGAATGGAGTTTACAATACCCACATTGGATATATACCCTATGTCCTATGATATACACCACTTTGCTTTTATTTGGTTTCCAAGCCTCTAGGATTTGGATCCCCTCTTCTCTACCAAGCAACTAACAAACTTATCAACATAACTTTGATTCTTGTCTACATTACCAAACAATGCCTTCATTCCCCTTGCATTAGCCCTCATTGATTCTCCCTCTTCACTCACCACCACAAACCTCACAGTCTCAGCCACCCCTGTTCTCGTAAAAGCGCCATCTCCTACATTTCTTGGTATCTCAAGTCCAACTCTTTTCTCTTGTAAGAGCCTAGCATTCAGCCCTTGATCATTCATCACAGGCAGCAATATCAGCACTTTACCAAAGCTAAGTGCCTCTATCACTGAATTCCAACCACAATGAGTTAAAAATCCCCCAATTGCCTGATGGCTGAGAATGTTGACCTGTGGAACCCATTCATTGTAAACCATTGAATCATCTTTTTTGATTCTGTCCTTAAACCCTTGAGGGAGCATCTCTACAACACCTCTCCTCGTCGACCCCGGATTGTCCCTTAATACCCAAAAGAATGGCAAACCACATTGTTCTAATCCAATGGCAAGTTCTTCAACTTGTTCTTGTTCCAATACTGCTTCTGTTCCAAGTGCTACATAAACCACTGAATTTACTTTCTGTCTGTCAAGCCATTTTTTTATGCTGAACCAATTTAGTGAAATGCCCGTCTCTCCATCTTCAAACGATGAAGGCAATACCCCGATCGGGATCACGGGTTTTTTGTACAATGCACATACAAGATTGAACCATTCTGGTTCAAAATCAACACATGTCCTGAACACTACTATATCACAACCATCAACTGAAGCAGCGAATCTTATAACATCTGAAGTACCTGATTCATTGCCAGCAGAGCTTTCTACGTATCTTGAAACCTCGTGGAGATAATACTTGATGTTAGATTCAAAAGGTATCCATTTGGGAACGATTGTGAAGTCCTCTGCTGTTGATCTAGAATCACCACCTCCTTCACTGAGCAGTGAGCACCATAGATGGAGGACCAGTGTAAGCCATGGTTGCAGCAGTGAAAAGACTAAAATAGGCACTACAAACACCTGCTTTTGCTGCAATATTGGGTATCCAATGGGAAGCATAATCGTATATAATCCAATCGGGTTTTGGGTTTGATGTTTCAAGAAACGACGAGATCTCTGGTTCGAGCAAGTCAAAGGCTATTTTCAAGAATTGGGCTTTAGTGTAAGGTATGTCCATAGAAGACTCTGCTCCATCTGGTAAATTATTGACACTTGGGAAAGGGATCCTTACTAGATTGATTAGATGGGATAAATTCTTGGGGATTCTTGGAAGTCTGTGGATGTTTCCTGGAGTTGAGATAAAGGAAACAAGATGACCCTTTTGAGCTAAGGATTTGGAGAGCTTCAGAAAGGGTATGAGATGGCCCATGGCTAGCCATGGGAACATCACTACATGAAGATTGGTGTTTTTCTCCATGGACAAAAGAAAAGGTATGCAAGAAGGTTGAGAGAGGAAAAAAAAAAACTGATTTATCTCGTTAGTCAATGCAATTGTTAGCTTCCATTCTGCCATTCAATATCTAATCTCTTTACGAATTTGGTAAATATAAATAAAAAAGAAAGAAAGAAAATATACAGCAAAAGAAAAAGAAAAATCATTAAATGATATCCAAATCAATACAAAGAGTGAAATCATTATATTTTCAAAAATCAAATATGTTAGTGTGCTTGCTCTGGTAGTCAAAGGATTTGTGTAAGATTTTCAAAGATGTAGCACGTCCTATGTGTGAAATGGATCACAAAAATGTGTTAGTTTCCTTATAAGTTTGTTGTAATCTTAGCAATAAGAAATATGATTCACTCTTTTCCATTCTAGTTTACATTTTCCGCAAAATTTTCTTCAGCCTCACGACGCATATAATGACTATCTGATTATAGTTTCACGGCGATAAGAGGCTATAACACTATCTATATATAAATAAGTGAAAGAAAGACTTGATACACAAAAGCGTTACGTTTTTCATGTATAAAAAATACTCTTCTTTCCTTTTTTTCAAGACTTCACACACGCTATAATGACTATCTAAATATAGTTCACGGCGAAAGAAAGAGTTGACATAAAATGTGACGTTCTTTGTGTTGCAAAATACTTTTCGTTCCTTTTTTTGAATTCTATAATTATATTTCTTTAGTACGCAAAATGCAGTATTCCCGGGCTTGAAGATTATGATCATTTCAAAATGCGTGGGATATCATATGCAAGTTCATATCATTGCATATTTGCATGTACTGTCACAATTTCTTCAAGTTTTCCGGTGCAAAATGATGGTTAAAATTCGCCATCATCTCATCTCATGTACTCATGGCAAACTTCGCAGATTTGGAAAGAAAATGATAGTTATTCTTACTTAATATGGAACGTTTACTATAAGTGACAGATCGTTTTGCCGGTGTTTTTATCGTTTAGTTTAAAGAAGACACGTACCTACATATCGTTTTTCTTTTTTTATACACTTATGAAGAAAAAACATATAATCAACTGTAAATAATAGTATATACACTGCATATCATTACATTGTGACAATACATGTAGTATCGTGAGCAATCGTTTACTGGTGTACATGTTTGTACGATACAATTAATGTTGGGGTCATATTACGTAATTGTAGATTTGTCATTCTTTTAGGATGAGGAATGCATATTGGAATTCAGAGATTCATTCCTAACTTATTCGTTGTATGAAGGTAAGCATGTCTTTGGTCTCAAATCTTGGAACGAGCCTTTTCGATGAGTTGTCTTCTAAGAATCTTGCCAGAGGCAGTTTTCGGGACTGTATTTATAAAATTCACCCTCCGCAATCTTTTGAAAGGAGCTACCTGAAATTTATTCATTACACCAAAATTATCATCTTTAATAATATGTATAGAATTTGTGGCTGGCTTACTTTATTAACATTTTATAACACGATTGTGTTTTTCTTAAGTATGTATGAGAAGTTAGTTACCTGATGAGCTATGAATTTCTGTACATCTTCCTCTGTAAGGGAGCTATTTGGAGAGCGGACAACATACGCCACTGGGACCTCACCTGCTTCAGCATCTGGAAACCTAAACAAATTGGTTTTGGTTTAATTAATGACTTCAAACGAGAGAGCTAAAATCAAAGCATAAACTTTTAAAGATTGAGACCTACACGAAATTAATACAACACTTACGGAATGACAACAGCATCTAATATCTCGGGGTGAGAAATAAGCAACCCTTCAAGCTCTGCTGGTGCTACCTGTAAATAGGACAGGGAATTGTTAGGAGCATAAAGATCCAGGACGTTCGAAAACTTGGCAATACAACACAAGAATAATAATGACTCACCTGAAAACCTTTGTACTTGATGAGTTCTTTAATTCGGTCAACCACATATAATTGTCCTTCTTCATCAAAATATCCAAGATCTCCGGTGTGCATCCACCCCCGTGTATCAATAGTTAGCTTTGTGGCTTCTGCATTGTTGAAATAACCTGAAATGGGAGAATAGATGGTAGGTTTATCCGTGTTAAAACGAATAAACATCTAACGAGTTAAAAAAAATACCCTGCATAATATTAGGACCCCGAACCCAAATTTCTCCTAATTGGTTGGGAGGGAGAGCTTTCTGTGTATCTACACTTATAACTTGAGCTTCGATTCCTGAAAGCAGCCTTCCTGTTGAACCCGAGTGCCTAGGGCCGAGATATTTATTCTCTATAGTTATAACACTACATGTTTCTGTCATACCATAGCCCTGCAATCAAATAACTAACTTGTGTTTTTTTTTACCAACTTTTGGCATCACAATTCAAGCAACTGATTTCAAAATAGTTAAAAGGCATATGAAACAATAGCAAAAACTTAATGTTAACAAACTTACCTGCAAAACCGCAGCATGAGGAAATTTCTTGGCACACTCAAGCATCAGTTCCTTCCCTAATGGGGCAGCCCCCGACACAATTTGCCTCAAAGACGATGAATCATAGCTCTTAACCGCACTATTCTTAACCAAGGCCAATACAATTGGGGGCACAATCCATAGATGTGTTACACTGTACTTCTCAATGGCTTCCAAAAACAATTCTATGTCAAACTTTTCCATAGACACAACTGCATTCCCCCTTTGCAGCTGGGCATACGTATTTGCTAAAAGCCCGAACACATGAAACATAGGCAAAACGCACAAAAAGACATTATCCATTTCCCCTGCTAAATCTGGATCCATTGTTACCATTAAAGAGGCAGCGATAAAGTTTCTGTGCGTCAATATCACTCCTTTACTTGTCCCTGTTGTGCCAGAAGAATACAACAAAGCAGCCGTATCTGATTGCTTTACATTAGCAGAAAAATCATCCCAACTAGATGAGCCCACATTCTTAATCAATTCGTCGAACAACGATATCTGTCTAGCAAACCTACTGCTAATTTGGGAGTTATTATTTCCAGAGCCCAGAAGCAATAACGGCAAATTAAAGCCGGAAACTTTAGGAATTAGTTCAGGAATTGTGACAATAAGCTTCGGGGCACAATCTTTAACCTGTTTGGAAAGCTCCTGAACAGTGTAAGCTGGATTTGATGTGCTGGCAATAGCCCCTATACCAATGATACTAAAGAAGCAGATGGGATACATGATTGAATTCGGAGCAAACAGGAGGACAACGTCATTCTTCCTGATACCCAGCTGATGGTAAAGAGCATGAGAGAGCTTGGAGACAGTGGACTTCAACTGGGCAAAAGTCAAGGTTTGATTTGTGTGGGATTCTATGAGGCCTGGCTTGTCCGCAAAAGACGAAACATTTCTGAAGAGAAATGAGACCATAGATAAGTTAACAGAGGCTTCTGGCAGGACCAATGGAGGCCGTAGCGACCTGTAAATACCATCTCTGCCATATCCAGACTTCTTCTCCATCTGTTTGATTTCTTTAGAAGCTCAGGGGTCTGTGCATAGAAGGTTTCTTGTAAGAGAAGGGACAAAGAAAAGCTTCCAAATTGCAGTTCAATTTCCCATTGTTCATAAATTGTGTGGCTATAGTCCATGCATTCGTGATCTAGAAATTGCTATATATTGATTATGTTTTAGAAAAATTATCATGGACCGGTTATCATAGAAGTTATTATCACTTTGAGGACCACATGGACCAAGTCCTTACAATTTCCTGTCATGGATTTCTAAGTGTGGTACTATTTACACTAAAAAAATGTGGGTGTTTATAAGTTTAAATAATAATGTCTCCGTACAGAAGACACCATAGAAACTCTGGAGCCACGGACGGGCCCATGTAATTGCTCCATGGAAACTCATTAGTATATATAACGTGTATCTTATATATATGTATCCATAAACCTGATTCTGGGGAATGGTCAGTGGTCACAGTGCCTTTTAACTGGCACCGCTGCACTGCCGGCTTTGTCCGAATCTGTTTTATGTTCTATTTTAGTGACGCAAGGTAAAATTTTACAGTAAAAGCACTCATTTTCCTCCCTCTTTCTGAATTTGATGCTATTTCCCGGGCCTTCTCAGGATTCCTCGTAACATAGTAACTATCACATTATAGTATTATGCGAGAACACTTGACTATTGCATCATACTACAGAGTTTGGTCTTTGATTCGTAGATTTGTGAGGAATTTTCAATATTATAGTACATTTCCCTCATGGCTTCCCGTATTTATTTGATTGTTCGAAAGAACATGTGTGGTCTGAAACAAGTTTTCTCTTTGGATTTTCAAGGAAAAGATGGGATGCAATTGTCAAGTTTTCTCTTTGGATTATATGGTTTGTTATCGAACGATGTAAAACAAATCCCCTTAACGAGAACGAAAGATGATACGCATATATAGCAAAAGTTGGTACATTTGTTGTTGTAAATCACTGAAACATACGTATAGATTTGATAAGAATCTTGTTATCATCAATCGTTTACAACAAATGCTGTTTCTTGTATTGTTAGCTTTTTTGTACTTGTATCATTTTCATTACAAGTCTACCGTCTAAATGGTGTCAGATTCGGAGATTCCTTTCAAAAGATTATATGTCTACAAGATATCAACTTTTCCTTCCAGATTTGATGGCCTGTGCCGAAGGAGGTGGAAACAGGCTCTGTTTGAAGATGATAAGGCCATCACATTGCGACACTACACACTGTATCAGGAACGACTGATAAATGGTTTCAACAATGTCTATGGCACAATGTTGTGGTCGTGTTACGTACCTGTAGATGGAATGAGGGGTAGATTGGCCTCAAATCTTGGAGCGAGCCTTTTGGATGAGTTCTCTTCTAAGAATCTTGCCAGAAGCAGTTTTTGGGACTGTATTTATGAAAGTTACCCTCCGCAGTCGTTTGAAAGGAGCAACCTGAAATATACAAACAGAACAAGTAATTAAGCCCGATAGGTATCAAAATCAAAACTTTAGCAGTTATCATTCACGATGTATCAAATTCATCGTCTTCAAAAATATGTATTTTAAAACTGGGTGTCAGACTTATGTATGAAAAGTTAGTTACCTGATTAGCAATGAATTTCTTCACTTCGCCTTCTGTAAGGGAGCTAGTTGGAGAGCGGACTACATATGCAACCGGGACCTCACCTGCTTCAGCATCTGGAAACCTATAAACTTAGTTTTTATTTTAATTAGTAGCTTTAAATGAGACAAATGAAAGCTATCGAAACCTACATGCACCAAAATATAACTTACGGAATAACCACGGCATCTAGTATTTCAGGGTGAGAAATAAGCAACCCTTCAAGCTCTGCTGGTGCAACCTATAAATTATAATTAGGACAACAAATTGTTAGGCATGTCCTTTTCCAGGTGAAGTCAATCCTTGTTAAATACCTTCATCTTTCAAAAGATTTGCAAGTTATAGTATAGCTTCTTTCCTTAAACATCTCCATACTTCAATTAGAACATTATAAAGTCTATCATTAATCCATTTCTTATCTTCTTTAAAGCCTTTCCACTTCTGACGGTCTGATTCGATCATCTAATATATGTCAAATCTGCACTACTTTTTAAAATCCATGGTGTCAAGAATATGTTCAGTTTAGCTTACGTACTAAACGATTCGAGCTACCAATGAATTAAACACCGCTCCGGACAACCTGGTGCATAAAGCTGCATAAATCAAGAGTATGAAGCCTTATTATTCTTTCACAAATACTATTTCCTGAACTCAAACGTGTGATAATTGTCACATGGAGAAAATTGCAATGTTTTGCGCTTTGCCGCCTCTCTTCTAAATTCACATTTATTCATTTGCTACATAGTTTATCTTCCAGTTCAACCTTTTCTCTTAACTCTAAAGATTATTACCAGCTAAGGAACGTTTAGAGTAATAACGACTCACCTGAAAACCTTTGACTTTGATGAGTTCTTTGATCCGGTCGACCACAAATAACTGTCCTTCTTCATCAAAATATCCAAGATCTCCGGTATGCATCCACCCCTGTTTATCAATAGTAAGCTTTGTGGCTTGTGCATTGTTGAAATAACCTGAAAGGGGTAATAAATGGCAAGTTTTGTGGTTTTGTAAAAAGAATAAACATCTAACATATAATTCATTGTCAAGTAAATAATACCCTCCATAATATTAGGACCCCGAACCCAGATTTCTCCTAATTGGTTGGGAGGTAGAGCTTTCTGTTTATCTACACTAACTACTTGAGCTTCAATTCCTGGAAGAAGCCTTCCTGTTGAACCCGAGTGCCTAGGGCCCACATGTCGATTCTCTATAGATATAACACTACATGTTTCTGTCATACCATAGCCCTGCAAACATGTAACTGACTTTTTTACAACTTCAGGCATCGCAATTCAACAACTGATTTCAAGATAGTTAAAAGGCATAAGAAACAATATCAAACACTTTATGTTAGCAAACTTACCTGTAAAACTGCAGCATGAGGAAATTTTTTGGCACACTCAAGCATCAGCTCCTTCCCTAACGGGGCAGCCCCTGATCCAATTTGCCTCAAAGACGACAAATCATAGCTCTTAACCACACTATTCTTAGCCAAGGCCAATACAATTGGCGGCACAATCCATAGATGTGTTACACTGTACTTCTCAATGGCTTCCAAAAACAACTCCAATTCAAACTTTCCCATAGACACAACTGCATCCCCCTTTGCAACTGGGCATACGTAATTACCGAAAGCCCGAACACATGAAACATAGGCAAAACGCACAAAAAGACATTATCCATTTCCCCTGCTAAATCTTGATCCATTGTTACCATTAACGCAGCGGCCATAAAGTTTCTGTGAGTCAACATCACTCCTTTACTGGTCCCTGTTGTGCCAGAGGAATACAACAAAGCAGCCGTATCAGACTGCTTTACATTAGCAGAAAAATTATCCCAACTCGATGAGCCCACATTCTTAATCAATTCGTCGTAGAACGATATTTGTCCAGGAAATTTACTGCTAATTTGGGAGTTATTTCCGGAGCCCAGAAGCAATAACGGTAAATTAAAGCCAGAGGCTTTGGGAATTAGTTCAGGAATTGTGACGATAAGCTTCGGGGCACAATCTTTAACCTGTTTGGAAAGCTCCTGAACAGTGTAAGCTGGATTTGTTGTGCTGGCAATAGCCCCTATGCCAATGATCCCAAAGAAACAGATAGGATACATAATCGAATTCGGAGCAAAGAGGAGGACAACGTCATTTTTCCTGAGGCCTAGCTGATGATAAAGGGCATGAGAAAGCTTGGAGACAGTGGACTTGAATTGGACAAAAGTGAACGTCTGATTTGTGTGAGATTCTATCAAGGCAGGCTTGTCTGGAAAAGATGAAATGTTTCTGAAGAGAAATGAGACCATAGATAAGTTAATGGAAGCTTTAGGTAGGAGCAATGGAGGCCGTAGGGACCTGTAAATTCCATCTCTACCATATCCAGACTTCTCCATCTGTTGGATCTCTTCAGGGGTCAGCGCAGATGGTTTCTTGTGAGAGAAGGGTCAATGCTAGACGAAAGATACTATAAGCTTGCCCGATTTCCTACAAAGCTAGGGGGGGAGGACACGTGGCATTTTTTTTTTTTTTTTTTCCCCACTTTGGTTTTTTTTTTTTCCCTTTGGTTTTTTTTTTTTTTCTTTTTCCTTTCTCATTCCTATATCAAGCAAATATATATATCTCGTTTTTGTAGTTCGAGTTTTTGGGGACGATAATTTTTTTATCATCGCTTTATTGTATATCGTGTATGTATGACGCTTTTTCACCACGCTTATTTTTTTCGGTTGTTTCCTATCCTAATACGATACAACCACGATATTTCAACGTATTGCATTGCTTCGCGCAAGGTGTGTTTTTTTTTTTTTTACATATATATATTTTATATCGTGTGTTATACCGTTTTTTTTAGAGGCATCGATTTTTTGAACGCCGCGTATCGATTATTCTTTTTCGCCTTATTGTTTTTTTCATTCGTACACCGGGTATAACGAATTTTACTACATGTTTATTATTTTTTTCGTCTCGTGTTTTATGATTCAATAGTGAAAAGGGGAGGACACGTGGCACTTTTTTGTTCCCACTCTTTTTTTTTTTTTTCCCTTCACATTCCTATATCAAGCATCATATATATATCTCGCTTTTGTAGTTCGAGCGGACTCGTAATTTTTTTTGGTCATCGCTTTATTGTATATCGTGTGTGTATGACGCTTTTTCACCGCGATCAATTTTTTCGGTTGTTTCCTATACTAATACGATACAACCACGCGATATATCAACGTACTGTAGTTTGTTTCGTGTGTGTTCTTTTCCTTTTTTGCGTATATATATTTTATATGTGTGTCTATACCGATTTTTTTTTGAAAGATCGATTTTTTTTCGCTTTACGTATCGATTATTCTTTTTCGTCTTATTGTTTTTTTTTATTCGTACACCGGGTATAACGAATTTTACTACATGTTTATTATTCTTTTTCGTCTCGTGTTTTATGATTCAATAGTGACAAGGGGGAGGAAGGGGGAGAGGATTTTTTGGGTTTTTTTTTTTTTTTTGGGTTTTTTCCCTCCCTATATCACATATATATATCCTATAATAATCTATGATACAACCACGCGATATTTCAACGTACTGTATTGTTTGTGTGTGTATTCTTTTCCTTTTTTGCATATATATATTTTATATCGTGCGTCTATAACGGCTTTTTTTTTTGCGGGGCATCGATTTTTCGCTACGTCTTCAATCTTGAAAATATTAAAGCCATATGCTGAAGTATTGTCATTCCATTGTTTGTATCTCCATTCTATGCAAGTTTTATTCTTACCATGTGCTGATGTGTTTGTATATATATGTATTCTTATATATACATAAAAAACACTTTGGGTTTATGATCGATACTTTCTAGGTGTTCAATCTTACCGGCAGCTGCACGGGTCAATTGTAGTCTAAAGTAAGTGGTTAAGGTCACGAGGATTGTGAGGTTGAACACCAAAAGCTATTATTATCTTGATCTAAGTCGCAAATTAACAAGAAAGTAATGTATCTATGATTCTACTACTACAAAGGGTGATAAAATGATAAAAAGCCTAGCCAAGACAATGTAATGATCAAGTATATCTCTACTAGTATCATGGAAATTAACTACTTACCAACCCTCCATTAGTGATCAAGTGTGTCTTACCGGTGCACTCCTAAGCTAGTAATTCCCCCTCATACGAGTGAATGAAACTACTCTCTGTCTCCTCATTGGTCTAAGTGTCCTAGACCTAATGATTCAACATGATTAAGATATTGAATGCAATGACAATGTCAAAACCCTTGGATAAGAAATCGAATTCCAATTAAGGTCAATTTTACCTTCCGGTTCTCCTATTCCTTCTCCCACACCTAATATCTCCTTTCGGTCTCAACTAAGTGTGTGTGTGCTGGTGCTAGGTGATCAATCCAACACCGACAAGCAATACGGTGCAAATAGGAAAAGATAACAACAACACAAAAAGCTATGAAATATATGAATTAACATTCTCAATCAACATAATAGAGATTAATAACTATCACAACAAAATTATCTTAGCTAGTAGAAAACTAGCCACTCATAACTACAAATATCAACATATCAAGATTAACATTCATACTTATAAGATTAACAAAACAAAATAAAACTAGAATAATACCGATTACAAACGTTGAATATGCAAAGGGTAAGCTTGCTTCTTCTTCTCGTAACATCCATGGAGTTGGCTCACCGAGATTGATAAGCTCCTTCCAATCAACTACCCTAAAAGATTAGGCTAGCTTTCTAGAATTATACTTGTGATGAAAATAGCTAATTAATGGAACTAATTTTTGGCTCTAATAGCCATTTAAAGGATGGTGCCTCCAAGATGAAGAGAAGAAGGGGGAAGAAGAAGATAGGGTTGAAAATTTGAGAAAATTCGATCCAGAATGGTGTTTTTATGCTGAAATCTGCATTTTGCGACCTCCGGCGTGCGCCACTAAAGATCCGGCGTGCGCCGGAATAACCAACTCTGACAGCTCTGACAGCTTTCTGCAACGATTCGGCGTACGCCGCAAAAAGGTCCGGTATGCGCCGGTTCTTTACACAAGTCGGTAAAATGATCATAACTTGAGTTATAAACCTACGATTGATGTGATGCATTGGAAAGCTCGTTTCTTGATCTACAACTCTCATGAAGAAGTCTTCTCCATAAAATGCATCTAAGTAGGGTCAAAAGTCTGTTGAAGATAAGCTACGGTAGAAGCACTAAGGACAATTGATATGTTTGAACTCGATAGCTTCCGGCACACTCTTCTAGCCCTCAAAAGACGTGTTTTAGGCTCAACACGTGTGGTCACTCGGGGTCTTGTTCAACCTGCAATCCTGCAATAAATCACCAAAATACCAAGCGTAAACCCGACACAACACTCTAGTTACTAAACCGGTACAAAACCTATCAAAATATGATATTTTATATAATAATTACTATCTACACATATGGATGAAACTAAGCAATTAATGACTTGAATTGGTACAATAATGCTCAAAGTGGTATCAGAAATGGGGTAACATGTCATTATAATGAACGACAATTTGTCTCTCATCATTTTATCGTTCCGCAATGATATACAAAAAGTCTTCGTCTTGCTAATCTTGGTTTATTGTTCTTGTAACTGTTGATCTTGTGCTGGCCATGTCTTCAATGGTGTAAATTTGATTCCAGGTCCATGGATCAAAAGTAATAATGCTTTATGGTGAAAGAAAAAGAAAAAAACGCCGAATTATCATCTCCGGTTAAGGCTGCAGAAATGATTAAGGTTCCACACCTACAATCCTGAAAAGTATACTTCATGTTTACTTTCACGCTTATGGTTCATGAAGCTTCGCCCTTGCCCTTACCTATGCCGTAGATGATAGAGCTTAGATCGATGATAGAAGCCGTAAATATCGGTATATGATAGTAAAGCTTAGATTTACTCCTTTGCCTTTAACTATATGATAGTAAAGCTTAGATTTACTCCTTTGCCTTTACCTTTAGTCAAACTTGCCACATACATTGATCTAAACAAAGGAGAAGCCGTATACATCGATCTAAGCTTTAATATGATATAATTATATGATATTAACTATATGATATACTATATGATATTAAAACTTATATGATACTATCTAAGGCAAAGGAATAAATCTAAGCTTTACAAACCTTGACTAAAGCTTAGATCGATGTATCTGGCTTCTCTCCCTTTAGCATAATAACAAGCTTAGGAGTAAATCTTCCATACACGTTGTTTATTTGCAACATAAATATCCTTTTTTCCCCTACAGATTTCTATACACTGTAATTTCTATATTTGAAAGTAAAATCCGATTAATATTGTTTGTATCTCGTATTTGTTGTTCAAGTTTTCAACTAATGATTTGCAACTGTTTATCCCGCAAAAAAACCTTCCACAAGTGTGTCTTTAGCCTTGGTATATCGTATATCTAATATTATTACTGATTTGAACTTTGATCTCTGCCCTGATTTTGTTCCAATCTTGTGTTGATTTAGAGTTGACCGTCCAGATGCCTAAAGATTGAACCTTTACCACGGTTTAATGGTCAGATTCATGCTGTAGGTGATGTCTAGTTTAATCATCTAATTGAATTTCTGGTTTAGGTAATTTTGAACGCTCTTTAATTAGTTGATTAAGTGTTTCTATCATGTAAAGTTGAGTTGTTTTCATATAATATCAGAATTTGACTATGAATTGCAACATATAGGTTTGGTGACTTTCTTCTGATGTTTTTTCTGATGTGATCAATACATAGCCTTTGCAATGTTGCTAAACCTGTGAACAATACTTACACAACGGGGTAACTCCGCTACTAGCAAATATGCTTTGATATTCTACATATTAAAAATCTCCTTGACAATGCTTTAATAACTACTTTCTTGCGTTACAATGTTCAAATTCAATGCTTTACTATACAATGATTAATAATGTGTTCAGGACTGTAACTTTGATTCCAGGTCCATGACTCAAAAATACCAATGCTTTATGGTGGAAGGGAAAAAAAACGCCGAACTATTATCTCCGGTTGAGATAACGGCAATGATTAAGGTTCCACACCTACAATCCTGAAAAGTATACTTCATGTTTACTTTCAGGTTTATGGTTCATGAAGCTTCGCCCTTGCCTTTGTCTTTGCCAGAGATGATAGGTCGGCGTTTTTTCTTCCTTCCACCATAAAGAAGGGTAAACAAAGTCAAGTGGAAGTTTATTTTGTCTTTTATTTTGTATCATATGGTTATATTAAACAAAACATTATTTCGTTGTCGTTTTTACGGCTTTTGTACTCGTGTTTTATATAAATTTTGAATTTTTCCCATTTTTCCCCCCAAATAATCGAACGGAATATGACATAGTTTTAGGTTCTCGTATGTACACATTACATAGCTAAGATGGTTTTAGGTTCTCATGTTTAGGATACCTTCTATTGATTTGCATTTGTTGTTGTTAACATGTGTTTTTCAAATCTTACAAAAAATTACTACCACATAATAACCCTACTTAGCATAAAAACGATTTCTTTTTTCAAATAGTGCTCCGTTCTTATTCTTTTTCTTTTCATGGTTTCAAGGGCTATGATGATATTGAATAAGTTTGAAGAACTGAATGATTTAAGCAATTAATGACATACAGATAAATCTTGGCGGGGCAATACCCAAATGGTTTATGAGCTTGTCGGTTCATAAGCAACTGAGCTTTTGCAGCCATGTATCTGTTTGCATTTTGCTTTCAAAGTCATGCATCTAAGCCTTGTTCCTTTGGTCACCCCTTCTCTACTGCTTGTGATCATGTTGTCAAACTCTATAGTATAAAGCTACTCTATTGATTGTTTTTCCAATGTATTTTGGTTAAATAATTCAACATACTTACACATCACAATTAATGCTCTTAACTACTCAACCTACCACTTTCTCTTCCCAAACCTAAACCGCCGCCTATCGCTATCCGTCCTCCTCCGATTTCTCTCTTGTCTCCGGAGACAAAAAAGGCCGCGGGTCTGTCAATCTATTTTCAGTTTTGATTTTCAAATGAATTTTTTAATTTTCTCTTCGATTTCGTACGATTTAGGAGCAGAGAAAATCATTGCAGCCTTGACTAAAGCTTTGTTCGATGTATCTGGCTTCTCTCTCTTCAGTATAATAACAGACTTGAGAGTAGATCTTCCATACATTCAACAACTAAAGTACCCCAAAATATACCAAATCGAAGAGAGTATTAAATAGTTTGAGCTTCTCAGTATGTACACATCACATAGCTGAGATGATTTTAAGTTCTCATGTTTAGGATGCCTTCTATTGATTCGCATTTCTTATTATTAACATGTGTTTTACAAATTTTACTAGAAATGGCTACCACACAACAGACCTGCATAGCACAAAAACGATTTCTTTTCTAAAATATTGCTCCATTGTTATTCTTTCTGTTTTCATGATTTCAAAGGCAATGATGATATTGAATATTTTGAAGAACTGGATGATTTAAGCAATTAATGACATACAGAAAATTCTTGGCAGGGCAATACCCAGATGATTTGTGAGCTTATTGATTGATTCATGAACAACTGAGGTTTTGCAGCCATGTATATGTTTGCATATTGCTTTTAAACTCATGCAACTGAGCCTTGTTCCTTTGGTCACCCATTCATAATTAGAGTGTAATGGTAATGTTTCATTTTCCTATTATGTGAACCTTGTTGATAATAGATGATTAGAATGCATGGGGGTAGGGGTCCGGTATTTACCACTTTGTCAAAGGCTATGCTGTAAAATTTAGTTACTAATCACTTTCCCAATGTAATTTAGGCAAATTATTCAAAACATTCTTACATCACAATTAATACACACACCCACTAAACCTACCTCTTTATTTTCTCCTCCGTTCTCCTCCGTCTATCGTCTATCGTCCTCCTCTCTCGCCATGTCGCCGGAGGAAAAAGCAATCCGGCCTGTCAAGCTTCTACCGACTTTGATTTCATAATGGATTTTTATATATCCACTTTGATTTCGTACAATTTACTGACAGAGAAAATCCTTTTTACTTTGACCGAGGCTCTTCGATGCATCTGTTGTCTCTTCCCTAAATCAAGCATAATAGCAAGGCTAAGAGTACTTCTTTCGTACACGCTTTTATCATCAAAGTAAATACTCTTTTATTTCATATTTACATTTCCTATATAATTTCTCGCATTTGAAGGTAAATCTGATTCATCTTCTTTGTCATTTTCGTATGTGTTGTTGAGCGTTTTCTCATTCGTTTTTGCATTCTCGTTTATCAAGGTAAAAAAATTTGCAACAGGTGTGTCTTTGTGCTTCTTATTTACTATTTATATATGTTAAGCTGAGGATTTTCATGTTTCTTGCTTTTTTGTTATTTATTTCTTGACCTGAGTGGTGCATGTGTGATTTTCATTATATTTAATGGTCTATTGTTAAAAAAGAATTACCCAGACAATTTTGGTATCATTTTGTCTATGTATTTAGTAGCTTCTTGTCTTCAGTCTCTTATAGTTTAGTGACGTTAACTTGCTGTTTATGATGTAGGATTTTTTATTCTGGTATAATTTGACTTCTGTGTATAAAGCCAAACTAAAAGTAAGATTAAGGAATGAACTCAAGCATTCCAGAAATGAACACAAACGTTGTGGTATAATTTGTGGGAACCTTGCTATGACCTTACTTTTAATTTGTGGGAATGTTGCTATCACCTTATATTATCTCAAAATTCATTGCATAATCTTATTTTTAATTTAGGTTTCTCTATCTATGTTTGTGTATAGTTTAATCTCTGCATATAATCTGAATGCAGCGTTTATGTTAAAAATGTACGGTTTGGTTAAATTTGTAATTCCGTTACTCTTAATACTTCATTTCTTCTTTATTTCATAAATATCAGTTTAATTTGGGCAACATTTAATCTATATATCTGGTTTCACAATCATATAAGGTACTATTACATCATATCTCACTTTTGATGCCTAATTTATTGGTTTGGTATATGAATAATCGTGTTTGCACAGTACTTACGGCTCTCATCAACATAGCCTTTGCAATATTGCTAAACATGTGAACAATACTTGCACAACGCGGTAACTCCGCCACTGTCAAATATGCTTTGATATTATACAAGTAAAACATTCCCTTGACATTGCTTTAATTCCTAATCTCTTGTGTTACAATATTGCAATTCAGTGCTTTACTATACAATGATTAATAATGTCTTCAGTGGAGTAAGTTTGATTCTAGGTCCATGGCTCAAGATTCCATATTCGTTTGTATAAGTATGAAATTCACCGTTCATATCTTACATTAATGACGTTCTTTGCAGTTGAACATAGCGAAGCTTATTACATTTGTATTGCGGGTAAACAAGGCATTCCGCGTCGATTTCACTCCATATTATGACCAGTTATCCATGTTTAGTATTCTGTTAAACCATGTATAATGTGGTATCTGCAGTGGGCATGACTGTGCCTTGCACAGTGTTAACCCACTAGTATTAGGTGATAAAGAAACCTAATAAAGTACAAATAAACTTTGCTAATTTACGTAATAAAGAAGGTTTGATTGTTGAAACAAAGGCTGATGTGTCTGACTTGGTTGCGACCGCGAGCTCATTGATCCTCAGTCCCATCTACAAATTCCGGCAGGTCGGTTGAAAATCCATTTCCCTGCTCTGCTGTATATGTATGTATCCCATTATTTTACAGTAACTAGGAATTCACTGTTTCATTTCATGTAATGAGAAAAGTTGAATCATTCATGCATGTAGTTTAATAGTGGTATGTAACTATGCATCCTTGCGTGCAACATATGCTCTTGGTTAGGTCTTTGGATACGAATGGTAATACTATGAGTTATCGAGAATCATCCATGTCTCTGAGGGTCCAATCAAAACTATCGGATGGGTGTTGCGCTATTCAAGAAGAGTGTCAGCCTATAGGTCCAGGGTGCTAGGCTCCGGTCAGCAAACCATGTTCATGCATAGTTGTCTGCTATGTCGCATAGGTACAATGTACATTGCCATCTAGAGTTTAATGAAAGGTCATCTATAAGTCATATAGAGGAGTAATACGCTAAGTTCATTCGGTCATGTTATGCGGTCATGTTATGTAGTCATGACTGATATGGTACATCATGGAGTATGTCACGAGATGTCATGTAGTGATAGTTATATCATTTATCATATCATCATATTATCCTGATACGTAAAGTAATGATAATGTATTTTCGGTCATGTTATGGAAAAATGCTGCGAAAATATCCTTGATATTCTCAGAGTACCATTTTGACTATATTTATTTTTATTACTGAGCCGTTTAGCTCACTCCTTTGTTATTATTACTTTTTAAATGAAATACAAGTTAAGGAGAGTTATTTTATTTTCCATATAAATGATGTGTTTCCTTTTTCTTCTTCCTTTGATGCTTTGTCTCAGATCTTGCAACGAGCCTTTTGGATGAGTTCTCTTCTGAGAATCTTTCCTGAAGCAGTTTTTGGGACTGTTTTTATAAAAGTTACATTTCCCAATCGTTTGAAGGGAGCAACCTGAAATATACATATTCAATCAATTCACCAAAACAAATAGGTATTACAACCCTTCACCGCCCACAACCCGGCCCTACCGTGCCTCCGATTGTAAATTTTTTTTGTTTCTTTCATTTCTTTGCATGTCAAACGCGATGGAATGTCTCCAAAACCATTTCATTTCTTTACGGTGACACAAACGGATCATAAATGCGTAACAAAACCAAGAAAGATGTTTTCCCCTCGGCTTCCCTGATTTGTAGACAAAAGTTGGAGTCTGCTAATGCTAATAGATTCACTGCTGAAGTATGTCTAAGAAGTTACCTGATCAGCAATGAATTTTTTCACATCTTCTTCTGTGAGGGAGCTATCTGGGGAGCGGACAACATATGCTACTGGGACCTCACCGGCTTCAGCATCCGGAAACCTACAACATTGACTTTTACATGAGACGAAGAAAAAAAAAACGTAATCTTTTGAATTTAAGCAATTCGACCTACACAAAATTCTGCACTACTGTAACTTACGGAATAACCACAGCGTCTAGTATCTCAGGGTGAGAAACAAGCAACCCTTCAAGCTCTGCTGGTGCAACCTATAATAAATAGAAAATGTATTGTTAGTTCACGTATTGACAGTTGAAGTGGAGATAACAAATTAATGACTTGCCTGAAAACCTCTGAACTTGATGAGTTCTTTAATCCGATCAACAATAAATAACTGTCCTTCTTCATCAAAATATCCAAGATCTCCGGTGTGCACCCACCCTTGTCTATCAATAGTAAGTTCTGTGGCCTGAGTGTTTTTGAAATAACCTGAAAGTGATAAATATGGTAATTTCTACACATGTTATGAAGAATGAAATCCACCATATGTAGGAATTGGATTTTTTTCGCAGCTATATAAACGATAAGAATCTACGAGTTACCCTGCATCATATTAGCACCCCGAACCCAGATTTCTCCTAATTGATTAGGAGGGAGAGCTTTCGGTTTTCCCACACTAACTACTTGAGCTTCAACTCCTGAAACAAGCCTCCCTGTTGAACCCGAGTGCCTAGGGCCAAGCATTTGATTCTCTCGAGAGACGATACCACAAGTTTCTGTCATACCATAGCCCTGAATTCAAAGAACTATATATATTGAAGCATCTGCATCACAATTCGAGTAACTGATTGGAAACGCTGCGTATGATGAAAAGAAAGCACAACTAGTGCCATGAGCAGGACAGGGTCTTTAGGTAATGAATAAGTAATTTCAAGCTTTTAAAGTAAGCAATATCACCTGTATAACCAGGGCATGAGGAAATTTCTTGGCACACTCTTGCATGAGTTCCTTTCCCAAAGGAGCAGCTCCTGATGAAATTTGCCTCAAGGACGACAAATCATGGCTCTTAGCCACACTACTCTTAGTCAAGGCCAATATAATTGGCGGCACAACCGGCAAATGAGTCACCCTGTACTTCTCAATAGCTTTTAGAATCAACCCCAAGTCAAACTTTGCCATTGACACAACTGCATTCCCTCTTTGCAGTTGGGCATACAAAATGATTGAAATCCCAAACACATGAAACATAGGCAAAACGCACAAAAAGACATTATATGCTTCCCCTGCTAAATCTTGATCCATTGTTACCATTAATGCAGCAGCAATAAAGTTTCTGTGAGTTAATACCACCCCTTTACTCGTCCCTGTTGTACCAGAAGAATACAACAACGCAGCCGTATCCGATTGCTTTACATTAAAATCATTCCAACCCGATGAGCCCACATTCTTAATCAATTCGTCAAACAACGATATTTGTCCAGCAAACTTATTGCTGATTTGGGAGTTATTTCCGGAGCCCAGAAGCAATAATGGTAAATTAAAGCAAGAGACTTTAGGAATTAGTTCATGAATTGTGACGATAAGCTTAGGGGCAGAATCTTTAACCTGTTTCGAAAGCTCTTGAACGGTGTAAGCTGGATTTGTCGTGCTAGCAATGGCGCCTATACCAATGATAGCAAAGAAGCACATGGGATACATAATCGAATTCGGAGCAAAGAGAAGGACAACGTCATTTTTCCTGATGCCCAGTTGATGATAAAGGGCATGAGAGAGCTTGGAGACTGTCGACTTCAATTGGGCAAAAGTCAACGTTTGATTTGTATGGGATTCTATCAGGGCTGGCTTGTCTGGAACAGATGAAACATTTCTGAAGAGAAAAGAGACCATAGATAAGTCAATGGAAGCTTTTGGTAGGACCAATGGAGGCCGTAGCGACCTGTAAATACCATCTCTGCCATATCCAGACTTCTCCATCTGCTATATTTCACTTTGATTTGGGGGAGAAGGGCTCAAAATTGCTTACTAACTTAAAAAAATTGTTAAATGTACAGGTCTCGTGCAATGTTCTCTTGTATAACTTCAACACTAAAACACCTTCCCCAAACATCTTTCTTCAAACTTCCCAAATTTCTCTGACAGCAACTCCAATTTCCCGTTTTCTTCTCTGCATTCCGTTAAAACACACAGACGAGAGAGTTACAGTTTAAGAAAGATCAAACAGATAACAATGCAAACACAAAGTATGACGGTAATGATAAAACACAGAAACAGAAAGAACACAGTGATTTAACGTCGTTTCCGGCGTTGTGCCGACTACTCTACAGCGAGTAAAATGTGATATTTTATTACGCACGTAATTACAAGCGTATTCCTCACAAAGTGAAAGATACACTCTTGAAAAACACACACCGCACGATTACAATCATTCGTATTTATGACACAAGTCCCAAACCCTAACCGCCAAAGATCTTTGTCGGAACTTCCATAAATGCCCCAGATGTGGACCCCAGCTCCATTCGTTATCCACCGTACGAAACTCGCTCAAAACTCGACTCTCCAAACTTGTAATCAATCGCTCGTATGTAGAACTCGCCTATACTCAAGCATAACTCAAAGAAACCGTAAACCGATCGCGGACTTCATAAGAAACTCAGTTGCATTTCATCAAACTAACTTTCACAGAACTGAATATACTTAACTGAAACTGACCATCATTCTCAGTCTTCAGTTTCAGATTAGTTCCACCAGAATATTTATCAGTTTAAAGATCAAGTCACCAAAAATGACAAATCTCCACCTTGACTTGAACTCTCATTCAATGTCATCAGATTGCATAATCGATGTACTTGTACCGTATGCATTCGTCAATGCCAGGATGTACAAGCACGTACTTCTCCACGTAATCCACTCAAGTTGATCCGCCCTCAACCGAGTATCCGATTTCGCTTATAAGCTTTGAATATTCAAAGAAGTCCGTACACAACCGAAACTTGTTCCGCCGAATTGGTTTAGTGAACATATCGCATGATTATCCTTGGTGTTGATCTTCTTCACGCAACCATCTTCTCATTTCTCGTAAAATGATATCTCACGTCAATATGCTTGGTTCTCTCACGACGACCCCGATCCTTAGCTAGACAAATTGCATTCAAACTGTCACAACAAATCTCAGCTTGATCCCGATGTAGCCCCAAATCGCCGACTAGTCCCTTCAACCGATACCCTCTTTGGTCGCTTCAAGCAAGAGCCATATACTCGCCTTCGTAGTTAATAAAGCCACCGTTGTTCGAAGAGTTGCTTTTCACCTGACAACCGAATTCCCCAATATGAAAACATAACCGAGTCATTGATTTTCTCGCTATCTACATCACCCGCATAATCAACATCACAAGCACCCCGTGATCGCCTTCGAGTATCATCTCCATAAACGAGACCAACATCACCGTACCCCTAAGGTACCCGAACATTCTTTTCACAGCCTTTCTAGTGTTCCTTTCCGTATTGAGCCATAAACCCGTCGATAACACCGACCGCCCGAGCCGATCGTACCTAGTGCACACCATGGCATACATCGAGTGCCAACTACACTTAGGGAACTCTTGACATGTACTCATTCTCCTCTCGCCGACCGTGAAGCAAAAACCGACAAATGAACATTTGATGCCATAGAGTATCTATTGGCTTAGCAAATCGACATGCCAAACTTTGACAAAATCTTTTGTATATAGCCCCGCGAGAAAAAAAAGCTTTCTTCGATTTCTATCTCTCCGCATCTCCATCCCCAAAATTTTCTTGGCCGCACCCAAATCTTTCATTTCAAACTCAAAGACGAGAAGGTCTTTCGATACCGAACATCGACTTCTTCTTTGCGCCTATCGCATGTCATCCACATACAAAACAAGATAGATATATGATCCATTTTTCACCGATCGTTGTAAACACAACAATCATAAGGACTTCGCCGTAACCCAACCGGATCATGTAGTCGTCAAACCTTTTATACCACTCGCCTCAGAGCTTGCTTCACTCCATACAAGGACTTCTTCAACTTACACACAAAACATTCCTTACCAGGAACATGGAAACCCTTTGGTTGAGTCATGTATATCTCTTTGTCTACCTCACCATGTAGAAAAGTTGTCTTCACATCTAACTGCTCAAGTTCTAAGTCCTGCTGTGCCTCCATTGCTAGTAACACTCTGATTGAAATGTCTGACTACGGGTGAGAATATCTCATCAAAGTCCACCCCTTCTTTCTGACTGAACCCTCTTGCAACCAAACGTGCTTTATACTTAACTCCTTCTGCCTTCCCTTCCTTATCTTAAAGATCCATTTGCAAGTAACAACACTCTTTTCAACTGGATGTTTAACTAGATCATAAGTCTGATTCTTCAGGAATGACTCCATTTCATCTCCCATGGCAGCAAGCCATTGAGATGCTTCAGAACATGTCACTGCTTCCCTGTAAGTAGAAGGTTCAAAACCATCCACTTCTTCTGCAACTTGAAGTGCGTATCCAACCAAATCATCAACACATACTTCTTGAGAGGTACCCCAACATTGGATCTTCTAGTTGTTCTGACAGCTATACTTTGCTGACCCATGTTCTTAGTTTGACGCTCAACTGGAAATTGCTCAGCTGACTGGCTTGGATTCAGCTTTGGTTCAGCAACCAGATCGGATGAAAACTGACTTGGATCGGTTGTTTGTTGCATTTCAACTGACTCCACCTGAAGCTCCACCTTCGTCGCTTTTCTCGCTTCAAAGATCGGGTTCGTATTTAGTTGTCCCTCTCACTGATGAACTGAGTATAGAATTTTCATCGAAAATTGTATCTCTGGTGAGAATAACTCTGTTTTCTGCTGATGACCAAATTTTGTACCCCTTTACTCCATTACCATACCCCACAAACAATCCTTTCTTGGCTCTTGGTTCCAGTTTCCCTTCACTGGCATGATAGTAAATTGTGCTTCCAAATACTCTTAGAACTGAATAATCTGCAGGCTTGCCTGACCACATCTCAACTGGTCTTTTGAGATTGATTCCTTTGTGAGGACTCCTGTTGATTAAGAAACAAGCTGTGGTAACTGCCTCAGCCCAAAATCTTCTTGACAAACCAGCATGAGAAAGCATGCATCTTGCTCTCTCCATAAGAGTTTGATTCATTCTCTCAACTACACCATTTTGCTAAGGTGTATTCCTAACTGTATGATGTCTGGCAATACCCTCAGTTTTACAGAATGTATCAAACTCAGCCCAGCAGAATTCCAGACCATTATCTATATGAATCCTCTTGATCTTCTTCCCCAACTGATTCTCAACTAGAGACTTCCATTGCATGAAGTTCTTGAATGCCTCACTTTTGTGTTTCATCAGCACCACCCAAGTCATCCTTGAATAGTCATCAATAAAGGACACAAAATATCAATGACCACCCAATGACTCCACTTTTGACGGTCCCCAACAATCAGATTGAATGTAATCAAGTTATGACTCTGTGTTGTGTACCCCTTTTGAGAACCTGCTCCTATGAAGCTTCCCGGACACACAATGCTCACAAAAATCCAGATGCTTGACCTTACACTCCCCAAGAAGATATTTCTGAGAAAGAAATCGCATCCCCCTTTCACATATGTGACCCAGTCTCATGTGCCACAGTTTTATAAGCTGTGACCGATGAATCTCAGCTGATGCCACAGCAGCAAAACCAGCAACAACTGACCCTTGTAATATATACAGAGTCCCTTGCTTGACTGCCTCAAGAACCTCAACTAAGTTTTTATAGACACTCAGCACACCACTTTCCCCCTTAAAACTAAATCCCCTGTTGTCCAAAGAACTGAGAGATACCAAGTTTTTGGTCATTTGTGGAACATGTCTAACTTCACTCGCCTTTACGTAATCTTCCATCATCCGTCCTCAACCGAACTAAGCCAATTCCAACTACCTTGCGTACCTTGCCGTTTGCCATGATATATGACCACCATCAATCTGCTGATAACTTGAGAACCACTCTCTGTGAGGGCAAATATGAAAGGATGCTCCAGAGTCCATAATCCACACATCAGTTTGATGTGCTGACTCTCCGGCCACTAGAACCATGTCCTCCTCTGAATCATGATCAGCTGCTACAGCAGCTGTGACAGAACTGTTCTCCTACTGTTTCTTCCTCTTTGGACAACTGGACTTCCAAAGTCCGTGCTCCTTACAGTAATTGCAAACATCTGTGGATTTAGAGCCTTTGGACCTTGTCTTCTTGGAACTTTTCTTCCTAGACTGACCATGCTCTTTTCCACTGCTGCTACTGACTACTAGTCCAGCAGCCTGATTGTCTGCCCCAGCTGCCTTATGTCTCAGCTTCCTTGCATGTAAAGTTGACCTTACATCCTCCAAAGCAACTGTATCCTTCCCAACTATGAAGGATTGCACAAAGTTCTCATAGGAAGCTGGTAATGAAACCAGCAAAATCAAAGCAGCATCTTCATCCTCAATCTTAACATCAATATTCCTGAGATCAAGTAATATTGTGTTCACCGATCAAGATGATCTCTCAACCGAGTCCCCTCATGCATTCTCAGCCGAATGTACCTCTCGCGCAGAAGAACTTGTTGGTCAATGATGACATACAGGCTTTCAAGCTTCAACCATAACTTGGCAGCGGTGTCTTCCTCAACAACTTCTGTGATAACATCATCAGACAAGCACAACATGATGGTTGAATGTGCTTTCTCCTCATGACTGACATAATGTACAGAGCTGGCATCCCTTTTACCAGATAAAGGAGTCCACAATTCTTGTTGCTTTAACAAGGCCCGCATCTTGATTTTCCTTAGACTGAAACTGTTCCTCCTTACAAATTTATCAATCTTTATGTTCATTGCTGACATCCTTCTAGTTATAGAACAAACCTTTGATCACAAATTCCTAGCACCGGTCACCGGTCTTGGTGAAGATCAACTCTGTTCACCTACAACACCTCTCTGAATCGTGAACATGACGCTCCGATATCGCTTGTTAAAACACACAGATGAGAGACTTGCAATTTAAGAAAGATCAAACAGATAGCAATGCAAACACAAAGTACGGCGGTAATGATAAAACATAGAAACGGAAAGAACATAGTGATTTAACGTGGTTTCCGGCGTTGTGCCGACTACTCCACAGGCAGAAAATGTGATATTTTATTATGCACTGAATTAGAAGGTATTCCTCACAAAGTGAAATATACACTCTTGAAAGACACACACTGCATTGATTACAATCATTGGTATTTATAGACACAAGTCCCAAACCCTAACCGCCAAAGATCTTTGTCGGAACTTCCATAAATGCCCCAAATGTGGACCTCAGCTCCAGCTGTTATCCACCAGATGAAACTCAATTCAAAACTGACTCTCCAAACTTGTAATCAACTACTCAGATGTAGAACTCAGCTATACTCAGCATAACTCAGCAAACCAGAAACTGACTGCTGACTTCGAAGAAACTTAGTTGCACTTCATCAAACTGACTTTCACAGAACTGAATATACTTAACTGAAACTAACCATCATTCTCATTCTTCATTTTCTCAGATTAGTTCCACCAGAATATTTATCAGTTTAGAGATCAAGTCACCAAAACTGACACATACGATTCAATAACAGAAGATCTCAACTTTGCTTCAAATTGAGACCTTCGGGTTTCAAATCAGGGAGAAATCATACTGTTAAATGGTTCCAATTTCTGCAACAAATGATCTTGTTTCACATTGTATCTGCGGCACGTTGTAACTGAATTGGGCTCTTCCTCAGCCAGTAGTGCTCGACTTGTGATGGGAGTCAAATTGTAGTGTATTTATTATATGAGATTACCTCATTTTACGACTTATTCATGGTTATTTTGGGCTATTATGGGTAGTATATGAACGATATTCACTTAAATGCATGTTTCGAGACTAAAGGCATTTTCGTCCTAAAAACTCGTGTTTTATGTGGATTTCGTTACGTTTCTGTCAATGTATATTATGCCTTGGTGTTCGTGTCTTTGTTTTCAGGATTAGATTGATGTATAAGGTCGAGAATAAGGAAGAGAGTCTCGAGAAAGAACGAGATTTGGGGCCAAGGAGGAGAAAAGAGTGAAGAATCATTGACGAAATCTGAACCAGTCACTTCAGGGGCATTTTGGTCACACCTGGAGACACTTTCAGGAAGAGTTGTCTTCATGAAAGTTGTAGGTAATTGAACGAGATTTCCAACGCATCTTGAATCGTTCAAATCGGAGCTCTACACAAGAAGTTATTGCTGATTTACTAAAGACAGGATCCAAACGAGCGTTTACGGAGCAAATTTACATACAGCGAGTTGGCTTTTCTGGCAAACGGGCGTTTGCCTTGCCACAAACGCCCGTTCGCGGCCGGGATGCGGCAAAAACCTATAAAACCCCTTTTTCGGTCCCATATTATATCTATTCAGTACTTAGACGTTTTAGGGTTTCTTAGGGGCGATTTCCATTAGTTTAAACGTTGTTTCAATCCTTAGATCATAGATTTAATTCCTAGCAACTCTATACAACTTTCATAGCTTAGATTTTCGATTCGTGATCCAAGATTTCATCTTTTGAAGGAGATTTTCATACAATTCAAGGTTTCATCTTTTATGGTAATTATTTCTTTGTCTTTCAATTATTTGATTATGTCTTTGATTATTGCTTTCATTATTATTTCGTTTTTCAATTCCATCATGAGTAGCTAAATAGTTGTGTAGCCGAATTATGTGAAAACGGGTGAAAATCCTTAGGGAGATGAGACGGGAGTTGTGTAGCGCTTAATTAAACGTTTGTATGATTATTCCATGTTCTAAAACCTATTTTGATTGTATTAATGGCTTTGAATTGGATTGACAACCTTGTTCTTAGCTACATACACACCAAGATGATATATACTTTGCGGTGAGGTGTGGGATACGGGTTTTAGAATCACTAGACATAGCCTTTATTGTTAGATTGACAACCTAGCTAGACGTTAGGACTATGGATATGTGAGGTTCTTATTGGGTTCCCGAGCGGCTCATTATTCTGGTCAACCATGTTAGGTGAGTTAGCTTTCTAAAGGGAGGGTTAATAAGCCTAGTATAGGGGGTTAAGCGAGAGTTGTTCAGACCTTAACGCAAGAATAAAGAGTTGACACCCGTGGATGTCATATAAACTGAATTGGATAGGTAGGTCGGTTAAGACACACTCCTTGTCAAGTCTTTCCTGTGGGGTAAAAGTAACATGTTGGATCGTAGTTCGGCTATGCCTTTTAATCACCTAGATAAATCCGTTAGAATAATATTTATTTTCTGCATTAGCTATAATACTTTTCACTTAATATTGACCTGAACCAAGTTTAGACGTTGACTTTGGTACTTCACTATTATTCCATGTGGATTCGACCTTGAAACCACTATACTACCGTTGACCCGATACTCTGTCGGTTAAGGTTAGCGGTTAAGTATTTTGCTATCAACTCGCAGAGAGGTTTTACTCGATTCACTATTCTCCATGTTCAAGTTCAAATCAAGCTACTCGAATAATAAATTAAACTGTTCTCGAGTTTTAAAATATAGGGAATATTAGGTTTTAGTCCATTTTCCGCCCTGTATATAAATCTTAATCCAGTTTGTATTTTTTTGTTGATTTAAGGACAAAACATTTTCCTTTGGACTATATTGCCCTTTCTTTTAATACTAGCTTCATTTCCATTTCTCAAGTCTGAGCTAAGTCGCCACTCAAAACCTATTATATTCCTTTTTTTCTCTCTGTCTCCATAGCTAAATCCCTAAGCTACCAAGGCATCTTGGAAGCTTTTAGCCTCCTTCCTCCGATTCTCCGTCTTTCTCCGCCGTAATTCCTTTCGCCCTATAGAGATAACAAAATACTGAGGAGACCTGAGCATGATTTGTTTGTATCAAATCTGGTCGATCTGCGAGATATGACGAGTGATAGAGAAGGATTGAGCAGGAAAATATCATTGGAGAGGCTTGCTGCCGAGTTGATACTAGGAATTGAAGGTATGAAGAAGGAGAGGCGCGTGGGGAGAAGTGATTGGGATGGGTATTGGTTGAGCCATGAATAAGTTGAGTATGCTTTGATTTTCTGTTCTGTGAGCTTGGATGCTTTGAATTGATATATTTGCTGCACTTTTTGCTTGCCTGCACACTTTGCTGCACCTTGCATCTGCTGCACTTGTGCACCTGCTGTATTTGAGCATTTGTTGAACTCGGTGCATTTGATCCCGCCGCACGTTATCTTGTTAAAAAATTTGGGTTGCTGATTTGTTTGGCTTGTTGTACTCTGTATAGTGGCCTGCTGAGTTATATTGTGTAGCATTTGTAATAGGCTTTAGATCCGTTGTTATTGATCTGGTGCATCTACTTGTGCTCAGTTTTGACTAACAGGTTTGATAGTTCTTACCCTTGGTTTTAACTATCATTTCTGGGATTCAAAGTGAGTGATTAGCATTAGAATGGATCAGTTTCATGCTTGTAATTTATCAAGTTAGTTCTGAATATTGAACCTTTCATTGTATTCTCGTTGTTTGCCGAGTTGTTTAGTCCAACTCTAGTTGAACTTGCCGTGTTGTTTTTGCAAGAAATCCGCATCCGTTTATCAAACACACCTTTTGCAAATTAATCTGACTTTGTTATCTCACATTCTGTTTGAATAGCCTTGTAAAACTGAACCCTTATTTATTGTACGAATGAGCCTGCTCTATTAATTGAATTTACATTAAGGTGCTAGTTACATTTCTCATTGAACCTACTGTAGCATCTTGGCTTGTTACATTTCTCATTTCTCATTGAACTGATTTTACTGTGTTACCCCCGTGTTACTGTGTTACTGTTACTGTGTCGTGTAAACGCTGCGATAAAATTCGGCTTTCAAATACTACGTCGAAAAGGTATCAAATGAGGTCTCAAAATGAAGATAAAAAAATATGAACTTTGGTGAAACAATTTTGATGATCGGTGTTCTAAATCAAAAGTTACGGTCGTTTATAAGAAAAACGCTCCGGTTAATGCAAATATTTTTTCGGCTTTCAAAATTTACGTCGGAAGGGTATCGTATTTGGGCTCAAATTTAAGAGCAAAAAAATGAATTTTGGTGAAAAAATTTCGATTATCGAAGTTCTAAATCAAAAGTTACGGGTGTTTGACAAAAACAAACAAAAACAAGCAAGATCAACATTCTAACCTGATGTACTAATGTAGTTGAGGACACGCGCTATGTAGGGTCAATTTTGTCCGTGTCAAATTTTTTTTGTCCTTTTTGCAACTAAAAAAATGAGTTTGTCCTATTTATTCATTATATAATTTTTTTTTTCCTTTTCCCTCAATCCCCCTAAAATATAATAATCGAATAACTCATGAATTTTATTAATTAGATATGCAAAATTTATTGTCGATGAGCTTATCTCAACTGGCTAGAAAACTAATTGTGTGATTTTCACTTTAATCACTAAATCCTATCGCAAGCGCACGTCTTATCGAGTAGTACTTAGGATGTCGATCTCATAGGGACTTAGGACAATCACCGAATAGTTATCAACTTATATTAGCTAAACTAATCAAATTTTTGAGTTTTGAATTATAAAATAACTAAGAACTAAGGTCTTATTTAAACTCAACACAAGTCCAAGAAATTATTAGAGATCAAGTTGGAAGAACTTCTAGGACATTGGATTACCACGATAACGAATATATGAATTTTACAACGACATTTCCATTTACTATGAATTTTTACATATGTTGACGAATAATCAAAAGTGATTAACAATATTCTTTCAAACTACTATTAAGTGCCTAAATTAATATTAAATCCGATTTCTCGCTCATTAAATTAATTTAGCCCCATTAAAACATCATTATTCATAATGTCACAAGAAATTTCAATTAACTTTCGCTCTTATGAATTTTCTTGATTGAAATTAGGGTTCTAACCTGTCAATTAAATTTCACCTTTCAGTCCATCAATTAATGGATAAAAAATTCTTCATATAAACCTATGGAAATTCATCTTTCGATCCATCAATCCATAAATTCGTACGAAATAGCACACCAAAATCAATACAAAAGCATATCGATTCACAATAATAGGAAAGATCGAATCTTTAACTCATATATCCATTTACCGGGCTCTCCTAATCCTAGAAAATTAAATCTACTCGCGCATAATCAAAGAGATCACAAAAATCATGGATTTAGGCATTGTGAAACGTAAAAATAAAATAAGAGGAAGAAAATAAGAGAAAGGAAATAGAATTGTCTCACATATCATAAAACCAAGAAATTCAATGATCCGTTCTTCGTGCTTGAGCCCTAAGCAAAAATCTTGTTCTTCAAAAGTTGAGGGAAAATAGTAGATGGGATGGAAAATATGTTCAAATCCCTCTGGATGCGTAATTTGTCTTCCAGCCTAGTTTTCCTTTTTAGGAAAGTTATACCCACATTATGTGATGTGTTAGTCCACAATATGTGGTTCTAAATAGTTATAGTTTCTTCCTTTCAATTGTAATAAAAAAAAATGCAAAATTTATTATTAAATCATATTTATATAAATAACAAATTACTAGTCAATCTTGTCATATTTTACAAAAATGAAAAAATTCTATAAAAAAAATCCAACTTACAAGCTGAGTTATAACAAGTTCAATCTTGACTTTTTAAGACTCAATTGCTTGAGTTGAATGATTTTAGTTGAGTCGACCTCGAGTCGAGTTTCAAGTTCAAGCCCTGAAAAGTATCAAATCAACTCGACTTGAATACACCCATAATCTCAGATTCTGTTTAGTAACTTTAGTTAGGTTTATTGAGACGGTGAATTTGATTTTCCAAATTTGTATTCACACCACTACGGCGCTACGCTTTAAATCCATGAATAAACAATGAACATAATATTTTGTTTTCGTAAAATACATATATATATATATATATATATATATATATATATATATATATATATATATATATATATATATATATATTGTGAAATTGGATTGATTTTAATTAAAGGACAAATAAGGGGGGAAAAGGAATAGGTTAATATTTTGGGATTGGTTATTTAAGGAAAATAAATCTCATAATTTCCTATAATCTATCAGTTTATCGGAAATTGGTTCATACGTTCTTGAGAACGCTTGGAGAGCATAGAGTAGGGATGAGAGACTTCTTCAGAAATCTAAGTCGTCTTTCAACCGTTTGCAGATTCGAGTAGAGTATTGGAATCGTCGTGAATAGGGCATCGTTTCAATACAAAATGTTTGGAGATTTGTCAAGGTATGCAGTTTCAACCGCAATGATGTTTTGGATGAGTTTCATGGATTTAAACTCAAGAATTCACAGGATTTTTGTTATAGAGACGTGTGATTGAATCTAATTTGAATTTGGGATTGATCACGTAGGTCGTCTATGAGAAATGGATCGTTTTGTTGCAGATTTCTGGGAGTTTGGATTTGAATATTCTTGCAAACAAGTAAGAGGCTCTTTCTATAGTTTAATTATGGTTTAGAGGGTTAAGATTGATGTCTTGATGTGATTTTATGTTAGAAACCATGCCTACATGTTGTGTAAGAGTTTAGGGATGTTTTGTGGTGCAAAAGTTGTGTTTTTCTACTACTTTCTGAGTATATTCGTGTTGAACATGTTTGGAATCGAGTAGGAATCGTGAAAGTGCAGAAAAATTGAGTTAGGGATTTTATGTGATCAATGCGCATGCATTGGCTAGCAATGCGCACGCATTGCTGATACAGGACAATCAGTTTTGTTTTCAGTAGGCTCAATGCGCACGCATTGAGGGTAATACGCACGCATTGGCCGGACAGAGACATCCTGAATGTTTCTGCTCACGCAATGTGCACGCATTCCAATGAATGCGCACACATTGGCCAAACAGGAACATCCTGAATGGTTCTGGTTGCACAATGCGCACGCATTGACCCCTGTTTTGGGGAAACTGTTGTTTTAAGATATGAGATGTGATTTAAATGTTGTTTCTTAATATAATAACATCAATTGAACATGAACAAGCTTTGATTGAGTTTCTGATGCGTTTAGTTTCGGCACAGGATTGATGCTTCATAAGAGTTGAAGTTTGGGACCGTCGGAAGAGCATGATAGGCTTGTGCTTTGATGAAGTAGTATTCATCGATGTTTGTGTATGTGACAGGACTTGTTGTATAGCCGTCTAAGTGAGGGAGTAAAGTTGTTAAGTGAGCTTTACCTTTAAAACACTTAAGTGGCTAGATAATGACAGACCCATTAAACAATACAGACTTGTGTAGTAAAAAGATTAAACGCCACGCCATTCTTGGAAAATGTCCAGTCCACTTGCATCTCATTTCAAGTTGAGTATCAAACAATGTCCTTCTGGCGATGATGAAAAGGAAAGTATGCAGAAGGTCTCGTATGCTTCAGCAGTGGGTAGTCTGATGTATGCCATGGTATGTACTAGACCAGACATAGCTTATGCAGTTGGTATGGTTAGTCGTTTTCTTTCTAATCCTGGTAGAGAGCTTTGGAATGTTGTGAAAGGGATTATGAGATATCTCAATGGTACTACAGATTTATGCCTTACTTTTGGTGGTGAAAAACCAGTGTTGATTGGTTTCACTGATTCTGATATGCCTGGAGATGTTGAATCTTACAAGTCTACTTTAGGATATTTGGTTAAATTTGCAGGGGGAGCTGTGTCATGGCAATCGAGGTTGCAAAAATGTGTTGCACTTTCAACTACTGAAGCTGAGTATATTGCAACAACTGAAGCGTGTAAAGAGTTGTTGTGGATGAAGAAGTTTCTCCGAGAGCTTGGTTTGAAGCAAGATCAGTATGTGTTGCTTAGTGATAGCCAAAGTGCTATTCATCTTGGTAAGAATGGAGCCTTTCATTCTAGGACCGAGCACATTGATATTCGTTATCATTGGATTCGGGATGTGTTGGAGTTGAAGTTGCTATCACTTGAAAAAGTGCAAACGGATGACAATTGTGCGGATACGTTGACAAAAACTTTGACAAGAGAGAAGCTTGAGATATGTCGTTCTATTGTGGGAATGACGAATTCCTCCACAAAGTCGTGAGGGAAAGATTTGTTGGGTGGATCACTCTTTTGTGGAGCCCAAGCCCACTAAATAATTGGAAAAATAATAATATGTCAAGTAATATTTAAGGGAACAAATTAGGTTAATTTTTTCCTAATCTTCACGATTTTTTACAACAAAAAGAGACAAAATTCGTAGCTTTTATTGGTGTTGCAGCAGCAACTTTCCGGCGACGATCGGATATCGAAACGGACTCCGATCGGCACGAAATTTTGAGGGCTTGTTCGTCTCTCATTTTTCTTCAATCTGAACGGTGGAATTTGCGTTTCAACAGTTCAATCTCCGGGAAATCGTCCGCGACCTGACTGCTGCGTTTCTGCTTCGTTTTCGGTGATATTTTTCAACAACTCTTGTATTTTGCATTCTTAGTTGATGCTTTGGTGTAGTTGAGTTGGGTGATGTGTTTGAAACACTTTTGTATCATCTTTTGCTGATTAGTAGAGTTTTTGTGGGCCTCGGTCTCGTGGTTTTTACTCGAGATGGGTTTTCCACGTTAAAATTGTGGAGTTGATTTTTTTGTGTTTTCGTTTCGCTTTATTTGTAATTTATCTTCGTTGGGGCTGCCTCGTTTAATTCCGTTACGTGTCATTGGAAAGACTTTTTAGATATTCGCGATCGTTGATTGCAGTTGTTTGTTTTCTCAACACGGACATGTTATCATACAAAATTTTTGAGTAGAGAACAAAATTAAAGCAAAACTGATACGATATAGGATTAAAGTAACAACCCCTTTTTAATGAGTTATTTGTTTGTTTCCCAACACGGACATGTTATCATACAAAATTTTATGCATAAATATCAAGTAGAGAACAAAATGTAAAGCAAAACTGGAAAATGGACAAAAGATATAGAGAAATTAAAGTAACAAGGTGGAGAGAGAAAAAATTGTGTGGTTAAAAATGGCTACTATTCACCCCCAACCCTCCCCCTATAATAAGGAGAACGCTTAGTTTCAATCGTGATAGATGGATAAGTGGTTATTATGGGTTGTGGCCGTTCTAATCACATTTACTCCTTTTTAATGAGTGCACCTACCTTTTAATTTTTTTTCAGAACTAATTAGTACAACAAACCGTAGTGAAAGCAAAAAGTGTTCCTGTTGCAATCGAATAACATTTGTGATTAATATCATAATAATTGAAAAAAAAAATGAGCAGAAGGAAAAGAAATAAAGAGACATGTATCAAATCTAAAATTATGTGTTTGGAAAAAAAATTGGTGACCATGGAAGGAATAGAAACGAAGTAAAAAAAATTCCTCTTCCCGCTCTCAAATGTTTTCTTTACGGTAAAAATGGAAGGAGGAAATTTCCTTTACCTAATTTTTTTATTTGAATCCCCCTTAAAATAATGTAAAATTCTTCTAAAAAAATAAAAAATAATAAATCAATGATTTTTTTTCAGGGAGTTGAGTTCAAAAGGACTAAATAAGTCTATAATTCGAGATCTCGATCAATTTTATCATCCAATATAAGGGTTAGTTAGCTTCTTCTCTTTTAGAGTATGGAATGCTATCTTGCACTCATATGAATAGGGGTGTACATCATTTTGTTCGGCCTATTTTTAACACTTTGCGGAACCAAACCGCGGACCCTCCCCCCCTTTTTTTTTTTTTTTTTTTTTTAATGACATGTCTTTGGGTATATATTACCTCGCAAAATACCTAAAGTGCGCCCTTGGAGATTCTTGAATGGAAATAAGAACGTATAACCACGAATTTCTGAAATTACTTATATTTTAATTAAAACGGATTGTAATACAAAAGTACCCAACCTGGTGCCAAATGAATTATTCATCAATATAGAAAGCCAATCGTTATAGCTTGGGCGGCTGCAAGAATTTTACCATATGGGTCAGGAATCAAAAGCAACACCTTATATTTTTTTCTAGGATTAAATTACAACTAAAATTAATTTTTCGAATATGATTATGGGTCAAAGGGTAGTATTTATAAAATTTAGAGGATCAATAATTAATGGATAAAATTTTCAATTAACGTAAATTATACTTTTTTTTTTTTTGTTTGAGGGTCAAGTGACCCATTTGCTTGTTAAAACTCGAACTCGGCTTGAATTTTTAAAACTTACTCGACTCTCAGCTTGAGCTCGAGTTTGAAATACTCGTGTGTTCAAACTCAAACTCGAGGATATTTTAAACGGGCATCAAACGTATTCGAGAAAGGCAAAATATAAAAGAGAAAACACAGACATCAAACATACTTGAATTATTTTGGAATTAACTTTCAAAACCTATTAGAGTCATAAATTCAATGTAAAACTCGAACTCGGCTTGAATTTTTAAAACTTACTTGAATCTCAGCTTGAGCTCGAGTTTGAAATACTCGTGTGTTCAAACTCAAACTCAAGGATATTTTAAACGGACATCAAACATATTCGAGAAAGGCAAAATATAAAAGAGAAAACACAGACATCAAACATACTTGAATTATTTTAGAATTAACTTTCAAAACCTATTAGTCATAAATTCAATGTAAAACTCGAACTCGGCTTGAATTTTTAAAACTTGCTTGAATCTCAGCTTGAGCTCAAGTTTGAAATACTCGTATGTTCAAACTCAAACTCGAGGATATATTAAACAGACATCAAACATATTCGAGAAAGGCAAAATATAAAAGAGAAAACACAGACATAAAACATATGAAAGCTTTAACAATAAATGATCAATTAGAAAGATTTCTGCAAAAGCTTTAAAATGCTGAAAAAAAAGAGTTTAGAGGGGAATCCGCATGCTAAAGTAGTAAAATCACACATAATAGCTGTTTTCAGTTTCAAACATCTCAATTATACAAACCATCTGCAAAAGCACTCTAATCACTGCATCTATATCTTCACTGGGATTTCTCGACAGGTCTTCACAACCAAACTAAAGGTCCTCTGCAACTGCAAGCCAAACAAAACAACAAACATTTAGCAATATTTTCATGTACAAAAAGAGAACTCAATAACCCAACCAATCCTAATATTTTCATTTAGCAACAAACATTACGCAATAAACTAACATGTTTGTATTAGGTGCAGTAAAAGAAGAATGCACACACATTAAGGGAGGAAAACTGCAACTACAGATTCAAGTTGAAACCAAGTTACAAAAATATACTTCAACATGTCTAAAGTAACTAACTATACATAGTTCACTTTGAACAACGTTAGTTTTGCAGCCATAACTTTAAGTCATGAAAATTCTGAAAAGGACAGAGAATGCTTTAATAAACTTATCACCTAATGAGACAGGTCTTGATGCAATTCAGTAAACTAGAAATGAAAACCCTAGGAATTGCCCCTAGAGTTTTAGCTATCCTCTACTCATGATATCCCCCCTATAAGTTGCATTTTAGCAGATTTTTATGAATGGCAAGAAAAGTTATTCGTTCCGGTCTTCGCGCAAAATGCTTTGGTGAGTTTTTATGTTCATCATCATCTGGTTAAGAATCAAGAGCAATCATCTATTAATTACTGGTGGTACATGTGATTGCAGACGCAAAAGATGAACGATGCTTAAGTATAGCATGAACTTATTGAGACAATGAAGCTACATTTCATGCTTCATATTCTTCAAGTAGCATTTGTAACTTCTGTATTGAAAAACAGAACAAATCTTCGGCTCTTAGCAACCATTTTCCAGATTCAATTGAATTCGGTTCCCAATATCAATGGAAAATGGATTTACACTCGATTTCGTGCGGATTTCCAATACCACTTTAATTGTTGGACTGACCATAGACATCTAAATTTCCTCGCTCAATAAGGTCCAGAGGAGAATTCTTAAAACATATCACAATTTAATAGGCCAACACGCACTTTCAACTTATTAATTAAGAATACACTAGCTGATGCCTTGTCTCTAGCCACATACTTTCCCTAGTGTTATAGTGCGTTCAGCTGTTCAATACTAAAAGCACAGTACATTTGAAAGAGAATAAAATTTTGACAGGTAACATGGCAAGAGGAGACACTCTCAGGACCCCGGTCGAAGGACTAACCAAACTATTAGAACTAGTAGGGAGGAACTACTACAGCTAATATACTCAATGCCATACACAGAGTTTCAGGAAATACTTAAACAGCCTTCACTAGTAGTCTGTCAATTACCAAAGAAAAACGGGTACACATAATTATTTGAAAGCATGCTGATTGGGGGAAATTCTGAAGATCAAATTCCTCCTAATTCATGCAGATCAACAAAGAAGAGAAAATCCCCTTTGGAACAAGCTAATCTCAACTTGAACTCATATAGTCATATACTGCATTCTTCTCTATGACATTATCCCTTCTCCTTTTTCCAGTTTTATTTGAAAGGAATACAGCAGAGGTTTCACCTAAATCAATTCCAAATCACATAAAGAACAAGTTCTATTTTGCACTTGGGGAAAGTACACTGAACTAAGGGCACTTGTAGCAGGTGTTCTATTAGGTGTCCTATATCTAAAATAGAATTAGAAAACAAAAAAACTGATACAAATATGATCTACAGTATAGAACAACACTATTCACCATACCTAAATATTTTTAGGTATAGCCCATCTGCTGTAGATCATATTTGTACCAGTTTTTTTGTTTTCTATTTCTATTTTAGATATAGAACACCTAAAGGGCACTTGTAGTAGATGTTCTTTTAGGTGTTTTATATCTAAAATAAATATTTTAATGTTATAGATAAATGGATAGAAATGCTGGTGTGGAGTGTTTTGAATTGAGATGTTGTATAATAGAAATATGTATTATTTTATATTATTTTGGTGGTGTAAATTAGACCATCTGGTACAAGTGCCCTAAATACCCAACAACAACAGAGTGCCTACATGTTCACTTGAACAATCCACAACAATATCAATCACACAGACACAAACGATGATCATTGAATCTCAGCACATTACATCAAAATATCCATCACATTACATCAAACAGATATCCATACAGATGATCAAGGAATTGAATACAAAATGCATTGAACAAACATACCATAGTACGATTGTTACTACTGCTGGTTCTGCGGTGGAGGCATAGGTCGTGGTGGGCCAAAAGAAGGGACTTGACCACCGGGAGGTGGGGGAGGCATGCCAGGATGACCCTGCTGCTGTGGAGGGCCGGGCATGCCTGGCCTAGGTGCAGGAGGAGGTGGCCCCCTCATCATCTGGGGTGGAGCACCCATAGGCCGCCCAAACTGCGGAGGGAACTGACCAGGAGGAGGCGGCATTCCCATCCTGAACTGAGGTGGATGCATCTGCATTGGTCCAGGCCCTCTTTGCATCATATGCATTGGTGGAGGAGGCATTTGCCCCGGTGGCCCTGGTGGCCTCACCACCTGAGGTTGCTGAGGAAACTGCATAGACTGAGCAGGCATCGGAACTGGAGGCCGAGAAATATGAGGCTGCATCATACCAGGCGCAGGACCACCAACTCCCCTAACAGGACCAGAAAGACCGGGCTGAGCTTGAACAAGTGGACCAGTCGGAACTCCACGACCAGCAGCACGACCCAATCCAGGACCAGGAACAGCACCGGCAGCAGAGGTGGCTCTAGCCCTAGATTCATCAGGAGGAGGCGGACCTTCCACAGTCATTGAAATCACCTCTTCACCTCTAAGAAGAACAAGCCCTAATGTACGACGATCTTCTCGTTCCTCCTTGGTCTTCGAACCTTTCGTCGGCGGTAGCTTCCTGAACTCCTCACAGTCGCCGAGAACGAGATTCATGTGGCGATCGAACGCCATGAACTTACCAACAAGCTGGCGACCATCTTGGATGTGAACACGCATCCGGTAATTGATGTATTGAAGCATCTTCGAGCTCTTCGACATCGACATTTTCGCCGGAGTTGGTAGTTTGGTTCAGAATTGGGAAAAGGAAGGCCTCCGGCGCGAGGGTTTTTGGTAGAAATCGGCGAAGCACTAGGGTTTTGGTAGAAATTGGTTCCCTCTTTTTATCAAACTCCTTTGGACAATTTTTTTTATTTTTTAAATTTACTAATCCATGGTTTCAAAAAATTTACTACTAATCCATCTTTGCTTTTTATTATTTATTTATTTATTATTATAATGTTTATTTTTTTCTTCTTTATTATTATGTTATAAAAGATAAATATATGTTTATCTATTATTCAAATTGATTTTCTAGATTATTTATTATATTGTGTTCACATTGTCATATCTATTATAAATACCCGTGAAATAAGACACAACTTGTATCTCATCTTTCTTTCTTTGTTATTATTTTTATAACACGTTATCAACACGACTACACGAGTCTCTACGTATGATATTTTTTTTCTAGGAATTTATGTCAACCCGGCCGTTGTCAACCCAGCCGAATTATATGATTATCGGAAGTGATTGGGTGCTTTGGGTCGCCGGAAACGTTGCGATCCATTGAAAAGGGTGAAATCCGGCAATATCCTGTATTTCGTGATGGATTTATCCTGTAGTTCATCAAAAATGTCATCTCCTCTTGGATAAATCAAATCACTGATGGTCTATTGCACATTTGTTGGATGAGAACGACAAGGCTTCAAAAGCTGAGAAGGCCGCCGCCATGGAATTGAGATCCCAACCCGACAATTTGAAATCGCATAGATTGGCAAACCCGAGTTCAAGAAGAAAAAAAATCATTTTTTCGGTGTGCATGATACAAAATCAGTTCGCCTGAAACCTTGAATATAAATCTGCAATTATTGTGGTTGTTAATTCTGATGGTGCTAATCATATTCTTGATAAGTGTGGAGTTATGGTTAATTGGGTGAGAAAAAAAATTATCTTGATGATAGAAATTAGTTCCAGACAATAAACTGAATAGATTTAGCCATAAATTCTAATATGTTTTACTTGATGTGAATGAATATAATGATGATCCTAGTGACTATTTTATTGTGTACTCTGTTAGATTGAGTTTTAGCCACCATCTAGTTGCACCTCATTGTCATTTCAATTGCGATTTATTTGAGATAATTTGGGTTTTTTTAGTGAAAGTGCCTTGTATAGTTGTATTCTGGTTACTAATTTTCATTCATAGTTATGTGTTTGAATTTGGAGATGAATTTTAGGTAGTCTTTCTTACGGATCTTACGCGCTGAGTTTACCTAGCCTGTTATTTATCTTGTCAACTACACTATCGAACTAATATAGCACAGTATTAGAATGAAAATTTTCAAAATCGATTTAAACAATATAATTGATCTTTGGAAGGTCGGGTGTGATATTCGACCTTTTTGACAGAGGATAATCGATTCTACCCTTTTAAGGAAATTTAAGGGAAACCTATTTGCAAATATTAACCTATTTGTTACAGATATGTTAAGGAAATTGAAGGGAAACCTATTTGCAAATATGCTAATCTTTCTGATTGCAGGGTATGGATGAGGCACTCGTCTGGAGTTTATACCACTAAATCTTGATATTTATATCTGATTGATAGGGACAATGAAGTGGTCACTCAAGGTCAAAGCTGGATTAATCTCTGGAGAACCAAAGCTCCTCATAAGATTAAATTCCTTGCTTACTTGGCCAGTCATGACAGGGTGCTCACTTATAGTGGTAGGCTTAGGAGGAAGATGGCAAATGATGATGTCTGTGAGAGATGCAATAGACATTCGAAAATCCTTAACCACCTCTTAAGAGAGTGTCCTTATGCTAAAAATGTTTGGTCTTCTAATGATTGCTTGAAAACTTTTGATAGGCCTCAACTGTCTTGCAGGGATTGGCTAGTGCAAAACATTAGAGATAGGAAAATTGTTAAAACATGGGTTTATCATGGACCCTGTAACACTCTCTTCTTATTTGCCCTGTGGCAGATTTGGAAGGACATGAATGCCTTTATTTTTTATAGGAAAAGGATATCCAGTTGGGAATCCATTAAAGCTATCTTACATGGGGCTAATGAGTATGTTTATACTTGTTGTGCTAACTCTCTTTTATCTGTTGTGAAGGAAATCCAATTGATTGGTTGGTAATCACCATCAGAGGGTTGGATGGAGGTAAATACAGATGCTAGTGTGCTAAATGCTGATGCTGAAGGAAGATGAGACATTGCCATTGGTGGAGTTTTCAGAGACTCGGATGGAAGATGGATCAGAGGCTTTATTGGAGCTATATGGGGAAGAATACTTTGTTTATTGGGGAACTGATGGCTATAAGAGAGGCAATGATGCTGGTCAAAGAGTTCTGTGTGCCAGCTTTGTGGGTTGAATCAGATTCCCTAGCTGCCGTGACAACCATCAACAATAGAAGCATGAATGAAGAGAGTCTTCCCATTATTGAAGATATTTATGGCATGAGAGCTGATGGATGGCAGGTGATGATCACACACAAACAAAGAAGCTAATAGAGTTGTTGATTGTCTTGCTAGACTGAGTCACAATGGAAATACTCCTCCTAATGAAGTGATCACCATTTTCTATTGTGGACTGATTTGGATCCATTTGAGTCGTATGAGAGAAAATAAAATAAAATAATGTAAAGTAATGATCACCATTTTGAGTGATGAAGAAAGATTGGTGAAATGAGGAGAGTTGAATAGTGTAGGTGGTGAATAAAATGAATTGATTAATATTATTTTATTTGTTGATGGTGAAATGATTGTAAAATAATAGTAAATAAGATAGTGGATTAATTTGTTTTGCCTCGAAACCAAACGGAGCCAAGGGATTAATTTGTTGTAGGGTTTTCCTTTTGTTGTAGGGTTTCCCCCTCTCAGGTTTTTGACCTCTTCGTGTAACAAAAAAAAAATAGCCACAAAGAGATGGGCAAGGAGATGCTGCACACAGAAACACCATCTACTTTATCATTGTTATTTTGCTTTTTAATCTAAAAGCTATTCATTGTTGACCAAAAAAAAAATAAATAAATAAACACCTTCCACAATATACACATTACGGTTGCTCTCACATGACTGTAAATTGAAAATTATCCGTCTCATAATATAAATCATTTTAGCTTTTGCATACGCTTTAAAAACAAACATCATAAATGAATAATTTTTTTAATATTTAAGACATTGTTTTTGTTGAGTGTCTTGTTTAATGTAAAAAAATAAAACAAAGCATTTAATAATACATTGTTTTGTGAGAATAACTTATACGGAGTATTTTGGAACACCATGAAAAAAGTACAATACCCTATATTACGCGATGGATGGAGTACTTCTTTACCCTGTCTGTCTAGCTGCGTGAACATTGTAGATCAAATGATATGTCTCGGTGGTTCAATTTGTAAAAACAGAATATAATACACCGCTTATTGCTAGAATTCAACGATAAACGGAATCAAACTCTCACTCTCCTAAAAAAAAAAAAACATTGTTGTCATTATGCTCTTTTACCATTCAGTATAACAGAATATAATACACCGCTTATTGCTAAAAGATTTACATTTGTTTTCTTATTAGAGACATGAAGACATCTCAGATCTTGGACCGAGCCTTTTCGATCAGTTCTCTTCTCAAAATCTTTCCTGAAGCGGTTTTTGGGACTGTATTTATGAAGGTTACCCTCCGTAAACGTTTGAAAGGAGCCACCTGAAATTTAAAAAAAAAAAAATGACATTTGGTATAAAAATGTGCTCCGATTATATTTTTGGGAAAATTATTTAAATACTACGATCTCAAAGTTTTTTTTCCTAAATAATACTACCCAAAAACGCCTCTCCGATGAATCGCTAATTCATCGCGAATTCATCGCCAAGGATCGCCAATTCATCGCTAAGGATCGCCAAGGATCGGAGAGGCATCGCTAAGGATCGCAAATGATCGCCGATACACCGCCAATTCATCGCCAATTGATCGCAAAAGATCGCGCATTGTACTAAATAAGGAAGAAACTTTCGCTAAAATACTAAATAAGGAAGAAACTTTCGCATTGTTCAGTGTTGAAGTGTGTATTGAAAGGTGGTTACTTGATCAGCAATGAATTTCTTCACATCATCCTCTGTGAGGGAGCTAGTTGGAGAGCGGACAACATATGCAACTGGGACCTCCCCTGCTTCAGCATCTGGAAACCTACAAAAACGATTTTCATATGAAACATAAAAAAAAAACGAAACCTTTTGAAAATGATCAATTCAATCTACACAAAAATCCCACTTACGGAATAACCACGGCATCTAGTATCTCGGGGTGAGAAACAAGCAACCCTTCGAGCTCTGCCGGTGCAACCTATAAATACAAAAAAGTATTCTGAAACAAGGAATTTATGATGCAATCTGAAACAGCATCAACATGTGGCCTACAGTATTAAGACACCTTTTCAAGATATACAAACAACATCTTACACATTTAATCTTAAACATACAATGATGTGTGTATGAATAAATTTAATGCTTGTATGGAAGTATCTCTATGTTTCACATGTAAGTTCATCCCCATAGCACCTGCATAATTCTTCTTCAAATATCGATATGAGCATTTAAGTAAACATCTTCAACATATTATTCATAATGACTTACCTGGAAACCTTTGCACTTGATGAGTTCTTTAATTCGGTCAACCACAAATAACTGTCCTTCGTCATCAAAATATCCAAGATCCCCGGTGTGCACCCACCCTTGTCTATCTATAGTAAGTTTTGTGGCTTGTACATTTTTTAAGTAACCTGAAAAGCGGTAAAGATGGTTACTTTGACGCATGTTAAAAAGAATTAGCATCTGACATTTGTAGGGGTTGGATTTTCTGCAGCTAAATAAACGATATATGATTTGACAAGTAAAATTACCCTGCATCATATTAGCACCGCGAACCCAGATTTCTCCTAATTGATTAGGTGGTAGAGCTTTTAGGTTTTCCACACTATTGATTTGAGCTTCAACTCCTGGAACAAGCCTCCCTGTTGAACCTGAGTTCCTAGGGCCAAGAATTTCATGCTCTCGAGAGACAATGCCACAAGTTTCTGTCATACCATAGCCCTGAATTCAAAGAACTATATATAATGAAGCTTAGGCAATAGGCATCACAATTCAAGAAACTGATTGGTAACTTCGTATGATGAAAAGAAAGCACAATTATTGCCATGAGCAGAACAGAATTTTAGGTAATGAAAAAGTAATTTCAAGTTTTTTTTTTTTTTTTTTTTTTTTTTTTGAAGGAATTTCAAGCTTTTTAAGTAAGCAAACTCACCTGCAAAACCAGGGCATGAGGAAAATTCTTGGCACAATCTTGCATGAGTTCCTTTCCCAAAGGAGCAGCTCCTGATCCGATTTGCTTCAAGGACGACAAATCATGGCTCTTAACTACACTACTCTTAGTCAAGGCCAATACAATTGGCGGCACAACCGGCAAATATGTCACCCTGTACTTTTCAATAGCTTTCAAAATCAATATCAAATCATACCTTGCCATAGACACAACTGCATTCCCCCTTTGCAGCTGGGCATACATAATTATAGAAAGCCCATACACATGAAACATAGGCAAAACGCATAGAAAGACATTATGCATTTCCCCTGCTAAATCTTGATCCATTGTTACCATTAATGCAGCAGCAATAAAGTTTCTGTGTGTCAATACCACCCCTTTACTGGTCCCTGTTGTGCCAGAAGAATATAACAAGGCAGCTGTGTCCGACTGCTTTACATTGGCAGAAAAATTATCCCAACTCGATGATCCAGCATTCTTAATCAACTCCTCCAAAAACCATAATTTTTCAGAAAATTTACTGCTAATTTGGGAGTTATTTCCAGAGCCCAGAAGCAACAACGGTAAATTAAAGCCAGACACTTTAGGAATTAGTTCAGGAATTGTGACGATAAGCTTCGGGGCACAATCTTTAACCTGTTTGGAAAGCTCCTGAACAGTGTAAACTGGATTTGTTGTGCTGGCAATGGCCCCTATACCAACAATACCAAAGAAGCTGATAGGATACAATATAGAATTCGGAGCAAAGAGGAGAACAACGTCATTTCTCCTGATGCCCAGCTGATGGTAAAGGGCATGAGAGAGCTTAGAGACAACGGACTTGAATTGGGCGAAATTCAAAGTTTGGTCTGTGTGAGAATCTATCAAGGCAGGCTTGTCTGGAAATGAAGAAACGTTTCTGAAGAGAAAAGAGACCATAGATAAGTCAATGGAAGCTTTTGGTAGTACCAATGGAGGCCGTAGCGACCTGTAAATACCGTCTCTGCCATAACCAGACTTCTCCATCTGCTATATTTCAGTTTGATTTCTGAGGAGTTTGTGAGGAGATTATGGTTTTGCTTATAAACCTCATAATTGCTGAATAAATTCCCAGTTAATAAATGTACAGGTCTCATGCAATGAATTTTTTTGTATAAAAGCGACAGAAAGCTTCCCCAAACTTGTTTCTTCGAACTTCACCAAATTTCTGTGCTGGCAAATCCAATATCCCGTGTTCTTCTCTGTTTTATTCGTTCGGCAATCTGCCGGCCATTCCAATTTCTTCTGTTTTATCTGTTCAGCAACAAAATATAGTCGCTTTCTTCTGATCCGAGGCATAGCTGTCTATTCGGAAGATTTTGCATCACTAAACAAAAAGAAAATTTATAAACCCTAACCTATATGTAAAACTAACTCCTAACCTAGAATACCTGGGATAATTCTTAGTAAGAAGCGGGATAAGAAGGGTCGATCCATGAGGGAATTGGGATGTTGAATTTAATCTTATTAATCCTCTCAATTGTTACTCAATAAAACAAATAAACGAAAGATTAAACATAAAAACTCAAAGAACAACTAAAATAAATCTAAGCTAGAACAAATAATAAAACCTAAACTAAGGATGCATGGGATCAAACATCATACAAACCAAGTGATCTCAACCCTAGTTCGTCTCATGATTTTAATTCAAATTGTGGTTTCACCTTTACACGAGACACAAACCCCTAATCTCTTAGTGAATCTGTTTCTCAAGCTACGAATTCCTAATCCCTTAGTGAATTCAATTATCGATCTCTCCTCTCTCGAATGTTGAGATCAATTTCCATACAAAACGAAGGTGTAGATTCAGGTTAACTCTCGTATTTTAGAATCTAACAACCTAGATAATTAATCCAATTAATCTGTCACGAATTAACGATTAAAGATCCTATCTTTCTATGGTGATCTAGTTTACGCAACTTCCGTATGTTGTAAACATATCAATTAGTAAACAAATCTCTCGATATGAGTTCACACGATAGCATCATAATCATAGAACGATACAAAATAAATCAAAAATCATGAAGATAAACAAAGCTTGAATAAATCAAATAGATGAACTCACATAGTTTATACAATGGATGATCTCCATGAATTGAAAACGAAAAAACGATCCTAATCTAACCTCGGATCACCCGAGCACAAGGCTCGGGTGACCGGCCTTGAAAGCTCCCAAGATGCGGCTGCTCTCTTGGAAATTTCTGATGTGAAAATTTGTGTGTTTTAGGGTTGGGATCCGCAGCCTTTAAATAGAAGTTTAAGTCGGTTTCAGCATGGCGGCGCTTGCCCGCTTTGGGTGGACGCCCGTCCAACAAGGCAAACGCTCGTTCACTTCCCGTCCAAACTCTCTGTATCAAAAATCTCATCCTGGACGCCAGTTCGCATTTCTGGACGCCCGTCCATAGTGGACGGGACTTGGACGCTCGTCCAACTAGACTTAATCTTGATTTTCTTCTATCTTTATCCTCTCCTTCCATCTTTATCTCCTCTCCATCATATAAATCTTCAGTTAATTCATCATTAAATCCTCTTCTAATCCATATCTCGTGTATCTACAATAATCGAAAACATACCAAAGCGTAACACAATTCCAAAATCATATAAAATCATCATTTAAGCACCTAATTCGTTACGTTTTGCAATTTAACCATTGAAAACATCATTTACTCAATATTTCAATATAGAGCTCGATTTCTACGAAAAACATAAGAATATGGGGGAAATTGATATAAAATATATCCTTATAAAACGTACAAAATCACCCTTAACACTGTCCAAATCAATGAAGATATCTGTTTTTTTTCGTTTTTTGATAATTACATTTATAGTCCGACTTAAAGAATTGAAAGAAACAGAATTTAGCAAAAGGATGGCATCTTCCTTGATTCTCCAGGATTACATTATTTGCCATATATATCAGATGTATCCTTAACAAACTAGCACACATCTCTAATTCTCTATACTAGTAAAAGATCCAATGGCTATATCATAAAGGGAATATTACACATGTCACTACTATGTAGATCCAAGTGTTACACATGCCAACACACCATAGTTAATTAAAATAACTTATCTAATATTCTTATCATCCCCCCCCTCAAACGAAACTTGGTGTCCACCAAATTGAGTTTGGACCGAGCAGAAGCAAACGCAGTAGAACCCAGTGGTTTAGTTAGTGTATCAGCCAGTTGAGAGGCTGAAGGCACATATCTAACAGCCAGTTGTTTGGCAAGAACTTGATTTCGGACAAAATGCACATCCACTTTAATGTGTTTGGTCCTAGCATGGAACATAGGATTATGAGCCAGGAAAATGGCACTTGTATTATCACACCACAACACTGGAATCTGTGGCAGGGAAATGCCCAACTCATTAAGAAGAAACTTGAGCCAAGTAACTTCAGCTGCAGCTTGAGCCAGTGATCTGTATTCAGCTTCTGTACTAGATCTGGCCACAACATGTTGTTTCTTGGATGACCATCCAACCAGTGAGGCACCTAGATAGATGCAGTAACCACTGATTGATTTCCTATCATGAGGAGAGGTTGCCCAGTCAGCATCTGAATATCCTTGTACAGCCAGATCATGTGAAGGCTTGAATTGTAATCCCAGTTGGAGGGTGCCTTTAACATATCTCAGGAGCCTTTTGACTCCTTGCCAGTGTATTTTGTGGGAGATGTCATAAACTGACTAAGTGTATTAACATTGTAAGCAATGTCGGGTCTTGTCAATGTTAAATACTGCAGGGCCCCAATAGCACTCTTGTACATTGTGGGATTGGACATCAATGGTCCAGCAACAGGAATAAGATGTTTATGAGACACCATAGGAGTGGAACAATGTTTGATGTTATCCATCCCAAGTCTGTGAAGGAGCTGAGTGGCATAATGAGCCCGTGTGAGATATAAACCTGTCTTGTCTCTGTATGCTTCCACCCCCAAGAATTGACTAACTGAGCCAAGAGACTTCGGTGCAAATTTATGGTCCAATCTGGTAATAAAAGCAGCAATGGCAGAGGTAGAGTTGCCTGTGACTAAGATATCATCAACATAAACAAGCACATACAATGTAACTTTAGCATCTTTAAACACAAATAAGGAGGTATCTGATGCTGATTGTTTAAAACACAGAGACAACAGATAAGTTTGAAGAGCTTCAAACTAGGCTCTGGGAGCCTGCTTTAATCCATATAGAGCCTTTCTGAGGTGACACACATGATGTGGTTTAGAAGAATCCACAAAACCAAGAGGTTGTGGCATGTATGTGTCTTCCTGCAAACTTCCATTTAAAAAGGCATTATTAACATCAATATGTTGCACATCCCAATCAAAATAAACTGCAATTGCCAAAATAACTCTGATAGTAGATGGTTTGATGACAGGACTGAAAGTATCATGAAAATCCACCCCATAATTCTGACTGAAACCTTGAGCAACTAGCCTAGCCTTGTGTTTGTTCACTGTCCCATCTGGATTTAGTTTCAGCTTAAAAATCCACATATTTCCACTGAGTTTCTGACTGGAGGTTGGTGGAACAAGATCCCAAGTCTTGTTGTGCATCAAGGCTTTATACTCAGACTCCATAGCAGCCAACCACTGAGGTTGATTCAATGCCTCAGTTATAGAAGTAGGTTCTGGTAGTGCTGAAGGAGATTTAGAGGCAAGGTAGGAGTAAGTTTTAGGCTTAAAGATTCCACTCTTGGATCTAGTTTGCATAGGATGATGTGGGACAGGCAGAGGAGGACTTGCAGGAAGAGGAGATAAGGAAGGAGATGACTGATTGATAGAGTCAGATGGTTCAGGGGAAAGCTGCATAGACTCAGATGCAGGACTTAGAGCAGTAGGAGATGCTGGAGCATGCTGTGTGTCATGATTGATAGGACTGTGTTGAAAAACTGATATAGGTGTAGCTGATGTTGGTGACCTTGGTGGAGTGATAGAATGATGAGATGGAGCAGGACTTTCCAGGTCAGGTAGAGCAAAGATACTAAGAGAGAAATTAGACACAGGGTCTTGCACAGGATCAGGAGAATGAGCAGCAGACTGGTGAAAACCTATCTTGTAGGAAAATTCTTCTTCATTAAAACTAACATGCCTAGAGATATAAACGCTTCCACTATGATCTAGACACTTAAATCCTTTATGATGCTCACTGAACCCAAGAAACACACATTTTCTAGTATGAAAATAAAATTTGTGCCTGTTATATGGTCTAAGGAAGAGGAAACAGGAACAACCAAAGACTTTTAGGTTCAGATAAGGTGGTTTAACACCATAAAGTTTTTCAAATGGTGATACATTGTTTAACACGGGTGTGGGCATATAGTTAATGAGCAAAACAGCATGTTGGAAACTTTCCCACCATAAATTAAGAGGCATATTGGCCTGTGCAAGAAGAGTGAGACCTAACTCTGTAATGTGTCTATGCTTCCTTTCGGCTTTCCCATTTTGTTCATGAACATGAGGACAAGGATGCCTGAAATGAATCCCACTGTCTTTTAGAACATTAGTAAAAGACCTATACTCTCCCCCCCCCCCCCCCGTTTGATTGCATAGTTTTAATGGTTGAAGAAAATTGGTTTTCTACAAGTTTTTTGAAGTGTAGAAAGCATTTAAGGCATCTGATTTGTTTTAGAGGGGATAAATCCAAGTGAACCTAGTGAAATCATCTAGAAAGTGTATGTAATAAGTAAATCCAGACACAGACTTAACAGGGGATGGCCCCCACAAATCAGTATGCACCAATTCTAAAACATGAGAAGTAAGAGTTTCAGAAGAAGAAAATGGTAGAGCATGATTTTTGCCATACGCGAGGCATCACAAAAGATCATTTCATTAATCAAAGGAGCATTACAGTCTTTCAACACATAGTTCATAACCTTAACAGAAGGGTGTCCAAGCCTTCTATGCCACAGGACATCATTTTTAGGCCTAACTACACTACTAACATAAGTACTAGGGTTTCTTGAACCAGGCTGCTGCATGGAAGAAAACTGAATGTAAGAAGTTGAAGGAGGATTTCTGGATTGAAGAAAGCTCTGAGCTGGATGAAGAGGGAGTTGATACAGACCATTGACCACTTTATCTTTGAGCAGGATTTGACCTGTGATTTTGTCCTTGACAAAACAACCAAGATTATTAAACTCAACAAGCACATTGTTATCAGAGGTTAACCTAGAAATACTGACAAGGTCTTTAGTGATTTTAGGCACATGAAGAATGTTATTTAAGTGTAAAGTGGTGTTTGAAACAGGAAAGGAGGAATAACCAAGGTTAGCTATTTGAAGGAAGAACCATTACACAGTTGACAAGTAGGTCTGGAATTGTTGTTACTGCATCCAGCTCTTCCTTTACCTCTAGACCTACCACCTCTGTTGTTTTGGCCACCTCTTCCTCTCTGATTTTGACTCTGAGAGTTGTTGTTGCCTCTGCCCCTGTTGTAATAAGTATCAGATTTAATGGCAGCATTTGCAGAGGCTTGAGATAGATCCAAATTGGCAGTAGGATTAAACCTAGCTATCAGACGTTCATGTGTAAGCAATTGAGCTTGGACTTCTGGCCATGATAAGGATCCAATTCTGGATGTGAGGTTTACTATAATGGATTCATATTATTTACTTAAACCATCTAAGGTAGCCAGTACCAATTCAGATCTTGTCATGGGATAACCAGTTGCAGAAAGTTTATCTGCATAACTCTTCATCTGAGCAAGATAATCAGCCATACTCTTTGACCCTTTCTCGGCCTTAGTAAGAGCATCTTTATACTACAGGATTTGTGCTTCACATTGATTGTTGAACAATTGTTCCAAGGTTACCCAAATTTCATGTGAAGCATTACAACCCACAACTTCCAGTAAGGCCTGTTCAGTCATCGAAACTAACAGCCATCCAGTCAACAATGAATCCTTGGTCTGCCATTCTTCTAAGGCTGGATTAACAGATGATAACACAGACGAGGTAACACTCGGTATACCTAAGAACTTTGGAGGACATGGAAGTGTACCAAACAGAAATGGCTCTAACTTATGACCTCTAACAACAGGAAGAACAGTGAATTTCCAGAGTAAATAATTAGATCTATCCAATTTAACAGAACACACTTGATTCAGGTTACCTCCAAGAATTTGAATGGGAGAAAGAGCCGTTGAAGGAAGAATCGATCGAGTTGTCATCAACGGAGAAATCTAAGAGCTCGTGTTACCCATCAACCCAGTTGAAAAAGTGGTCTGCATGAAGCTCATCGGAGGAAGCGAGTTCCCAAACTGAAAGCTCATCGGAGTTGCAGAAGATCCAATTTGATCTAAACCATAAGGAAAAGATACTGAGCTTTGACCACCGCCAGTTATGGTGGATACTGGTGGTGCTGAGCTCTGAAGACCTCCAGTTACAGTGGGCACTGGTGAATGAGTCATGGCTGGTGTGTCTTGACTGAGTGCCAAGGATGATGGTGGCTCCGCCGCCATCTGCGTAAACACGGTGGCTCTGATACCAACTTAAAGAATTGAAAGAAACAGAATTTAGCAAAAGGATGGCATCTTCCTTGATTCTCCAGGATTACATTATTTGCCATATATATCAGATGTATCCTTAACAAATTAGCACATATCTCTATACTAGTAAAAGATCCAATGGCTATATCATAAAGGAAATATTACACGTGTCACTACTATGTAGATCCAAGTGTTACACATGCCAACACACCATAGTTAATTAAAATAACTTATCTAATATTCTTATCAGTCCGCATGTTTTTTTTTTCTTTCTTAAAACTATCATATATTTTTTATTGTTATGATAAACACCCTTAAATATTCATTTTAGTTATGATAAACTTCCATAAGTATTCATTTTTTTTATTACGTACACACCCCTATGTGTTGTTTTTATTACAATACACACACACATATATATATATATATATAGATGTTATCTGTTTATCGTAACAAAAACGGTCCGGATAAAAATAAAAAAAAAACTGTATTTTAAGAAGGAAAGCAACACTCTGAAACGATTATAAAATTTTCAGAAGTACCAAAAATCCAAAATATAGAAATTGAGAACTCAGCAACTAACATACTACACAAATTCATCAATTAGAACTGTTGGGATTTAGGAAGAATTCAACTTCCATTTTGAAATAAAAAGATGCCTTGTTTTCAGAAATCATCGGTAATTGACACAACAGACTATACACTATATATCGATCTTTGATGTGGGGGCCATTAACAGATTAAAGACCCGTCATAATCAAGATGCATTACTGGATGAAGATTTTTAGTCGTCTACACGTGAAATGTGTTTACATGAAGGTCTTGGTCTTAGATCTTGGACCGAGCCTTTTCGATCAGTTCTCTTCTCAAGATCTTGCCAGAAGCGGTTTTTGGGACTGTATTTATGAAATTTACCCTCCTCAATCGTTTGAAAGGAGCCACCTGGAAATATATTTAATACATCAAACCCAATAAAGATTCGGGGTGTTCGGTGTTGAAGTAATGTATGAGAAGTTACCTGATCAGCAATGAATTTCTTCACATCATCCTCTGTGAGGGAGCTAGTTGGAGAGCGGACAACATATGCAACCGGGACCTCCCCTGCTTCTGCATCTGGAAACCTACAAGATCGATCTTCACATGAAAAAAAAAAAAAAAAAAAAAAAAAACAACGTAACCTTTTGAAAATGAGCAATTCAATCAACACAAAATCCCACTTACGGAATGACCACAGCGTCTAGTATCTCAGGGTGAGAAACAAGCAACCCTTCAAGCTCTGCTGGTGCAACCTATAAACAGAAATATGTATTGTTAGACATGTGCACGAATTGGCAGCCAAAGTCAAAGGACTATATTGACCATGGAATCTGGACCATGGTACCATAGAGCAAAAGGTAACTTATTCCTTCTTGTGGAAACACAATCAATACAAGAAATCATGTGGCCTACAAAGTTAAGACATCTTTTGGGGATATATGAATATTAAGAATTCTGTATGCAGCAGAAAAGGGCCACATTTTAGAACCAAACACACGTACACATATAATCTCAGTATACAATGATGTTTGTATGAATAAACTTATTGCCAAAACTGCAGCCATGTTAGCAAACTATGTTTCACATGTACGTGCATCCCCATAGTAATATGAACATTTTAAGGAAATCATCTTCAACATATTATGAACTGTATGGCCAAGCAGATACACGAGCCTGTTACCACCTAGGCTCTGAAATCCGTTGTGTTAAGAATTCGTGTAGTTTCAATACATGCTAAATGATAGATTGTGATTCAAGCTACATATTATAAATTGTGTTAGTAATGACTCACCTGAAAACCTTTGTACTTAATGAGTTCTTTAATTCGGTCAACCACAAATAACTGTCCTTCGTCATCAAAATATCCAAGATCTCCGGTGTGCACCCACCCTTGTCTATCTATAGTAAGTTTTGTGGCCTGTACATTTTTGAAATAACCTGAAAAGCAGTAAATATGGAAACTTTTACGCATGTTAAAAAGAATAAACATCCGACATTTGTAGGGATTTGATTTTCAGCAGCTAAATAAAAGATATGATTAGGCAAGTTACCCTGCATCATATTAGGACCCCGAACCCAGATTTCTCCTAATTGGTTAGGCGGTAGAGCTTTCGTTTTTTCCACACTAACTACTTGAGCTTCAACTCCTGGAACAAGCCTCCCTGTTGAGCCAGAGTGCCTAGGACCAAGATTTTGATTCTCTAGAGAAACGATACCACAAGTTTCTGTCATACCATAGCCCTGAAATTAATGAAGTGTCTACATTAAAGCTTTTGCATCACATTTCAAGCAAATGACTGGAAACTCCAAATAATGAAAACAAAGCACAATTTTCACCATGATTAAAACAGTGTTGTGGATAACCAATTCATCAGAACTAATGTCCAAAAAAAAAACTGCATCTTCCTCACTTGGATGAATCCTGCACATGATTCACCTTGATGCCTAATCTGCTGGTCCTACAACACTAATACAATATGTTGCTCATGGTTCCTAGTCTTTGTGAGACATTTTAATCTCAAGGGTAGTACTTTACGGTCCTACTAAGCTTCAAATAAGCGGCACACAACTTACACGTGGTTTTGATTCATAAGATGGGGGCACAATGGTCCTTGCATGAGAAATAATCCCTAACATTTCTCCGTTATGGCTCAAAATTGGAACGTTCAAACAACTTATAGAACTAAGCTAGTTAATAGTCACTCAAAACAGTATTCGTCCAATAAAGAAGGTCAATGTATGCGAAGCTGCTTCAGGAAAAAGAAATAAAACTGAAAGGTAAAAGTGATAGATGCAAAAGGCCTCCACACAGAAAACGACCTACAAGAATTCAAAGTTCACTATAGGTGTTCACTGGTGAAACACCCACATAGCATACACAGTTGCAAATATTCCATTTACCAAAAAAACTAAAGAAGTCATATGCAAATAAAAAATTGTAACAATCGTAATGAGCCACCCTATATTATATGAAATAAAGCATACGAAGGTTTCATTTAAAATTCTAAATAAAGGAAAAGTTCATTGACCAGGCTCGGAAGAGACGAAGACTAGCACAACATAAGAAAACTGGATATCCAAATGTCATAGATTTCAGATGACCAGAAATGCCCTCTTCCATTAAATATTAACAACTCAAAAGCCCAAAAATGTATTCTTTCATTTTAGTTTGACATTTTTGTATCTTCCTCACTCAACCTTACCAATAAATTTTCTTTGATTTTGGATTATTAGTAGAGCCTTATCAATAAAACCAAAGACTACTTAAACAGAAATCCTATATTTCTTTACAAATTGCAGTTCCCTGATATATAAGCCACAGAATTCTTATTAATTCTGTCCCTGTGTTGCATTTCACCTTCCCTGAAAAAACACTGGACTTTGGCTTTTGCCATTGTTTGGTTCTTCCATTTATTAATATTGAATTAATTATTGATTCTTGATTATTTTAATGAAGTTGACTTCTACTTGATGTTGTTATTATCTGACATAGTCATACTTGACTGCTGCTTGTGATGCAAGGTTGATCTCATCTTTATATTGATTTTGTTTTATTACTTGTATACTGTTATTAAGAAAAATTGGAAACTTAGTCCCATAACTTGGCCTAGTTACCGTTTTAGTCCGGTTTATGCTTCGGTTATAATTTTCGGTCCTGTAACATAGATTTCTTTCGCAAGTTTACTCCAACACTGGAGTAATTTTGCAATGCAAATCTGTAATCAATCATAATAATTAAAAGACATTACAATTTACAAGTAATATCAAGCTTTTTGGGTAAGAAATTTTACCTGCAAAACCACTGCATGAGGAAAATTCTTGGCACATTCTTGCATGAGTTCCTTACCCAAAGGGGCAGCTCCTGATCCAATTTGCTTTAAAGACGACAAATCATGGTTCTTAACAACACTATTCTTAGCCAAAGCCAATATAACTGGAGGCACAACCCACAAATATGTCACCCTGTATTTTTCAATAGCTTTCAATATCAATACCAAGTCGAATTTCGCCATTGACACAACTGCGTTCCCCCTTTGCAGCTGAGCATACATAATAACAGAAAGCCCAAACACATGAAACATAGGTAAAACGCACAAAAATATATTATGCATTTCCCCTGCTAAATCTTGATCCGTTGTTACCATTACTGCAGCAGAAATAAAGTTTCTGTGAGTTAATACCACCCCTTTACTAGTCCCTGTTGTGCCAGAAGAATACAATAAGGCAGCTGTATCAGACTGCTTTATATTAGCTGAGAAATCATCCCAGCTCGCTGATCCAACGTTCTTAATCAATTCGTCAAAGAACGATACTTTATTACTAATCTGGGAGTTATTTCCAGAACCCAGAAGCAATAACGGCAAATTGAACCCGGAAACTTTAGGAATTAGTTCAGGAATTGTGACTATCAGCTTTGGGGAACAATCTTTAACCTGTTTAGAAAGCTCTTGAACAGTGTAAAGCGGATTTGTTGTGCTGGCAATGGCTCCTATACCAACGATACCAAAGAAAGTTATGGGAAACAAAATCGAGTTGGGAGCAAAGATTAAGACGACGTCATTTTTCCTGATGCCCAGCTGATGGTAAAGAGCATGAGAGAGCTTAGAGACAGTGGACTTGAATTGGGCGAAATTCAAGGTCTGATTTGTGTGGGATTCTATAAGGGCAGGCTTATCTGGAAATGATGAAACGTTTCTAAAGAGAAATGAGACCATAGATAAATTAGTGGAAGCTTTTGGTAGGACTAGTGGAGGCCATAGGGATCTGTAAATTCCATCTCTACCATATCCAGACTTCTCCATCTGGGCTGTCGGAGGCTTCAAGATTGGGTTTTCAAGAGACGCCGGGTGGTGGCGGAGGTGGTGGTGGTTGTTGGAGATTATGTGCAGAGTGGGTTTTTATGAGTGAAAATGTGAATTTAAATCATGAAGCATGGCGGTGGTGGGTCCGTTGGTAGGTAGCAAAAAATACTATAAATGCGTGCCTTTATTAGTTAAAAAACTTTATTCTAGACATGTTTTTATTACTAGTGATTGTAATAATTGGATAATTTTAAGGTCCGTTTGATTGAAGTAAATAGATAGAAATGAAATGGAAAGATAGTGACAGAAAAGAAAGAAGAATGAAATGAGGGATTGTGAAATTTATTTTGAATGTTTGGATATAACTAGACGGAAAAGAAAGAAATTTTTAAAAGTGTGTTTGAAATATCAATGGAAAAGAAAAGAGATGATATGATTATATGATGCACCGACACTTCAATCTGGGCGCCGTGCGTCGTGTCCGACACAAGACACGACACGACACGCTCCGACACGCTCCGACACCGTGTCCGATACGTGTCGGCTAATTAAATTAATATTATTTAAAATTTTAATATCCGACACACCTCCGACACGTTGTCGACACACCTCCGACACGCGCGCCGACACCTCCCGACACCCCCGAACACAATTTTTTCAATTTTTTTTATGAAACCTGAAAAATATACAATTTTTATCTTGATTACTCTGTATTATGTTTATATGTTTTTTGTTATAGACAATCGTTTTTACACTTAATTTGTAATATTTTGAAAGTCAATCATAATTTTCTTTTTACTTTTGACACCGTATAAACAACAAATATCTATTTTAGATATTGATAGAGTTTAAGTATTACATATCTTATTTCGACTAGTTGTTTAGACTTGTACGAATATTTTTTTTGATAAATTTGAATATATGTATATATATATATATATAGAGAGAGAGAGATGTATATATATGTTATGTGCGCAACATCGTAACCCCCCGTAATCTTGTTTCTTTGCATAATGAATCTTTCGTTTCGAATAATAATAAATATATATATATATATATATATATATATATATATATATATATATATATATATATATAGAGAGAGAGAGAGAGAGAGAGAGAGAGAGAGAGAGAGAGAGATATATATATATATATATATATATATATATATATATATATATATATATATATATATATATATATATATATATATATATATATATATATACGTATATATAGATGTATTTATGTGAATATATACATATTTATGTGAATATATACATATATATGTGTGTGTGTATATATATTATATGTAACGTGTCAACAGCCGTGTCGTGTCCTTAAATTTTAGAATTAGCCGTGTCGCCGTGTCCGTGTCGTGTCGTGCGGCGTGTCCGTGTCCGTGTCCGTGCAACATATATAAATGATTTTCCAATTTTAGACATTACGTTAGTGAGAGATTACTATTAAGTTTAAGGTTATTTAAGTAGTTATATAAAATTATTTTTTTGAAGGAAGTAATTATATAAAATATTTAAAAAATAATACTATTTCCTTCCAAATCTTGGCAAGAATGGCAGGAAACAGATGATAAGAAATTGTTAAGAAAGTTATCTCTTGCTTTCCATTGGTCTCCTTTCCTTTCACTTTCAACTAAACAATCCAAACACTCAATTTATCATCCTTCCAAATCTTCTCCTTTCGTTTTCCTTACAATCCACCCAACCAAACAGGGCCTTAGTATTTAGGGGGAATGAGGGAGAATGATAGAAATATTTCATCAACTGAGTAGAAGGACAGTCTTTTGAAATTTTTGCATAAAGGACAAAATTATTTATCCACTGTTTAAATTCACTGCCAAAATTCACTCTCGAAATTCACTAATTTTCAAAATTCATTGTTGAAAGTCACTGATTTTCGGGATTCACTGTCGAAATTCACTGTTGAAATTCACTGATTTCGGGATTCACTGATTTTCGGGATTCACTGTTTGTCCTTCTCACTATAAAAATTATGCATTTGTCCTTCTCCCTATAAAAAAATATGTAGCTGTCCTATTACTTAAAAATATTCGATTGTGTCATTATCCCTAATTACCCATAGTATCTAATTGCCTTTGTTCTACTTCCTAGACATGTTTTTATTACTAGTGATTGTAATAATTGGATAATTCACGCGTTAGCTGGGCCCCTGATCCGCGTAGACCAAGGGGAGAGATAGAATGGAGTTCTTCATGAAGTTCAAAACAAAGCCATCTCCACCAACCAAACGCATTCCTTCCTCCATTCACTAGCAATGAGCCTATTGGGCAGGAGAAGAAACCGAACGTACTATCAAGGTGAGGCCCCATCTGCATTCGCCACCTTTCTTATTATTAATATATGATAATTGTGGTAGACTTTCACTTGAGCTTACGAGCAACTTGAACTGGCAGATTGAGCTTTAGGTTTTAGTATCTATAATTGCCTTTGTTCTGCTTCCTTTGAGGATTTTTTCCTACGCTTTTTAGAGGGTCATGGTGTTCAAGACACTGTGTGGTTTGTATAGCTCATATGGGGAATTTGGAAGGTGCGGTGCTCAGCGGTATTCGATAACCATGTTGTTTATGTTTCGGAGGTTTGTACGCGTTCTCTGGCAGCATCGACCGAGTATGTGGAGGCTTTGGCACTTTATCGGACACATGCCTCGGGTATACATTTGGCTGACAAATGGGTGAAGCCATTGGCGGGGGTGATCAAGGGCAATGTGGATGCGTCAGTTACGGAGGCTGGTGCAGGCATCGAAATCATTTTCCGCGACTCTTTTGGGGGAGTTCAGCATTCCTTTGCATACCATTTCGATCCAGGGGACCCAGTGGAATTCTTGGAGCTCAAGGCAATTTCCTTGGCTCTGGAAGAGGCGAGGCGACTAGGGATTCAACGAATAGTTGTGGAGAGTGATTGTTTAGCATGTGTTGCGCGTCTCCGGAGCCCTGTAGAGGATCTCACGGCACGTGGGTATTTACTTCAGGACTGCTTAGCTTTTTTATCTAGTTTCATAACTGTTACTTTTACATTTGTTCGGCGCGTGGGAAATGACCCCGCGTATCTTTTTTTAGCTCAACATGCTTTGTTAATTTCCACTCGGACATCTTGGGGGAGCTCTCCCACTGATGATATTTTGGCCGCTTGTTTGGCGGATAGGATTAATAAAAGTTTCCCTTTTGCAAAAAAAAAAAATATATATATATATATATTTTGTTTGTATGTGAACAATGTTAATACAAATTTGGGTAAAGCTATGGGGGTATCATTATTAGAATCGGCCCCGGATATTTTTGGGCACTTCGCAGAGAGGGGTTTTTTAGTTCGATTTTCCTTTTTTTCTTTTCGAAAACATTTTTACAAAAGTTACTACAACATCGTGATTCTAAAATATGTATATACAAAATTTAAATTCATTAATATTAGATATTTTTTCATATATTGTTATCGTTTGCATTTGTGGTGCCGTAACAAAACATGTTTCGACCTGACCGGTCAGGTCACGGTGGGTCGAGGGGACGCGCCCTTCGCAGGGGTCGAGGGGGCACCGCCAACTCGTGCGGGCTTGGGGGCAACGCCCCCGTTAGCTAAACACCCTAGCTAAACGGATGTACCTATAAAATTTGAATTGATGCATCCGAGTTATTATAAATTTGGGCAATAATTTGGCCATTTCTCAATTCAAGTAATTTTTTTTAACATATTATATAATTTCGGCCTTTATCAATTCAAGTAAAAAAAATTATATTAGGTTGCACAATATTGGATCTACACGGATTTTTGTTTGTTTGTAAAATATGTAATTTCGGGCATCGAGGATGGTTGGGCCTTCGGCCGCCGCCTAATCCGCCTATGCATTGGGCCGGCCTTGATCATTATTGCCAAGATGATTTTTGGTATTGCCAAGGCCATGTGTATTAACATTTGAAAAATTACTCTGACAATATCGAATTTTGCTCTAACATTTTCTAGTAACGTTTATGTCTCGGATACCGAAAATGAACGTTCGACACGTGACATATAGAAAAATTTCTAAATCTCGCGTAAGACTTATGTAATATCGGAGTAATACAACACGGGCAGAAGAAAAGAAACAAACAAAAGACTCGGGGAAAATTGACCCTCAGGGTCTTTTATTAACTAACTCGACCGATTACAATTGACGTCAAACTAAATCACAAATAAGTGTTAACATTTATTACAATTCAACTTGACAAAAAAGAAACTGCTGAAACACAAAGAACTTTATGAATTCATTCCTAAGCTTGCTCTACATTCTCATCATTCAACTCGTCTTCAACCTGCATATCTTTTTATTCCAAAGGAGTTGGCTCGTGTACAAGTTCAGTAAGAAGCATAAGATCAAAAAGAAAGATTTATATTTGTCAAGCTGGAAGACACGGCATGAATCTTCTTACTAAACTTCAAAAAGAAACAGTTTAAAACAATCATAGCATGACACAATACTTGAGAAAACATCTTGACATGCACAAAACATGATCCTACAACCGGCGTATCCATTTACTTAAAATTTTGACTACATTTAGATTTACATGTATTGTGTCACAAAAACATACATAGCTTACACAAAAGAGATAGAAATTATGCATAATGTCAGTGTTTGACGCATACATAGCCGGAACTGAGGTTTAACTGAGTATTCAATGGTACAATGACATGGCGAAACCCCACAAGAAGGCAATAAATTGCAACCAAGGTGATATCCTCAAGGTTCCCGAACGGTACAACGCGTTTCTTATCTAGTATTTAACCATGAACAATCGTCTTCACATAACAAGCAATAGCACATAAGTCAGGTTCATTCTTTACATCTTTTTAACCACCTAAGTTATCACATAAAAGGCCACATCCATTACAACACCAATCTTCCAAAACCTAATCTCCATCTACTAAACAAAAGCATCGAAAACGATTCACAAAAATTTCCAAAAAATATATAATACTTGAAAATACTTCATATAGCATAGAATACATTAGCAATTACCGGCAAGATACAACACATAGCCCTAAACCGATAGATTACGTGCATCAACTTGGAAAGAAATTTACTTTAAAGCAATTTGACAATAAAAACAAGTCTATTTGATAAGAAAACCGTCTTAATTACCTTAAACACGAACAGAACTACGAACCAAACTACAACAAACTTCCAAATCTATGTGAATATACGAACCAACGATGAATCTAACAACAGTTACCCTTCGAATCTAACCTAATTATGACTAAAGCGAATAACTACCGCGGAATTATTAGATTTCACATTCACAAGATGAATCTAAGCCTGAAACTATTGCTAGAAATGAAACTGCTTTAAAATCACTGTTATGATTTGTTGAACGAACCCATAAAGCCTTTAGAGCCTCCCGAAACTAAGTCTAGGGTGCTTTCTCGGGAGAAGGGCCGGGACAGCAGCCCAAGACTTTACTAAAACCTTCGGAAACGGAAATTCAATGAAGTCTAAGGCTGTATATAGGTTTTTCTAACCCTACGTTAGTTTTAAGATGTGGATGAAAAAAAAACTTAATTAACCTTAAACTAATCGGATATGAAAACATAATTCCAAAAAGCGGAAATACCCTTAAATTATGATATACAAGAAGTCCCCCGGTTTCACTTTACTAATGACCATAGCTATGGTGATCAGGCACTCCGGATCCATGATGTGCCAAAATCAGTGTTGTGAGACAATGTTTTTATGTATTAACATCAATATGACATTATTTTATTGTTTATTAAAGAAAAATATGATCAGATCATATTCATATGTAATTGTGTTGTAGGCGGTGGATGTGGGATCAATATTCTTACATCGGTAAAGTGATATAATATTAGTCTTTTGATTTTGTTTTAAGATGTATCTTTTAAGTTACCCTCTGAATTATCTGCATATTTTTGCCTTTTCTTAGGCTTTAGGAGAATTTTTTCTTTGTATTTCTTCACTATAAATGTATAATACAAAGAATTAACTGCCTAATTTTTCGCTCGTGCATATACGTCACATTAATTGAACCACGTAATTCAATATTCATTTTTTTTTCTTTTATTATTTAGTCTATGTAATTGTCGTTAAAATCAATTTCTCGGTTTTTTTTTTCCTAACAAATTGTACGGTGAAGTGCCTCACAACAACCTAAACTTGAGGCTTTCACGGCTGGTAAAGAATTGAAGCTCGGTGATCGGGGCACAAGATTGCAATGATTTGAATGTATGGACATGAAAAGCATAACGCAAAATAGACATGATACGAGTATAACTTATTGCATTCATGAAATGAGTGCAACAAAGACTTAACATGCTAAATTGATGTAACATAAATCAAGTAGCTTGACTCAAGCGGTAATTGATTTGAGAATACCCAGAGAGGTCATCGGTTCGATTCTCTTCAGATGCGTCATGTTGAAAGAGTGATATGAGTCAACTAGATGATACATTTCATGATGTTTTACCCCCATTTCTCATTCATTTATTGATGTTCTTGTATCAATTCAAGTCATTATTTGCTTAGTTTTACCCAAATGTGTAAATAGTAATCATTATATAAAATATCGTACTTTGATAGTTTTGTACCGGTTATAGTAACCGGAGCGTCGTGTCGGGTTTACGCTTGGTATTTTTGTGTTGTATTGCAGGATTATAGGTTAACCAAGACCCCGAGTGACGCCACGTGTGAGCATAGCACATCTTTTGAGGGCTAGAAGAGTGTGCCGGGAGCTAACAAGTCAAACGGATCATTTGTCTTTTGTGTTTCTACCGTAGCATGAATTCAATGAACATTTGACCCAGCTTAGAGGAATTTTCTGGAGAAGACTTCTTCATGAGAGTTGTAGATCAAGGAACGAATTTCCCCAATTTTTTCAGCCCCCAACTACATCTTCCTCACCTCCACTCTCCTTGAAGGCACCTCCACCTTCCATGGGCTCTCCTAGCCGAATTCTAAGTAGAATTAACTCTTGATTTTGATTGTAATAATTAAGGGTTCTTAGCTAACTTCTACTACTTTGCTTGGAGTTAAAAATACATTAGTGTGTTGACTCCATTGGAGGTTTTGGAAGCTTGAATGAAGAATGCCATTTTCGAGTTCTAGTTTGTGATTGGTAACCCTTAATATTTGCTTTGTTATCAAGCGTTCTTATGATTATGAATGTTAATCTTGATATGTTGATGTTTGTAGTTATGAGCGGCTAGGTTAAACTAGCCAAGATTATGTTGTAGAATTAGTTTAATCTCTTATGTTGATTGGGAATGATTGTTTATGTTGATAGTTTCAATTGTGATGAATATTTTCCTATTTGCAATGTATTGCTTGTTGGTGTTGGATTGATCACCTGGCACTAGCACACACACACACTTAGTTGAGACCGAAAGAAGATATTAGGTGTGGGATAAGGAATAGGAAAACCGGAAGGTAAATTAAGTGGAATTTCATTTCTTATCCGGGGATAGTTGACATTGTCATTGCATTCAAGTGCTCATCGTACAAATTCATTAGGTTTAGGATACCTAGGCCAAGGAGGAGGTATAAAGTAGTTTCATACACTCGTATGAGGGGAAACTACTTTCTAAGGAATGCACCGTTTCACACTTTTGAACACCATTGGTTAGATGGAAGGAAATCATTCCCATTATACTATGAGAGATTTGCTAGTCTACACATTGTCTTGGTTAGGCTCTTTTACCATTTTATCACCCTTTTTAGTAGTAGAATTCTAAAAACATTACTCTCATGTTAATTTACGACTTAGATCAAGATAATAATAGCTTTTCGTTGTTCAACCTCACAATCCTCGTGGATACAACCTTGACCACTAGACTAGACTACAATTGACCCGGTACACTGCCGGTTAGATTGGACATCTAGAAAAGTTCGATCAAAGAGCTCTTGGTCAATCTTTACCCCTGCGTAAGAGTCAGACTCTACAGGCACGATCCAGGCCGAACTCCGGATTAGTCGTACAGTTAGTTTTGGATACCGGAGGTGAAAAAAAAATCTTTGGGTCAACTGGCCCTCAAAAATTAAAAAAAATGTATTTTTTACACTATTTAAAAATTTTATGTACTAAAATCTAGTTACTGACCTGCTAAAATTTTCAAATATCGACACTATGACCCATATTTATACACATATTTTTCATACAATGCATTAAAAACTTGTAATACGATGTATCGTTTTCGATCCATGACCCTTATCAAACAACTTCTACAGTCGCCTCTGCTCACACTAAATCAAGCATTGCTTTTCAGGTCAACCCAGCATATGTCCATAATCAAACCTTGATGTAATGTATCAAATAAATTTAGTGTGGTGTTTTCTTTCTTTTTTTTTTTTTTTTTTTTTTTTTGGTGAGGGATAGTGTGGTGTTTTCAAATACTTGAAAAGGGAAGGGAAAAAAAAAAAAAAAAAAAAAAAAAAAAAACAGGTTTCTAGATTAAAGGGGAATGAATCTAGAGTCAAGACAGGTACTGCTCTCCGGGGGCCACAATTGGAAAATCAGGTGTGAAAGTGTGTATATATTTTTCCTTTTCTAAGTCCACGGTCATCGACTACTTCTTTTTCCTTTTTTTTTTTTTTCTCCTCGAACACTGGTATTCATATCAGATTATAATCTAGCTTACTACTAGACCGATACACATTGTACGATCATCGACTACTTTCACTAGTACACGAGTTTATCTTTATGTTTTTTCCCTCTTTTTTCTTAAAGCCTTCAACTTGTCCGATTAATAGAGGTTTAGGCCTTAATGATGTTTTGTTACATGTTGAATAAGATTTTTACTCAAAGATAAAAACCTAACTCAATGTTATTTTACATGGTGTTTTACGTGTGAGAATCGAACTTGTGATTATTTTCATAGTTATTATTTAGTCGGTAACCACTTAAGTCGAACTACTGATTAATAATCATGAAAAAAATGAAAAGTACTAGATGAGATGGTTACAAATCAATGACTAGTTTGTATTAACGTCTGAGAGTGAATGGTAATAAAATAGTCTTATATTTGTTGTAATTTTGATTGTTTTGTCCGTGCCCCTTTGAGAACATTCCATGAAAGTGATATTGTTTAAGTTCAAGATTTTGGCCACAAAATGACATCCCAATAATATCTACCACATCAATTAGGCTCATGTATTGCCGGGCGACCCGGAAATACCACTACCCTAATAACTCGGGGCATTATTTTTTATATTTATATGTAATTATATGCACAAATACCTAGATGGCCGAGGATAAACATGTATTATAAGAGGAGTTTCTCCTAATGTGAACTTTGATGGAGAAACAATTTGTCTAAACGGTCTTTTATACCTAAAATATGGATAAACATATGAAAAATAAGCTCTGTATAATCGTCTCCCTACTTTAGACGAAGACCGAGAACATCTTCTCCCGTTTTTTAGGATTTCGGATCCCTACCGTAAATGTTGTTGTGATGCTTGAAAAAACATTGTTCACTATTTTTTTTTTAAACTTTATTAAATTCAACTCACAAATTTCCCATTTTACCCTTTCACACCTTACCGCAACAGCTGCATTGATAACCACCACAACAGAAGATCCAAGCTCATCTATTAGATGCACCATTCATACCCATAAACATGTTTAGTTGTTTACATGGTATAGGGATAGAACGTGGAGCTACAATAGTTGATTGATGAATATTTTGTGAGTATGACAATGTTAATTGGAGATATGTATTTCTTTGTAGTGTTAAAGACGTGGTAGGTATAAATTAAGGCGATGGATAAATTGTATAGTACACATAAAGTGATGATAAAGTAAAAACATGTATTTGTTTATATTATTTTATTAAGGATGGAAAATGATGAAGCGGCACTATGAATGCCCTCTCAAATACCTAGTCATATGGGAGTGATCCGTGAGACTATGTAATATGATGCCCTCATTCCTTGATCTCATTCCTTGATCTCTGCAGACTTCTCCAATAAGACTTTGCAGATGACGTTGATTTCTTCTATATGCTGATTTGGTGTATTTGGGTGGCAAGGAACAAATATATCTTCGAAAATATCTCGCCCCTACCATCAAGGATTTCTAATTGCGCCACCACTCTTTTTTCTGGTTTCAAATCGGCAATTGATGTAGAAGATACAATCCCTTGTCATTCCTCACCTATGAACTCTTGGAAGAAACCGGCTCTTAATACCCTTAAAGTCAATATAGATGGCGGGTTTTATGAAGGAATCGGATCTGCGGGCATCGTTGTTCGGGATCATAAAGGTGAACTGGTATCGGCTTCCTCTTTTCTTCTGGGACCTCTCCCGTCTGCTGAATATGCTGAATTGAAGGCGATCCACTTGGGTGTTGTTGAAACTATGAAAATCTGGAGTGGAAGAGTTCTTTTTGAATCTGATAGTCTAAATTGCATAGCCAGAATCCAACATGCAGATGATGATGAAGATTTTTCATGCTATGGTGCTTTGATCAAGAGAATTTAGAATGATTGCAACTTGTATGCCTCTTGTAGTTTCAACTTTATCAATCGACAATGTAACATTGTAGCTGATGGTTTAGCCAAATTAGGGTTTGAATGACCCCTTAATTCCCCCTCTTTAATTGGGGAGAATCCCCACCTAACTTTGTTTGCTCGAGTGTTTTAGCTGATTTGGAATGAATTACCCTTTTAACCTCAAAAAAAAAAAAAAAAAACTTTGAACATTTTGATTTTCACTTTGCATAGTCAAAAAAATGAGAAACTAACATATTTTTTCCAGTTATAAGATACGAGAAAATGAATTAATGTATGTTAAAATCATTTGCATTTTCCTCAAAAAAAAAAAAAAAAAAGAATCATTTGTATTAGCACTTGACATATATTTTTGTTTTACCGTTTAAAACACCACTTCATATATTTTACATAATCCCTATTTATGGTGATTTGCATTAAAATCTCTATTACCATCCATTCAATATTAAAAAATAGAGAATATGTATTTAATATCATAGATGTAGAGTAAAACTCACAAAATTTGTATTAGGTTAAATGTTGTGAATGACGGTTTTTTTTATCTAAAATGAGGAAAAAGAATAAGAAAAAAAGATAGTGGTTGAGAAGGACAAAAACACGCATGTTACTACATGTGTTACTACATGTGTTACTACAACCACATGTAGTAACACATGTAGTAACATGCACGTTTTTGTCATTCTCAACCATGGTTTTTTTTTTCCTTGTATTTTTTTTTCCCATTTTGTATCTTATTTTGTCCTTCTGGCCTCTGGCCCCAATTTGTATTTACATATAACGAGGGGCGGATCTACCCCAAGGTGAGGGCGGGACACTCGCCCCCGGATCCGGAAAATACACTATTATATACTCCCTCCGTTTTTTTTTATCTGTCATATTTTAGAATTTACTCTATTTTTATAACTGTCATTTTACATTTTCAATGCATCATTTATTACTTTTTTTTCTTACTATAAAGTATTTAAATATTCAATAAAAAAAATACATTTCTAATACTAAAAATTCCTTTACCAACAAAGCATTTATATCTCAAATAAAAAAATACATTTCCAATACTATATTTTAGACATACTAATTATTATTTTTTAATCTGTGTGAATCTTCTCTCTGCGACATATAAAGAAAAACGGAGAGAGTATATGTTATGTATTGTTTTTGCCACCATAAAAGTTATATTCGCCCCTATTATTTAAAATAATCCGATAACTTGACATAAAACTGTTATCATATAAATAAAAGTACATGGTTATTATCAAAGTGATATAGTAAAAAAAATATTAATCGGTTTCGGATATTGGTTTCTTTTAAAACATTATTTGTAGTGTTTTAAATCTTTATTGATAGAAGTAGAAGTGTGAATGTGTTCGGATCATGCGATATATAGTCGTGATTTTTTGTGATATATAATAGTGTTTTTTTTTTCGAATCGTAGGGAACGGAAAAAAAAACACTACTATATATTTTTTTGATTGCAAAAAATATTTAAAGTTTTCGCCCACCGTCGTCCGGGATCCTGCGTCCGTCCCTGCATATAACCATATAGTGTCTGACGCTAGGGGCGGATCTGTGTTACCCAACGGGGGTCATGTGACCTAACTGAGATCCGAAGAATTTTTTTAATATTAAAACGATGTAGTTTTATTTTTAAAAAAGTCATTTTGTTGTTCAATAAATGTAGTTTTAGCCTCCGATGACCCATTAGATTTGTTGATAAAATATCGGAATTAAACCCGAAACTCCCGGCGGTTGGCCAGTAGCCCCAAGAAAGGAAAGAATCGGTTACATTTTTCATATCATCTCCTTGTAAGGATAGACTAACTAAGATCGACTAAAAAATTGACTAGAGTCATTTTTGTATCTGAAATAAATTTTTAGGTAAAAAATATAATTTTACGGTTTGTGACCCACTAAAAAAATTCATGCATCTGCCCATGTCCGATGCACGTGTATTTTTTTTATAGATATGAAATGTTTGAACCCCCTAAATTGTAAATTTATGAACATTTACTATATCTACTTGAAATGCTTTGACATACAAAATATCTTTATATTAATTTGTTGGTCCATAAAAGCACACCAAATCTTATATATACTAGTGGTGCCTAACCGTGCGTTGCACAGGTTCGGGCCAACCCATTTTAGTTTTCAGTCACCGTAAGTTTGCAATCATCTTAGCGAGAATTTGTTTTCTGAGAATGCTTATTCAATATAGGTGTAGTAGAACAATGAAAAACGAATACACTTTCTTTTGCATTTGGACGATTACAATACTTATTTATTATTGTGGATTACGTGATGGGCCTTCACCTCCCTAGATATTAGGCTATTTCTTAACGTTTTGTCTTTTGATCTTTGACCTCGTTTGTATCACTCACACAAAAAAAAGAAAAAAAAAAGACACAATATAAAAAAGACACAGATATATTACGAAAAACGGATCCTTCTCGGTTTCGCAACGTTGAGAAAATCGAGCTTGCTAGTTCGTTTACTAAGGTTACAACCCAAGTAGAAAGGTACCATTTGGTCATAACTCCTTAAAAAGGCCAAAAGGCACTTAAAGGACTGCTTGTGATCATCAGAAAAAAGCCAAACACTCTGATCGACTTTTAGCCTTGCCAGAAAGCCATAGGCGGGCGCCTATGCCTCTGTTTCCCCAAAACTGAGATTTTAGTCCTTTAACCGGATTTTCGGTCCTTTAAGTGACTTTTCCTGAACATACATGCTTATTTTCCATCCGTATACTTATATACACTTAACATAAGCGTGCACTCCGCACCTCCAAGCTTATAAATAAGTGTTACGAGTATATCCATCCTTGTACTAAACCCCGATTACCTCAACGGCTCGTGATACACTTAAATCACTAACATTCCTCCCCCATTTAAGTGTAATCCTTGGTTTAGCAAAACAAGACAAGCCACAAACAAACCAACTCATGATTCAATGAAAATGTCACGAAGATTGAATTTCCACCTAGTATTATTACACGCAAATATTCGAGTATTGGGGTGTGTCTAAGCATTGAACCCCTTTACACATTTTGAATACATGTACATAACAATACACATGAATTGAAACTACTTCCAAAGTATTATACTTGACACTAATTAAACAGCCTTGTGTCCATATCCGTTCACGAGTATATAGAAAGTCAACCCCACTTTCTTGAAGCGGCCAAACTTCATACTCATATAGGTGAATCTTTCTAATCATGTACCTAAAACACTTTTCCAAAAGATATCACCTACACAATAGGTAATGCACATACTTTCGGGACTTTTCATGTGCCAAATCTTCGAGAACGGGCCTTCCACATTGAATTTCGCCTATGGCGTTGTACCATAAGGGAATTGGGTATCCCACCCCAAAGATTTAATGGGTTCTACACATCCCGATAACAAACTTTTTACCAAGTTTCAAGTCAATCAATATTTGGCCAAACAAGATTGACTCAATCAAGAGTACTCTTTGAACAACCACCATCATCCTTTGAGTTATAAACTCACAATCCAACTTTTCTTTAATACATTGGTGTCTAGATCACCATTGTAACATTTGACAATTTTCCAACCAAACACATTGGATAACTAGGATGAACTTGGTTATTAATTGCAAGGGAATTCCGAACTTCTAAGTCATCAACAAAGAAATCCAACTCCATAGTCCAACCAGAAATTTATGCACTTAGAAGCTCATAAATGAAACTTCATCCTAGCACAAAATTACTAGTTAACCGAGGATTTTTCTAAACCGAAGGAATCTCATATAACTTTACTATAGAGTTTAAACCTCCCCCATGACTGTAGTTTAAAGCCTTGATGACAATACCGTCCAATTATGAACAACATGATTTGGTTAATACCAAAATCAACATGTCAACAATGTAAACTACTACATCACCTTATATTCCAAGGAAAATCCAATCTTTGTAGATCGAGCATGTTTCACTTTTAGTATCATGAATAGATACTAAACCAAAGCAAAACACCAAACATGTATTCAACATACATAAGAACAAGGTATTATAAAGAACTTTAAATTAAACTAATCTTTAAGCTAAGATGTCTATTCAAGTTTAATTTAGCACCTTGAACCAAAAAACATATACACTCCTTATGTTAACTTCAACATAACAAAACCCTCCAAAGCTTGTTTCAAATACAATGCCCATTCCAACCTCCATTCTAAAACCGAAGTTTTTACCATCCATTTAATGGATTACAAAATTGTTTAACGCTTGTTAAAACAAACAACAACAATTTATCCGAGGAGATTTCATTAACCGGTGCCAAGGTATCAAAATAACCAATACCTAAAACCGTACAAAACCTTACATTATTAATCAGGATTTATACATGTTGACTTACATCAACTTTCATCTTTCATTGAAAGATTCATCGCACCATTTGCTCTCATTGAGCTTTACCGGCATATTTAGAAAACAACTTTATTGTTTTCCTTCACCCCAACACTAGCAGGAGTTTCATACTTCAAATTTTGTACAACATTATAAATGTCCAAAGATGACATACCATGATTCAACAATAGATTAAACTGTACTAGAATTAACATAGTTTCAATGCCTCTTTTACTCAAGGAATTAACCTTAACCTCAGAAAGTCACAAGACCTCCTCACACCTCCAAACCTCAAGTTTGGATTTTATTATACCAAAGTTCAAGTAATTTATCAAACAAACAACTGTTAGAGGCTTGGGATTATAAACAAAAGCTTAAAACTTATGCTTAAATACTTTCCAATTAAACTCATTAAAACATACACTCTTTTCATTTACCTTTTGGAGGACATGATAGTTATTTACTACCATTTTCATACCATCACTTGTATTACTACAAAGTAACGCAAATAAACGATGTATCTATTAACAAAAGAGTTACAACTTTTCCAAAATTAAGGATTCATCATCTTCTAAACCGAAGAACTACAACTCTTACAACCAAGAGTTACAACTTTCTATATCGGAAAGTCTCAACTTTTCAAAATAAAAGTTTCATCCTTCTGAACCGAAGAATCACAACTTTTCAAAACAAGTCACAACTTTTAAACCAAGAGTTGTAACCTTAAAGCTGAAAAGTTACTACCTTTAAACGATAAGTTATAATCGTTCAAAAGAATACAAACTCTAATGAATTGTATTCTTTCACCAAACCGATACATTCTTTAACAAATCAACAACATGATTTTTCCTCCAAAACATTCACTTAAAATCAAAGCGAAAATCCATGATACTAATCATGTTTCTGAAAAGAATAAGTTCAAAACAAGTTATAAACATATATTACATATATATATTACCAAATAACAAGTATAACATATGAAAGACTAAATACATAAACATTTTAGTCATAGGACTAAAACGCGAAGTATAAAAAAGCAATTATATCGAACCAAAGCACTCATATATAAGTCCTATTGCATAGCAACATATCTTATATACATATAAGTATCACTTAAGCATACCAATAAACATACATGTATAATTATTTCAAATCATACAAACCATGTACAACTAATGTTTAAACTATATACTTTCAAGAACCAAAGGATATACTTAAATCTCTTAACAATGACAACCTTGACTCCTTTTCATGAATGTCCCGGATCAACAATCCACCGATTCAAAACTTCAAACCAAGTTGATCCTTACTCTCACAATTTTCCAAACCGGAGTCAAAACTCAAAACAACATTTTATTAGTTGTTTCACCAAAACTTAGTTTACCGTCATTATTCTATCCTTTGTTTGATCTTACATACTAGGCATTCAACCTAGTAAAACAAGTTTTCCAGAAATCCAAATTTCTTTAGATTTGCAAACTCTTCATTACAAGTGTTCTATCAAAGATAGACATTTAAAATCATTATCTCTTCAACATGATTTCCATCTATTTGTACCATTAGAAAATATCTAACTACAATAGACATCAAGTTTTCCAAGAGATAACACTTGATTCATCCCAACATTAGTTATACACAAACACTTAAAATTTCTAAACATTAACATGATTTTATCACCAAGATCAATGAACATTAAACATTAAACACGCAGCAAGTTTCATCATTGATTCAATCATGTCTAGAAATATCAAGCCAAACAACATATATGTATAATCAAATAACATCCAAGAACAAAACTAGACACTACAATCAAATTTTATATTGATTGTAGTTACTGCTCTTGGACACCACAAACTTTCATGAAATAATGTAAATAAACATACATACCATTCATCCGTAGTCATAGCAACATCACAAAGCAATTTTTACAAAGTCATTCCAATGAACTTTTACTTACCAAAAGATTATAATCGACTTTGCATCAATCAAAAAACCGCAGTAACTTCTCAGAATTTCTGACAACTGTCAACATCGAACCAGACCGCAAACTTGATATCACTGCGATCCTCGTCTCGCCACGATTCTAACGGTATCTCCGGATTTTCAAACCGATTCCTGAATCAAGAGTTATGCCCAAAATACTAGGACACAACCTTTGATCAAGTCGCCATCTTCTAAAGTTCACTCCCTCGAACTCTTCCATTTCCCGAAATTCGCAGTCATTTCTTTGCATTCACCATTGTGATCGAACAATAAATTTAAGAAGATTGTTGTTGTTTTAGGGGCTTGCGACTTGATCACCAATGCTTCCAATGCCTTTAATATTCCCGCAAAATCGAAAAACGGATCCTCTCGGTTTCGCAACAAGTTGTCTTGTCCTTCTTAAATTTATTCGTCCCCTTATTTGTCCGGAGTATCACGAATAATCTAAGTGAGATATAAACAGAGAGTTCTTGCCTTTTTGTCTAGGACAAATAGATCAAAAAGATCACTTAGAAGTGTTTGTATGTATGTAACTTTTCAAGGATGCTTGCTTGTGTTGTATATATGTTCAACTAAACAAAAACACCTTTTAAAGGCACTTGGATTGAAGAAAATCAGTTGCTAGTTACACTTAAATCACTAACACATTGCATTTACATGTGCACTATATATTACCAGTTTATTATATAACATGTTTATTTTAGTGACTAGATGTATTAGAGGAAACACGATATATTACAAGCTATTCCATACGTTGCGCTTACATAGACAACATATATTACAAGTTATTTCATAAGTTACGCTTACATCAACGACATATATTAGAACTTATTCCACATGTTGTGCTTACACCAACAACATATATTACAAGTTTATTACACAATAATAGTAGAAGGAGTAGTACTGGTGGTGCAAGTGCTCAAATTAGACAAATCTATGGAGTCTTCAATTTCTATTTCTTCAACGGGCTTAATGGGGCATCCTCACATGATCTCTCAACAACACGTACAACTAAATTCTGCTTCAATGTCGTTTGAATCACTTGGGCCAATAGAAGGGGTTGCAGGAGTGATGATATTCTTGCCAGTGGATCCTTCACCATTACCCTTGTGTATTAGACTTGTAATGAAAGAGAAGACAAAATTAGCCAAGTAATCGTCGAGGTGTGATAAATCTAGCTTTTCGTGTTTAGCGAGTTATTATTACATCTGAAAATGGATGGAATGGATTGTGATGAAAATAGACTAAACCAACTCGACCCATCCAATTTGGCATTTGCTGTTCTTAAAAATGAAATATAACTAAATGCTCATAAAACTTTTCTGCACACTAATTAATTAAACACTTTGAATCTTAATATAACTAAATACTCATGAAATTGGAAAAAAAAAAAAATGCAAGAGAAGGGTGGTACCTGCAAGTAGTCCACCGATCAAAATCAACCACCACTCGATAATTCCACGTGGAAGGGTGGCACATCGTATCGTCATAAGCCCCCCAGATCTGACAAGGCCTCTTTAGAATGCTGAAGTCGGATCTGAAAATTTGAAAGTGATATTCGATACGAGACCTTTCTTTGGCGGGATTTGGGCTAGTACCTCAGCCGCCCTAGGTCTTCATAGGGAGACGTCATTCTGCGTCAGAATTAAATGGGCGCAGGAAACGAAGCATTTTCATTGGATGGAGCCCTTGATACTCGCGATATTTCTTTTATAACTGCCCGCAAACCGTCATTTCAAATCATTTGCAGATTTTTGAAGATAAAAAGGGGGTCCAAGCCGGTGAGGAGTCTACCCTTACTCATTCTCATCCACTTTTCATGTCTCATACAAAATCCGCAAGTAAGCCTCCAACTTCTTGTTTATCTTTTGTTTCTTTGTTTTCTTTTGCTTTTCTTCTTCCTCCCATGTCTGGCAGTGAAAGTGATTCTCAGAATAGGGAAAAAGTTGTAGAAATTGACGACGAATCTGGGGAGAAAACGGTTTCTGAAGAACTTGCCGCACCCGTCCATAGTCTAGCCGGAGAAGGATCCATTGACGGTGGGGGAGAGGGGGAAGAAGAAGAGCCATCTTCTCGTCCCGTTACCAAACGACAAACTAGGATGAAAGGGCAAGGTCCCTACGGGTGTATGTCGTTTTAACTCGGGAAAAGATTAAGGCTATATGCCAAAGGTTCGATATCCCTTACTCTTCCAATAACATACAGTCCCTAAAGTGGCCAATTTCGCTTGTTTGTGACCCTCCCCCGGTTTTCGCGGCATATACGAGGCTCAATTAAGAGAGGGGTTGAGATACCCATTCGATCCGTGTCCGATCGAGGTCCTCGACACTATCGATCGCGTTTCTCGGCCTTGCTCCTAACGGCGTGAGGAGTCTCATGGGCTTCGTCTTAACGTGTCGAGTTGCTAAGGTCGAATTTACCGTCCGCCTATTTCGACAGTATTACTCGATTCAAGGGTTGCAGGACGCGGGATGGTATACTTTTCAGAAGCGTCCTCTGGTCCCTGAGTTTGTTCGAAGGGCCATTTCATCCCATGGTGACTGGAAACCCAATTTCTTCTTTATTCGACACGGTCTGGAAGACTTGGATATTCATACATGGCACAAGAGGCCTAAGAAATGGCACGACAAGATCGAGTCTAACCCCTCGGCGTCGTGTAGAGTGTTGGAACAAGCCCACCCCGACATCGTAACTCGGAACCTGCATCCTTTATACCCTTATGCCGATCTCGAGACGGCCGGCCCAGGCGCCTATATGGGACTCGATGAAGAAGTTCGGGCTTTATGTAGGATTTTGATTAGTTTTATCGACTTGATACTTTGATCTTATTTTCGTCTCGATTATGTACTAATAATGATTTTGACTTTTGTAGTGGAATATTTCTCAGAGATGGAGTCGTCAACCAAGATGCCGGACCCGAAAAAGACGGATCCCAAGAAAATTCAGGAGCTACTCGGCATCAGATCGAAGAAGGCCGTATCCGGCTAGACAGCTTCTGGGAGTCAAAGGACTCCAATTCGATCTGGGACCCCTGCTTCGTCATCTGATATCTTGAGGAACCAACCCGACGAGGCTGTGGCGGAGAAGCAGCAAGAGGAGAACCTCGTCCAAAGGAAACGCCTGAAAGTTACTGAGATCCGGCTTGGTATTGGGAAGGAGGCTCGTATTATTCCTCCACCGAGGCCACAGAGCATCGACATGATTCCGGAGACCTCTAGGCGCTTTGATTTCGTCCCCCTAAGGATGGTGTTCACCCCTATCAACATTCATGGCTTGGTCTCCGAAAGGATAGGATTTCCGGGTACTCGTCGGGTCACTGACCTATCCTAAGACGGCACACTCGGGGCGTACCTAAGAGATCCGATATAGTAGGTCACACTCATAAAGGATATTTTTGATAATATCTAGGCTAAAAAAGGAAGGTAATCAATGAATAAAGGGATGTTCGATTCTCGTGGGATGTCCGATTCTCACAAGTTATTCATTGATGAGATTGTCTCGATTTAACCGTCATCTCTTTGACCTACCCTAAGGCGGCACTGAGATGCGAGGTTAAAACCTTGGAATGGTAGAGTAGACTTATTTTTTAGTTTACAATTCCTAAAATAAAATAATATAGTAGTGTTAAACTTGAATTAATATATGTCATTTTATTTACATCATTATATCCCTTACTAAATTGCTTAAAAATTTATAATTGACTAGTATTGACTTCTTTAAAAAGTGGAAAGTAACTAGGACGTTGAACTAGTTAATCTATAATGCAATTAATTTTCGAAAGAGATATTTTCTCTTAAGCCTTTTAAAACCAGAGTGACATACAGGAATGTCACTAGTGTCATTCGTGTCAAACGGAAGACAAACTTAGTTTGATCAAAGGTGATTTCGGACTTTGAAATTCTTCTAGTGAATTTTGAGTGTGTAGTGATTACACTAGTAATTTTCTAATTAAAAAATCGGAAAATCATGAAGTGTTACTAGTTGGACGATATTTGGAATCGATGAACTAGTGGGAGCTTTAAGATTTGTTGTGTTTCTAGAACATTAGAAAAGTGTAACTGACTACACACGTAACCGTTCTAATTGAAAAACCGGAAAGTCATGAAATGTCGCTAGTTGGACGATATTTGGAATCGATGAACTAGTGGGAGTTCTATGATTTGTTGTTTTTCTGGAAACATTGGAACTATGTACGAAAGATTTTCTAATCGGAAAAATCGGAAAATCATAAAAAATAAAGCATTGCTCGTTAGCCGGTATTTGGAACCGATAAACTAGTGGGAGCTTTAATGTTATGATTTATTGTTTTTTTCTGGTATATTAGAAAATCCGAGAAGTCCCGACGAGTAACACTCGAAATAGACATCCCACGGTTCAAGAGTAGTGTCTACTCAAACGAACTGCTGGTTCGAGACTGTTTCCATTCACGGAAAGTCAAGAATGGGAGAATATATCTAAAAGTGTTAGTCATCTAAACTGAGAAAACTTTAAGGCTGAACCGAAAAATTAATTAACTGAAAATCATAGGATAAGGACAGTGATTTTGGATCACCAACCTATGAATCCTTGGCGATTTTCTCGAGCTAAGTTCTTTGGAAGAACAAGGTAGCAGTGCATTTAACGATTAAAAGAGTAAACAACGGGCAGTCAATTTTAGCTAGAATAGTGGGAGTGATATAAGGAAATGAATCTCGGATTCAATCCTTGGATATCGCGGAAAATTTATTTTTAGTTTAAGATTCGTTGGAACGAATGGATTTACCTTCTATCTGATAATTTGTTTGTCGTATGGAAAGTGAATATACCATTTGTAGTACGAATCCAAGACTCGGACTTTTGTTTGATAAAGTCAAAACCACTTAGAACTGCTAAAATATGTATATAAAACACATCTTAAGAACTGTTAAAAGCAATTGGTTTCTATATTTAGATAAACGCTTCTTCATATTCCATAGTTAGTGCATAGTTCCTAAAAGACAAGACCCGAAGACTGGCTCAGGGTGATTCTTTTCTCCCAGTCTGGTTATATTGTCTCAAAGGTTCAATGACTAAGTTTCCTTTCAATCGGGAAAGGATAATGGTTATAAAGAAGTAAGTAAGCTTGTTCATGACGACCTTCGGGGTCTGATGAAAGATACAAGCTAGTAGGAGCTTCCGAGTAGTGACTTCTTGTCTGATAACTATTCAAACACTCCGGTAAGTTTATCCAAAATATTTTGAGGTTTCTCTCGTTTTCAACGAGAGATAGAGTATTCTATACTCGAAATGGGCCATCACATAGTCCTAGGGACTGATGCTCGGCCTGCCTCATAGTGAAATGTTTTCACTAAGTGAGAAACCGTTAAATTGCCTTATATATTTTTTAGATGTGCTACAATACACTGCTTAACTCAATAAATATATTGGAAGCGAAATAACGGTTTACATTGAAATGTAAGACCGAGAAGTCTACCTAGAATATGCTTTGGAATTTACGGATAAGGTGTGGATTCGGTTCACCCCACTTCCATAAATATAAGCATTTAGCACACGGTGCTTGAAGGTAAGACTGGGAATTTCGGGCATACATTCGGTCAATGACCATTCGTGATATATCTTTTAACCTATTGAGTATAAAGGTTAGATTCTTGGAATCGGGAAGGGACAGTTATACTGTTGCGTCCTTTCTGATAGAGTCTATGAACAGGAAAACCTTAAACCTTGAAGTACGTTTACTCAAGGTAGTTACTAACTGATTAAAATCAGACCACATCCAACATCGGTTGTTGGTGATAACACTAAATACTACTAAACTAGATCAAAAATTCGATCCACCCAGTAAGTATTGGGAGTATGGTTCATCCATTACCCATTACTGGTTCTGCGGACTTTGTAGTCTGAGGATCGATTGACCTATGGCTCTTTTGTGAGCAGTATAGGATTCTGATAATAGAGGTTGGTTTAATAGCCATAACCCTGTGAATGGAGTTTGGTACTCCAGTTCTGTTCATACTCTTGTAGAACCACCTGAGCGTCTCAGGCCCAGTGGGAGTAATTGGATCTACACGGAAAAGAGTAGAATGAGTTCGGTATTGCATGATTTCGTTCAAAAGCAGAAAATAAGGGTGATTCCCTCAGACTTTTCTTGCCAAACAAACGGAGTCTGGATTCATTCGGAACAAAAGGGTATTGCCTTATGAACTTATGACAGGATGACTGTCAAGGCTTATGTCTTTTTGTGGATAAAAAGTAAACCTCTCGGTCATTGGAAGTCATATATTTCTACAATATGTGGATTTGACCAGAATATTGATAAGTCTTTTGTAGACTGAATATCAATTTTAGTACAGTAGTGCATATATATATTAGTGTTTGTGAAGAATAACACTGCACCAGTTGGAATCAACATGGGTGTGTTATCTGAAGTCACAATCGACAATACCACAATTCTCTCGCAATAGAGATTTGGACAACATTCTTAAGAGTTTGACTCGGTCGAATTCATTAGAATCGATCCATCGGTTTCCCATCCATCTTATTGGTTAAGATGATGCATCTGTGTATGCAACATTCAACGAGGAAGTTCTACCCTATGCCTCAGGAATGACTCTCTAAATATTCGGATCAAGAGAAATGGGATAGATTCTCTTTCTAGTAAGAGATGGTCAGGTTGTTGAACGTCAACTTTGATTGAATCTTAGATTCGGCGGTCAACAAAGCAAGTTTAGTATGTCCTTTAGTATCTTGAGCAAACGAGGAACAATATGCGGACATATTCATGTGTGAACTTGGATATGTGTGATACACTGATTTTGACTTTAAGTCAGATTGAGGATGGTCGTTAAGTCGATCTCGGGCTCAGTGTTTACTCAGTACCACATGATTAGATGGACCGGTAACGCTTCGATTCTACGGATCGTCTCGAGCCGACAACCTGAATAATCATTAAGACCCATGACTGCTTTTAGTGGGAGATTGAGATGCCCGAAAGACAATTTTGTAATTGTTTTATTTAATAAATGAAATGATATTATTATTCATATTTATTATTCTCATAATCACCGATGTGACAATAGTATTTACACTACGAAAACCCTAAGTATATCGTTTATGTAATCACTTAACTCGGTGTATGGTATATACACGGGAGGATTGAGTTAGTGAAGATGTACTTAAAATACAATTAGCCCGTAGTGAAGTTAATTGAGAGTATCGGGTCTCTCCTTTAACGTGCTATTAATGCGCCCGAACACAATAGGTGTGATTGTCTTATCCGGACTTTCGGTTAAGAGAACCTAATGGGGCATTTATATATGATAGATATATCATATAGGGGTGGACCGATTTGATTAGAGTTCTCGATATAATTCCGTAATCGAGAAGTCTTATCGAATCAATGGATGATCATATTTATGGATATATCTTAATCCTGAGGTGATCACAGTCAACTGCTTGAATCAGTATGAAGTTTGACTTGACGGTTAAGGATTACACTGAGTCTGTGGTCTGAATTACCCCATCTTGGCATTGTACTGGATTGAGTGAGTAGTCTGTGCTATCACAGATACGGAATCCATTCCTTCCATTTATGGAAGTAGATGGACAGTTCCCTTATTTGTTAATCCTAGAAACTGATCGATCGCGTGAGTTCATATTACACTGATTAGCTACCAGTGAGTTGTATGAATTAATTGATCACTAGGGGGTTAATGGTAAATAAGGATAAGAGGTTCTAAAAAGGGTTAACGGTAACTTCCCGATTTAGAATGAACAGTCTATGGAGGATTAATCCATATGTAATGATTATATCAATGGACGCTTATTATTATTCTCGTGAGGAGATAAATATAATCTTTTAATCGGAGGAGTGCAGTCACGGGATTATGGTGGCATATTCCTGTGATTGATTTATCAAAATATAATTATTCGTTCGTAAGATAATTATTTATTTGATTTATCGGAGCCGCTGATTATTAGTCCATGGTCCCCGACGTGCCTCCTAATATAGCATAGCTATTCTCGGACGTCGAATCCTAATAATATTAATTTAGTTCTTGTTGGACTTTATTAAAATGATATGTGAATTAATTATTTAGTGAACTATTAAATTAGTTGGGCTAAATAATTAGATATGTGAAAAAGACATTTTTCATAATCTTGGCCCAATTATTGTGTAATGGCAAAATTAATATTGACTAGGTCAATATGTTGAATTTCGCCCCCCTCATTAATATGGAACAAGAAATTATTTTCTTGTGTATTAATAAGACATGTGCATAAAATATTTATTGGATAAATATTTATGGAAAGAAATAAAGATAAATATTATTCTAGATTTGTTCTAGAATATTTTGGGATTATCTTTTATTTAATAGGATTATTATAATTGATTTTGTATTAATTATTAAATCCTTGGAGGCTAAGTTTTACTCTCCTATATAAAGAGAGTTCTCCCAAGCCTTATACACAATGTAATTTTCGACTTCACCTCTTAGAGAGGGAAGGAATAAAATTCGGCCAAGGGGATTAAAGGGAAGATCTTGGAGATTTTTCCGGGTAGCATATCGGAAGGATTCGAGACGAGGATTTCCTTCCACCGGGAGTTGCTTGGATCACACGTACGGAAGATCGTGGTGCTCTTCACATCTTCGTTCTTTCCATTGCGGTTCTTCAACTTGGATTTTGAGATCCAAGAGGTATGTTCTACAACCCCCTTGTAGATGTAGATCTAGTTATTTTATTACGTGTAATTTGTAGATCTAGATCCATAAATCGCTTCCGTTGCGGATGGTATTACTAACGGCGTCTCGGCTCAACATCAAAGCTCGAGATGACCTTCAGTTCGAGGTCGACAGTTTTGCAGCCCGTCATGAGACAGCTAAGAAGGACTATCTGGTCTCTTCAGAGTTCAAGAACGAAATGATGTTGCTGATGACTCAAGCGATGAATGGAGGCTTCACGAATGCGCTGAACGAAGTGAAGGCCGTCTTTCCCGAATTTGAAGTGTCTAGTATCGGAAAGGCGCACTTATATGATACAGAAGCTGTCCTTCGATATGGCTGATACTTCGACGATCTCCGATCTGGTGTCTCTTTATATGAGAAGTATGTGGTCCCTGCTTTGAATCAAGAGGATGAGGAGGATGTCGACATTGAAAATCAAGCTGACCCCAACGCATCCGACTTGGTCCCCCCTAACCCCTGAATGTTCAAATTTAAAACAACATTTATTCGATTTGGTTGTAAACTTTTGATTCGATGTGGTTGTAAACCTAAACATTCATTTCCTTTGTCTCTGTTTTACTTTTGTCGATGAATTTTCCCGGCTGAACCTTTCTTGAATTTTCTTGAATTTTCGACTTCTGATGATCCTTGCTTTTACTTTATCTCATACATCATTGCTATTTGTTCAGGGTGTAGTCGTTTTGACATAATTCCCTTACGGTTGATTAGGATGTAGTCACATCGACTTACTTCCCTTGTGATTAATTAGGGTGTAGTCATATCGACATAATTCCCTTACGATTGATTAGGATGTAGTCACATCGACTTACTTCCCTTACGATTAATTAGGATGTAGTCATATCGACTTAATCAGGGTGTAGTCACATCGACTTACTTCCCTTGTGATTAATTAGGGTGTAGTCATATCGACTTAATTCCCTTACGATTGATTAGGATGTAGTCATATCGACTTAATCAGGGTGTAGTCATGTCGACTTAATTCCCTTACGATTAATCAGGGTGTAGTCATATCGACTTAATTCCCTTATTTGTGCGAGGTGTAGTCGTATCGACTTAATTCCTCTATATTCCCCCCAAGTGAAGCATGAGTTTATGACTCATGGTGCACTTTAGGTTTGAGTCGATCTTAGCTTTATCGCCGTTTCGGCTTAATTATATATTTGATCGGAGCTCGGCTCAATTATGTGGAATCGACAGCTTCGTCTTCGATGGATGCGTGGCGTGGTGCCATCCGATTGCCTTGCATCATGGCCTTTTACATCGTATCGACGGGTGCTTGTTATGATGGTTCAAGGAAAATTACATAAATTGCAAACATAAAGCTTTAATTGTCGATTCGACGCATTACAAATGTCAACATCAAAACAGAAATGAAAATTACACATAATACTTTCTAAGATTAGTGGCGTGCCAGGTTCGAGGCACTGTGCTCCCGTCTGATCTTCCAAGTTGATATGCCCCTTTAGGATGGACTTTCAGGATCTTGTATGGGCCCTCCCAATTCGACTCGAGTTTGCCTATCGGGTCCTGTCTGCTTACTTCATTCTTTCTCAATACGAGGTCGCCAACTTGGAAATATTTATACTTTACTCGAGCGTTATAGTATTGGGAAATACTTCTCTTATACTCAGCCACTCGATGTAGTGCGAGCTCCCTCCTTTCTTCGATATCATCTTTCGCCTGCTTGAGATTGTTTCCATTTGTCTCGATATTATAAGCCAAAACCCGAGGTGAAGACAACCCGATCTCTGCTGGTATAACCGCTTCACACCCGTAGGCCATTGCGAAAGGAGTTTCTCGAGTAGCTGCATTGGGTGCAGTTCGATACGACCACAAGATGCTTGGCAACTGTGCTGCCCAATCGCGTCCCTCATCTTCCAATCGTTTCTTCAGACCGAACTTCAATTGTCTGTTGGTCTGCTCGACTTGTCCGTTCGACTGAGGTCGAGCCACAGATGTCGTTCTGTGTTCGATCTTAAACTCTTTGAGCCAGCTTTGTACCCTTTCATCCAAGAACTGAGTGCCGTTGTCCGAGATCAGGTACTTGGGGACTCCAAACCTGCATAAAATATTTTCCCACAAAAATTTCTTGATGGTTGCAGCTCTGATGTCAGCAAGGGCTTTAGCCTCAACCCATTTGGTGAAATAATCGACTGCGACCACAACAAACTTTAGATTTCCTGGGGCTCGAGGCAAAGGCCCTACTATATCGACACCCCACTCATCGAACGGCCAAACAGATTCGATGACATTCATCTCTTGAGCTTGCGATGCGTTACCACATCATGAACCCGACACGCCGCACTTCATAACCAACTCATTTGCGTCTCTCTGCGTGAGGGCCGAAATACCCCGCTAGCCTACACTTCTTGCCGCATTCGTGCTCCACAATGATTTCCACATACTCCCCGATGTATTTCCTCGAGAAGATAGGCTCCTCGTCTTCCGATGCGCATCGCATCCAGGGGGCTACGAATGACTTCCTGTATAGAACATAATCAAATAATGCATATCTTGCTGACTGTAATCGTACCTTCCTTGCTTGAGACTTATCCGATGGTAGAATCCCATCTTTCAAATAAAAGGCTATCGGGTCCATCCATGTCGACCCCTGACTAATTGGTTGCACATCGACTTCCCCGTAGCTACGCTCTGACAGCATTTCTACCAGAACTTTCTTTTTTGATTTGAAATTAGATGCCAGTTTAGATAAGGCATCAGCTCGTTTATTCTCACTCCTCGGTACCTGCTCGATGCGCACACTCTTGAATTTTGACATCGGTCCCCCGAACCACCTTTAGATAGCTCTTCATTGCTTCCTCTTTAGCTTCATACTCACCTCGAATGTGATTTAACACGAGGCGTGAGTCACTGTATACCAGGAGGTTCTCGACCCCTAACTTGATTGCCAACTTCAAACCTGTAATCATGGCTTCATATTCCGCTTCATTGTTAGTGGCTTTAAACTCAAATCGAAGCGCATAAGGGAATTCCTCTCCTCTTGGGCTAACCAAGCAACAACCCGCTCTCTCCTCGCTCCTTCCTTGCTAGAAGCACCATCAACATAAACGGTCCACTGTTCTTCAGGTGATTGTTTTTCTTGTTCTATCTGAATCGACAACCCTTCTGCAATGAAATCGGCCAGTGCTTGGCCTTTAACTTCGCCGTCCGAGGTGTGAACTCGATATCATACCCAGCTAACTCGACCACCCACTTGGCCAATCGACCCGATGTCTCCGGCTTCGCCAAAATTTGTTTCAAGGGTTGGTTCGTGACTACCACAATTGGGTGTGCCTGAAAATAAGGCTTTAACTTCCTCGATGCGTGGACTAGACCCAATGCTAACTTCTCGGTGGTGAATATCTTAACTCGCCCCATGTAAGGCTTTGTCGATGAAATAGGCGGTACCGACCTTGTTACGCTTCTCGAATTAACACCGCGCTTACCGCCTCTTCACAAACGACGGATACACAAACGACTTCTCTCCTTCTCGAGGTGATGACAAGGTGGGCGGGTTCGACAAGTAACTCTTTAAGTCCTCAAAAGCTTTTTGACACTTGTCATCCCACTGGAAGGGACTTGCTTTCCTTAGAATCTTGAAGAATGGCAAGGCCCTTTGTGCCGATATCGATAGGAAACGGTTGAGCGCTGCCATCCGACCCGTTAGTCTTTGTACCTCCTTCACACTTCGAGGCACAGGCATGTTCTGGAGAACCTTGATTTTATCTGGGTTCGCTTTAATTCCATCTTTAGATATCATGTATCCCAAGAGCTTTCCTGATCGGACCCCGAACGTACACTTTTTTGGGTTGAGTTTCATGTTGGCAGAACGAAGAACCTCGAACACCTCTCGCGTGTCGATTATAAACTGCTCGAGAGACTTACTCTTAATTAACAAATCGTCTACATAAACTTCCATGCTGCGTCCAATCAATTTTCCAAAAATCCTGTTCACTACGCGTTGATACGTTGCTCCCGCATTCTTTAAACCAAACGGCATCGTCACGAAACTAAATGTCCCGAAGTCCGTTATAAAAGCCGTCTTTTCTGAATCTCTGGGGTCCATAAGGATCTGATAGTAGCCTCGATACGCATCTAAAAATCCAAAAACTTCGAATCCTAACGTCGAATCGACAAGCTGGTCGATCTTAGGGAGCGGGTAGGAATCTTTTGGACAAGCTTTGTTTAGATCTGTAAAGTCGATGCACATCCTCCAACTCCCGTCGGGTTTCTTCACTAAGACTGGGTTGGCTAACCAGTCCGGATATACTACTTCTTTAACGATCCCAGCTACCAGCAACTTTTCGACTTCTTTCTTAACTGCTTCCTTTCTTTTGGTGCTAGATTTCTTTTCTTTTGTTTCATTGGTTTCTTTGTGGGGTCGACATTGAGCTTATGCACTGCAATGTCACTGGATAGGCCCGGCATATCGTCGGCTTTCCACGCAAAGACATCTCGAAACTCAACCAGGAGATCGACTAATGTTTGCATATCGGGGTGTGGAATCCACTTCCCGACTTGAACTCCCTGGCTTTCTTCTCCCTTCCAAACTTGAATTTCTTCCGTCGGATCAACAGAAACCCAACTTTTGTCTTCTTCTTCCTCAGGGATTAGCTCTTCAACCAACACTTGGCCTACACCCTTTCCTTTAATCGTCACTAAGTTGCAATTCCTGGCCACTGCCACATCTCCCTTTACCTCGTGGGTGCCATGCCATGTGGGGAACTTCATGCTGTTGTGGTAGGTGGAAATTACTGCTCTCAAATCATAAAGAGCGGGTCGACCCAATATTACATTATACCCTGAAGGGGCCTTGACCACGACGTACGTCATTTCCATCGTTCGCCCCTTCTCACCATCTCCTACTGTGGTTAACAAGTTGATAGATCCGATAGGATGGATGGCCTGCCCTGTAAAACCGAATAGCGGGGTGGACAATGGTGTTATATCTTCATCTCTCAACTTCATTGCCTTAAACGCTGAATGGTATAGGATATTCACAGCACTCCCGCTATCGACGCAGACTCTCTTTATTAGCCCTCGACTGATAACTGCTTCTATGACTAAACCTTCACTGCGGCCATGAGGACTTGGGACATCGTCTCTAGGTCCATACCCCACCTCTGTTGTGAATTTCAACTTCTTGGCCTCTCTCGACCCGTCCGTAACCGGTTGACTTGATCGTGGCCGGTCTAAATCATGTTCCGCCACAATCGTATTTACACCGTATCCGATACGGTTATCTCCATAAGGATCTCGATCCTGATCTTCCCTCCTATCGTCTCGACGCTCATCCCTCTGATTGTCCCTTCTCACGGGCTCAGATGACTTGTCTCTACGCCTTTGATTGTCTCGATTCGGAGATCGATCTCTTCTTCCGTGGTAATTCTTCCTCTTATACTCACGACGCCCCCTGGGCTCATCTTTCTCCGATCTGTCTACCACCTCGTCCAATCGACCTTCCTGAATGCTAGCGTCGATATCTCTCTTTAAATCAAAGCACTCTTCGGTGTCATGCCCCACATCTTTCGATAATCACGGTATTTATGGGTATTTTTCCTCTTCTCGACATCCTTAGATATCGGTTTGGGTGTCCGAGCAATGTTCTTTTTTATCATGATGGCTAACACCTCCTCCGAGACCGATTAAGTGGTATGAAGTCTCTATCTTTCAAATTTCCTTTTTTTCCGAGTCGACCCGTAATTGGTGCCGTCATCCGATCGAAAACACCGGCTTTCCCCTCATCACCATGACCCTTGGGGCCGACCCTTGGTCCGGCCCCGGGTGTCGTTTCTCGAGTTGAGGCCAAGCGAGATGGTGTGCAAGCGCACTGCCTCCTCACCTTGGCAAAATTTATGGACTATGTTCACACATTCGTCCATGCTTTCTGGCATCTTTCTGGATAACTTGTCATATAACTTCATGTTCCTGATTCCTGCAATGAAAAAATTGACCTGAAGTGTCTCATTGAGATTGTGGACTTTCATTGCTTCGAGATTAAAACGCTTCATATAATCGATAGTTGACTCATTCCTTTCTTGCTTGATGTTGGTCAAACGGGTAGAACTCAGATGGAACTTCTTGTTCCCAATAAACGCGTCGCGAAACTTTTGCCCCAACTGTAAGAAGCTAGAAATCGACCCGGGTCTCAGTTTGTGGAACCACTCTCGAGCTCGACCCGTTAACAAAGTGTCAAATGCTCGACACTTCATGGCGTCGTTCGCATTTCTTAGCCTCATCATCGATATGTATCGGTATAGATGATCCTCAGGATCCGTTGTGCCGTCATACGGATCCATTTTGGGGGTTTGAAGGACTCAGGCATCGGGTAATCCTCGATCTCAGAGACAAAAGGTGACTCGAGCCAATTGATGTCTCGATCCTTACCAACGATACGATTGAACTCGTCTCGTATACTTTCCTCGACTCTCCTTAGAGGCTTCTCCTGCGCGACCCGCCTCTTATAGTGGGTGGCACTGACTTCTATCGCGTCTCCACATTCTTCTTGAATATCCACCAGCTTCTTCCCCTGCGTATTTTCTAACTCTTTCTGGCTTGGTTGATCTGAAGGTTGTCCGTCTGGTAAATTACAGAATCCCTTTTCAACAAACACGGACGCTACGACACGCTTAAGTGCTTCTTCATCTAACGACGCCAAGTGGTCCGCAACATCCTGCAACTGGGGAGGAAGCTGTGGTTTTTGTGTTTGCACAACTGCAGCCTTAGAACCAATGGGCTTTTCAAGGATAGTCTGGTTTTGTTCCCCTGCTGGCTCTAGGTCTGTGTGTTCTTCATTCTGTACGTTCTTACTACCTGCTTTTCTTCTTGTTGACGGCGCCATCGTACTACTCTCTCTAAATCACCGATAGAAAAAGGGCCCTCCTTCTAGCGCCAATGATGATGCTAAATTAAGCACCAGGGGTGTGTCAAGGTTGCTTGGAATCTAGGGGTGAAATAGAAAGAAGATGCAAAATGAACAAGATGGTGCCTTTTATGGAAAGATGAGAGTTTTTATGTTGTACGGCTGGGTTCAAGAATGTATCTTGAATTGCCTACGTATCCTCTTTTTTTAATCCAGGAATCAAGCCTCACGTAGTTCCTGGATGTATGTATTTATAGGCACATGTCCCTCTTCTGCCCTAAATTAAGGGCGGCTTAGTCTATTGACAAATATGACCTTGGCTTCCTGTCCAAGCTACTCTTCAGATATCGGACTGAAGCGTCTGCTGACATCGACTCGATGGTCATCGTCATGGTCATGCCGATGTGGAAACCTTCAACATAATCAATTTATCATACATATGATCTTGCTCATGTCGAGACGGTTCACCCGGCTCGACGTCCTCGTCATATCTGGACTCTCTCCACATTCCAGCTGGACCACTCAGATAATTCCACGTGGAAGGGTGGCACATCATATCGTCATCAACCAAGTGAAGTATAATATGTATGGAAAACAAAGTTTTAGTGAAAAAACCATGGAGTGAAGATTGCCTCAAACCAATCCATGAATGGTTTATATATATTGAATAGAGATGATGGTCAAAAGGAGGGGAAAAACAAGGAGCAATGAAAAAAAATACAGTGGGTAATGAAACTTGAGGCTATGAGGGAAAAAAACGATGGGTAAAGAATCTTGAGGCTGAAGGGCTAAAAGAAAAAAACCATGTGCAATGAATCCAGGGGCAATTTTTTTTATTGCAACATCCAAAAATAAAAAATAAAAAATTAACAGACATGACAAAATAGAACGACGAAAGGGTGATGTTCAAAATTTCACTATTATCCTACTATTATAATAAATCTAGACACATAAGGCTAGTTTGGATGTAAGTAATGGTATAATTTTTCGTTCTCTTACATTATATGGGATAAATTCTAATGTAATGAGATGTAATGAAATTTCATTACAACGATGAAATCGATCAAATTTCATTACTTTCAAAAATTGACATAATGACATATAATGAAAATTGACGGCATAAACACACACCACCCAATCCGAGCCACCACCTTTACTGTAAAATCCCACATCGGTAAAGTAAAATCATGCTCACCCCTATGTAAGTGTGAGACATAAAAGTCTTGTCAACTCGGGTTAACCCATTTAGACCAAGCGAGGACGGCGGTCTAAGCAGTTGAACGGACCATTTATGACTCATTTAGCGCTGCCAGGCCCGGGGTCTGGGGGCGTTATAGAATGGTATTCATAGCCGAGTGTCATACTGAACTAAGTGCCACACCGTAAGAGGCGGTGGGGGTCACCTCTAGAATCATATGGTAGGGACGAACTGGGACAAGACCACTGGGACAAATCTTGGCCGTCCTGGCGATGACGCCAGTCCCTTATAGAGGGGGGGGATGTAAAATCCCACATCGGTAAAGTAAAGGCCTTGCTCACCCCCATATAAGTGTGAGACAAAAAGGTCTTGTCAACTCGGGTAAGCCCTTTTAGACAAGCGAGAACGCGTTGTCTAAGCAGTTAACCGGACAATTTATGACTTATTTAGCGTTGTCAGGCCCGGGGTCTGGGGGCGTTACGTTACCCATCAACCCTATCCATCCCCACCCCCACCCTAACTGAGTAGGGTAAGATAGGGGTGAGGTAGGGTAAGAGAGAGTGAGAGGAGTGGGGTGGGGCCGGGTAATGGTTGTGATACGATGAGGGTAGGGTGGATGGTGTGAGGATGGGTCAAGTGGCGCTGAGGCGGAGCGATGAGCGAGTGAGGGTTATGTAAGGGTTGGGTTGGCGGGTTGGTAGGATGAAGTAGGGATGGGTGTGGGTCAATGGAAAGAGGTAAGGTGCAAGTAAGGGTAGAGTGGGTGGAATACGAGTGAGGATAAAGTAGAGTAAGGGTGGGGCGAGAGTGGGGATAGGAGCGAGTAAAGGTAAAGGTAAAGATGGGTGGGATCGATGTGAGAGTAAAGGTGGTCGGGGTTAGGTAGAGTTAAGTGGGTTGGGTCATAGGTGAGAATGAAGTTGGGTTGGTGAGCAAAGATAGGTAAGGATGAGTAGCATGAGGGTGGGTAAGGGTAAGGGGTGGGGCTAGATAGGTAAGGATGAGTGGCATGAGGGTGGTAAGGATAAGGGGTGGGGCTAGATGGGAAGGAATAGGTATTATCATCACATGTTTAAACTGGCTGCATTTTATGATAAGGAATAATAAATGTCTTAATGCAATGATTGCATGCATTTTCATTACTCCCTCAATCTCATTTTAAATTTTCATTTCTTTTTTTCACATAGTTAAAAAAAAAAAATGTAGTTTATCCTTTGAATCTTATTAACCATTGAAAGAATTGATGATTATGCCCCTTTAATGGTTGTTGAAGCATTTAATAAATACTTCTCCCTATGAAAATAAAGGACGGAGTTGAAGAAAACACGCATATTAGCATATTAAAAAAAAAGAGTTAATACTTTAATTTTAGTATCGGAATGACTAAATATAACCATGACTATATTAATGCATTGTTATTTTTTATTCTATGACCGTTTAATAAATAAGTGTTGATGTACATAGTACAGACACAACAAATACTTTTGGAAATATAACTCAATCAGATAAAATTAAACAATTTTTTAATTTGACTAACTCTAGGCGTTAAATTGAAACGAAAGGAGTACAGTTTTTATTGAGATTAATGTGAATGTGTAAAGACATTTAAAGAAAAATGTAAATTAATATATATATATATATATAAGTGAACATTTTTTAAAAAATATGAAATATGCATACGTACATTTTTTTTTGTTTCACAAAAACTTGAGCCCTTGGAATCAAAAGTAATTATCGTCGGGTCATTGCCATTGTTGGGTAAAGATAGCTTAAAATGGAATGGATCATGGATGAGTGCATTTTATTTCTATTATTACGTCGAGCGTGACGAAATCAAAGGATCCATGCATTTAATTTCATGACATGTTTATTCATCATGCATTAATTAATTACTCTCATGTTCGATTACGTCGAGCGTGACAAAATCAAACGATCCTGTGGACAACACCAGTCCAATGGTGCTGTCGTCAATATCAATATATATATATACACACACATTATCGATCAATTAAATTCAAAACATCTTCTCCCTAAATTAATTATTTGCTTCTGTTCCGTGAAACCATTAGAATCTTTAGTACGTACTAGTATTATTCATTATCGCCAAACATAAAGGTGTGCCGAGTCTTCCGGATTAATTAAAGCATTCTTCTTCTTTCTTCTTTCTATTATATACTAAATCTCAAGGCCCTTTTGAATTCAACTCATATAAATTTAATTACATCTTCAATGGCCTCCAGCTCCAAGGAATCGCCGTCGAACAACCCAGGTCTAAGTACCAATCTTGACAATGCTACCAAAGATTACTTCTTGCAACAAACTGTAAGCACGTCTATACATAGCTTTTCTTTTTATTCACAATTTTGTAGTATTTGATTATGTGTAAGTAGTTATATCTCTGTGTATATATATATATATCTAAGCTTATTAATGTTTTGTGGGTTTCTAGATGCTTCGGATCAAAGACCCAAAAGTGAGCTTGAAATTCTACTCACAAGTGTTGGGCATGTCGTAAGTTTATTTCTTTTTTTCGATCTTCACATGCCTATATGATGCACGGATATATACTTGTGTTTGATAGCGTGTCCCGGTCCTCCCGGATACCTATATCAGAGAGAGATCATACACTGCACTGCATGCCTAGGATACACATCTGAAGACGAATTCGTAATTTTTAAAAGTTAGATATGTGCAACCTACTCACATACACACACACACACGATTTTATATGTAGAGACGATTGTTAATTAATTGCTGTTTAGATATTGCTGCTAGCTAGCTGGAAGTTTTCAATCATTTTAGATTCAATTGTGTGGCATGAGTAGTATCTGTTTCTTTTGAATCTTGTGATCATGCATGATAGATTGTGGTGTGTCACTGTCACAGGCTGCTTAAAAGGGTGGATTTTCCTCAACTGAAGTTTAGCTCATATTTTGTAGGCTATGAGGTACTACTACTTGTTAGTTGTTACCCAACTTCCAGCAGAACATTAATTAATTCTTATTTATTTTGGTGCTGCGAGTTTTTGGGATGCATGTCTATCGATATTTCTTTGGTTGCATAGCATTTTTCGATCTGAATTCATCTGTCCCATGCCCACCTGTGCATGTGTATGGCTGATCAAATATGTATTTTAAATCTTTACTAATTGTATGCATGATTGGAATAAATAGGCCTTATCAGAAGCTCCAAATGATCCCCTTGAACGTACTGCTTGGACTTTTAGTAAGAAAGCTACAATTGAATTGACTCAGTACGTAAGACATGTTTCCTCGCTGTTGCTTGCGCGCGTTTGAAAGTTTACCGCGTAATAAAGTGAAATATATCTCTCTCAAAATCATATTTGTATCTCTTTGATAGATTTGTTGTTGTTTCAGTGTTTGGGGAATTGAGAAGAATGATCCTAATTTCAAAGGCTACCATAATGGAAACTCTGAACCCCTTGGCTATGGTGCGTGTACTAGATCGTGTTCCTTCATTCGTTTAATTCTTTGCCCCCTTAAATTCCCAAATCAAATTAAGGAGCAATAATGTATACATCATATAATTAGTGTCTTGCCAATTGCCATGGTCAGGGCTTAAGCTTAAAAATATATGCATGTTTTTACATCGCCTAATTAACGGTTATAAATATATTTCTCGATCTTTCAGGACACATAGGTATCACTGTGGATGACACATATAAGGCGTGTGAGAGATTTGAACGCTTGGGAGTGGAGTTCGTAAACAAACCTGATGACGGTAATTCCGTATAGTTTCAAAATCTCATCATTTTGTTGGTTTGGATTTATAGTTAATGCAAGTAGTTTAAGCTTCATAAACTAAGATTGATCGCGATGTTGTAGTTGCAGGAATGATCAAAGGCATTGCATTCATCAAGGATCCTGACGGTTACTGGATCGAAATCTTTGACATCAAAACTATAAGAGGATTACCTAGTGATGTTGCTAGTTTATGAGCATATACCACTACGTACGTATAAATATTAATTAAGGTATGTATTATTTTCATTGAGTGGGTGAGTATATGTGAATTTCTAGTTATGGTGTGTACACTAAGATTATTAATTAATAAATGTATGTAAAACGTCCTTTCTGGGATTACTAAACATGTGTACTTGTAAAATGATAAATAATTGTATATTAATCATTTTCAATATTATTTTTTCATTATTGTGCATTTGCTTGCTAAGATCGAATTGTAGTCGTCGGAGCCACCTCGGATCGTTCAAGCCGCTGTCTCAAACACACAACCTGTCATTATTGTGGCCGAACCAGATTTTCGAAATCCATTCTACGGTCTTTAAAAATAATACGACTTGAATATAGTATTGAAATCCGTAGTGAAATATAGAAATTCAAAATTTGTTTCATTATAACATAATTCTACAATTCGTAATTAATTAAACATATTCAAATAATCGAGAAAGAATTGTACTCAGATAACCAAGAAGCCGGTATTTTCCGGATTCTAATCTTCCCTTGATGGCTAGTAGACTCTGAATCAAAGTTGTTGATTGTTTGCTAGTATATGGTACAGAAAAAACATAGTTTTTCTATTTTTCGGTGATATGACAATAAAACTATTTTTTCTTGTTTCTCATAAGCTAATATGAACACTATAATGAATTTTCCTTAATTATAATTCTTTGTTTTAAAGGAAAAAAATTATTCAATTTAATAAACAAACAATAATCTTTCATCTCGCATATTGGGAGTCAGTCCGGACCATGAATCTATAACCGACAACTCTAATAAATCAAATAAAATATTAACTCTTTAATTATTTTCATTCATTTTATTAATGTTAAGTATTTATTCCACCATAAATTCAGAACTGAAGTCTACCAATTATATGTATCACACTTGCTCTAAGTTATTGATCATCCCTCTCAAAAAATAAAAAATAAAAGTTATTGAAAATCGTCAATTGATATAATTATTTCATAGAAAATAACAATCTATAGACAATCCGTAAATGAATTAGGATAAATTTAAAATCTTTGTATATTACATATTATCCTTATATGACATTATTAATCCATTATTGACGAATTAATTTAGAATCAATAATATAAATTCGACCGATCGATCAACTTCTTGAACTAATAAATAAGGAAACTGTCTTCCTATTCCTGCAAGAAATGAACTCCATAAATTAAATTCTCAATTACTCATTCTCGAATAATCCAACATGAGAGCGATCATTCAGACCACGCCACTTAGCAGTTCTTAACGAACACTTCGATCATACACAATTTTGAAACAAATAGTGTAAACAAGGCTCACATCCGATATCGTGTATGATTTCGAAGGGATACATACAATTGTACCTGAATCATATGAGACATTTATATTGAATCGGTCCAAGTTCTATATGATCCAATAATTTTTTAAATGTCCTACTAAATTGTCCAACATCGACGCTCCGGATAAGACGGCCACACTTTAAGTGTTATGTACGCATTATTGATGATTTTGTTGGAGAGATCCCATACTTTCAATTAAAAACACCACGGACTACCATTTAAAGTGTATCTATATAATCATAATGCTCTTGTGCGCAAGTACTTCCACACCAAGTATTGTGGTAACACATTATTATTATTTTTTTTATAATTATTTTTTTGCCCTAACAGGGTTCGAACACTGGTATCCATGTCTCTCAATTTAAATGAACAAGACACATTGGTCTTTATCCAACTAAAACCAAACGTATCGTGGAAGCATTTAACCAACTTAATTCGATAAAAACAATATTCTTAGTTAAACTAATCAAATTTGATTACATTATTTATCTCCAAAAATAAAACTAACTAAAATCAAGTCTACTAGCCAATAGAAGCTCTGCCATCTCTCCGCCTTGTGATCCTCTAATCTACACCATAAATCTAATTGTTCGACATAGTGTCTGAAAAATAATATTACATTACTTTAATCAAATAATGACATTTATTATTCAAACAATTAAGTGCATAAAATATGCATTCAATATACATCAATGTAAATCTCAAAATAATGTGTAACCAAGGTGTATCGATCTAATGGTGAGCTAACTGAATAACACTCGGATTTCGAGATGAGTCCATAGAGCAACATCAATAGCCTTTATTTTTACACCGTAAAGGCTCTTTTGTCATAAATGACAATGAGAACTTTTATGTAAAATTACAACGATTCATAAAAGGCCAACGTGTTGGACAGAATAGGAATGAGAATGACTTTCGCTCACATTCATTTTCACATTGTATTTTCTTCTCTCATTTTAAAAGACATTCTCAAATACACAATGAATTATGAAAATGAACCTACTATTATCAATAATATAAAATTATATCGAGTCACTCGGTGTAAGATGAACATCGTGATATATGCAATAGTGATTGAGATGTTTATCACAATATTTTGACAAAAGTATCTGTAGCGAACACTTTGGGGAATCCGAATGGCATCTGTGCTCGCTAAAACATTTGTATATCGATCAATAATTTCCAAACAGTTTCTCCCTAAATTCCCCGTTTCTTCCCCTGTATTCCTAATCGCCAAACCCAAGGTGCCGATCATCAGCTCCGTCAATCTATTTATTTTTCTTTTTTCGGATTCTCGTATTCTTCTTTTTGCTTCTTTCTATTAATTCTCACGGCCCTTTTGGATTCAACTCATATTTTTGCAGGTTAATTATTCTCCGAGGTTTATTACATCCTCAATGGCCTCCAGCTCCAAGGAATCTCCGTCCAACAACCCAGGTCTCAGTAACAATCTTGACAATGCTACCAAAGATTACTTCTTACAACAAACTGTAAGCTTTCGCTCTTCTTTTTTTACAATCTTGTTTTTTGATTATGCGTACGTAGTTTTATCTATGTATTTATGTGCTTGTTTTGTGGCTTTTAGATGTTTCGAATCAAAGACCCAAAAGCGAGCTTGAAATTCTACTCAGAAGTGCTGGGCATGTCGTAAGTTTCCTTTTCCTTCACATACGATTTTATATGTTAAAGATGGGTTTAAGCTGTTTAGTTAATGCTGCTGTTGCTGCTAGCTGGAAGGTTTCATTTTCATCTTCCTGTGAATTTTGAAATTTTTTTCGATTGGGCATATGTGACCCAGTATTAAAGTCTTAACCTGTAATTGTTTCCAGTGGCCGCATGTTGTGTATAATGTCTTTTATAATTGATTTTTGGGGATGAAAATGTAGTGGAGGCAGAGGAAAGACGGTGTAGGATCGGTGTTACTGAGATTGGATTGTTAACTAGTCATAGCTTGAACTTCTGGGTTGTTTATGACTACAAGTGAAGCGAGCTTGCTATTCATAAATTACTTGACCTTGTTGTGTTTCTTAAGTGGATGCATATTTATTGGTTGGAATCCAACTTCTTCTCTTCTTATTCTTACTGATTATGTTAGACGCTTTAGAAGTATAAAACAAGTTTTGCTACTTTGGGATGTAGATGAAGTGCAAGGCGAAGTCAAGGTGACATTTTGTCGCCTGCCTAGGCAACACTTAGCTATGCAGGGTCCATTGCCCAGTTTGGTGTCAATTTTTTCTACCCAGGATAAAGGCTACCCCAGTTTTGAATGCTAGCTAGATCCTGCCCCTCTGAGTTTTATTTGAACTCAGGCACCATAACTTAACCATCTTGATACTTTCCAAGATCAGAATTTTCTAGATTCAGACACGCCAGCCCACCTTTCTCACCTAACTAAGAGAAAAATTCTGAAAGTGATCCAAAGACACTGCCTCTTGAATCTGCATGAAAGACACTCAACTGCATCTCTTAGAAGCCATCCAAGCCAATGCATGTACACAAGTTCAGCATCCACTGAACAGACAGTACCTTATTCTGTCACAGTTATTGGGTAGCCTCTGCTCGGCTAATTTGGGTAAAAGGAAAAGTGGTTTCCTTATCACCTTTCACAGGAAAATCAGGAGCTTGCCTCCCAATTCCACAACCTTGCCCCAACTCGTGGCGGTAGAGGTTTGCCTCTCGACTAGGCGTTGGCTTAACAACTATGCCTTGAGAATCTCTATGGCTACACAAATATTGGTTCGTTCTGAATCTTTTGATTATGGTTGTGATGTCACAGGCTGCTTAAAAGGTTGGATTTCCCAGAGATGAAGTTTAGCCTATATTTCTTGGGGTATGAGGTACTACATTTAACTGCACATCTGAATGAATCTCACGTAATTTGGTGTTGCTTCTGTGTCCTCTCATTGTGAGTATTTGGGATGTCTATCGATATTTCGGCTGCTTAGAATTTGGGATCGAGTTCGTCCTATCCCACGCCCACCTGTGTTTATGGTTGATCTATTGTGTATCTTACATCTATTTTTGTATGTGTGAGTGGAATAGGCTGTATCAGAAGCTCCAAGTGATCCCGCTGAACGTACAGCTTGGACCTTTAGTAAGAAAGCTACACTTGAGTTGACTCAGTATGACATGTTTCCTCGCTGTTACTCTTTTGAACGTTCACTGTTTAAGTGAAATATATTTCTAGGAATCATATTTGTATCTCTTTGAATTGCTGTTTCAGTAATTGGGGCACTGAGGATGATCCAAATTTTAAAGGCTACCATAATGGAAACTCTGAACCTCGTGGCTTTGGTGCGTACCCGTGCTTGAGTCATAATTATTGACTTTCTTTGCTTGCTACCTACCGTATGATTGCTGGAAGAATTTCTTATCGTTCTTTTTTCTCTCCCTCCTTTTTCCTTGGCGACTGACAAGCTTTATGCTATTTCTATTTCTATTTTAAACTTTGATAAGTTGTGAGGCTTTATCTGCACAATTATCTTGCATTTTCTTCTTCCCTTTTCCTGTAAAATAAGAATCATTAGTGTTTTGCCATGGTTAGGGCTTAAGCTCTATAATTTGTTTGTACATTTCATAACAGCTATATACATCTTTCTCGATCTTTCAGGACACATAGGTATCACTGTGGATGACACCTACAAGGCTTGTGAAAGATTTGAACGCTTGGGAGTAGAGTTCGTTAAAAAACCTGATGACGGTAAGTGTAATAGATCTCGGAGTAAATAAATACTTTAGGCTGTCTTAATGCATGCAACTATCAGTAAACATTTGCAAGATATAATTAATAAATCTTCCAATGCATATAACATTAAAGCACATTGCACTTGCAACTTTCGGTATCTGCAGACTGCAGTCATTGGATTTAATTGTGATTGTTGGGAACTCAAATTGACAGTTTTTATTGTTGACACAAGGCAGCCTTAACTTCGTATACTGATCTTTGTGGAAACTATGATTGGCTTGACTTTATAAATCACTCAAGAAAATATGAGTTAATTCTATGGTTTAAGCTTCGTAGAATTGTTTTTTTTTTTTTTTTTTTTTTTGTAAAATAAGCTCGTTGTTGCAGGAAAGATGAAAGGTATTGCATTCATCAAGGATCCTGACGGTTACTGGATTGAAATCTTTGACACCAAAACTATAGGAGGTGTAACTACTGATGGTGCTTGAAAACGAGTGTGCTGGTACTTAAAGGTATATGTTTTATTTTTATATATACTATTTTTGCATCTTTAGACAATTACTTCAGCATTGCAATATTATAAGTTTCAATCAATGAATTGATGTTCATTTCATGTTGTTTGGTGTCAAAGAATGGTGCAGAGTGTTTGTTATTTGGAGATCCTTTTGCTGGATTTTTCTTCAATGTTGAGATGTATTTGTAAGAGAAATTAAAAGCTGCAGAGCTTCTTCATGCAGTTGTGATTTCAATATGCAACTTTATTAATTTCAACTGAATTTTTTCACTATTTACAATATGCTATGAATTTGTAAGAAGAATTCATAGTTTTTATTTTGGGAGAGAACTTTATAGTCGATCTCCATATGCAGTGGTTATATATGCATGCTTTGTTTTAGTAATGTTTTATAATGTAATTAGATGTAATGACACTTCAATACAATGTCATGAAATTGAATAACATATGATAAAAATCAACAAAACTCGTGGCCGCCACTACCACCCCAACCCACCATACCCTACCTCCACCTACCCTATCCATACCTCCCACCCATATTCACCACAATCACCTCCCCTCACCCGCCCTCTCACTACTACTACCCACCCAAGCCACCCTACATACCCTCACCCTCCCTCCTCACTACTACTACCCAGCCGAGCCATCCTACCATACCCTCACCCACCGCACTTATCCCATCTTGTACCACCCCACACCACGACATCCAACTTACCCTACCACCCAATCACATCCATATACCACCTTCCTCCATCACCCCTATCTTGCCCTCACCCATGCATCCTAACCTCCTTACTTTTACCATCATCCCACCCCATCATGTCTTTACACCAATCATCCTATATCCTCACCCTGATTTACTTTAAACCACATGCCTAACCACTTTCATTCCACCCTCACAATCCCCATTGCCTCTACCAACTCACCCATCACTCTTAATGCAATCACAATGACCCCTTGCCACAGTGTCAGTTTATATAAAAAGGAGTGAAATTGTCTACATGACACGTAAATTACATTCTCATCCCCCATGTATTCCACAATGGCTTTCAAATAGAGAGAAGAAAAGACATCGTGGAAATGAATTTGTACAGAAAGTTGCTCTCATTCCCATTTTTGCCCTCCACATTTGCACTATTTCAGCCATTGTGATTTTAGAGAAAAGTTCACATTGTCATTTACGACAAAAGAGCATTTCACATCGAAAATAGAGACCATTGCTATTGCCCTTATTACTCTACTACTCCTAAGTTATCCCCCACCCCTATATTCTTCACCGGGGTTGATCCCCTTCTGTACACATTTTGCCGTAATCTGTCCGGTGCATCAATCTAATACTGCCAAGTCATTCATATTACATCTTAGCCGCATCTTATAAGAAGGGTAAAAATGTCAATACACGTGGGATTTATATTTTACACGGTGGACCCTCGTATTATTTATCATTTTTTATTTGGCCCCGATCACCAAGTATCATTTGGCCCGACCATAATAAAATTTCCCACATCTTAGCCGCATCTTTTCCTTTTCTCTCTCTCTCTCTCTCTCTCTTTTTTTTTTTTTTTTTTTTTTTTTTTTGTGACCCATTAACAAAAAGTGTTGGACTCAGCTTCCTTTTATTTTTTGTGACCCATTGTTTTTAATGATGTTTTTTTTTTGTTGAGAAAATAATGTATTTATATTATGTATCAAAAATCTATAAAACCAGATACAAAAATGGATGACACTTAAATTTCAAATTTTAAAGACACGACACATCAACAACACATATCTTATATTATATTTTTAAGGAAATAACCGTATAATTACCCATTTTGACTGATTGACCCGATCCATACCCGGTTTTTCTATACACCCGAAGGAAAAAAAAAAAGGCGAAAAAAGAAAATAAAGAACCTCCGCTCCCCACGTTCCCCTCACCTTCCAAACTGCTCTGCAACTTCCACAAAGCAATGAACAACTCCCCACGGTCTGCCCAAAAAATTGCAACCCACAACTCCTAAAATCCATTGCAAATTATTGGATTCTCACTCTCATCATACTCATCTACATTTACTTGCAATGCCCTTTCAAAAGTCATCGAAACGAGGAAGCACCAATTTTGTATCAGCGGCTTTGTGAGATATAATTTGGGCAGCGATTCCGGAGGTTGACGGAGTGGATTTTGAGTCGGAGGATGACGATGTATGTTGATGTCAAGAATACCAATGGCATCCGTCCTGAATTTCTTACCCACGAGGTGATTTTGATTTTTTAGTTGAGGATTTTTTAAGGCCCCGTTGAAGATCATGTCCGCATCTCTGCTTCAAGATTCGATTTTTTTCCCTCATTTTGCATCTTCAGAGTTCAGCCGCTGTTATTCTTTTTTTTATTTATTGATGATGGTAATGCATTTGTTTCAGATTGATTTCTTCAGAGTACAGTCGCTATTTGCTCATTGCTTCGGTGCATATTTTCCCAATGGTACGACATTCTAGGGTATATGAGGGAGTTAATTTCATTGCTTGGTCTTTCTTCTATATCTGTTTGTTTGTGCAATGGGAAATTGTTATTACTGCCTTGCTACACTCCTTACTTTATCAAGGTAAGAATTTGGAATTATGTGGTCTGTGGCCTATACCAAATTCAAAAACAGAAATATTAAAACTAGATATATAATGCGTTTGAGAATTAATTAATGTTATAGGTGAAGTGATCAAACCTGAAAACAACCCCGGCTGTAGAGAGCTGTTCTTAGCTTCTCGAATTCTTGATCACAAGTAGGTGGTGGAGATGACAACAGACCAATTTTGTATCAGCGGCTTCGTGAGACATAATTTGGGCAGCGATTCCGGAGGTTGACGGAGTGGATTTTGAGTCGGAGGATGACGATGTATGTTGATGTCAGCAATACCAATGGCATCCGTCCTGAATTTCTTACCCACGAGGTGATTTTGTTTACTGATTTAAATCTGCAATTCATTAAGTTTTCTACTTAAATTTGCTTGCATCACACCTATATTCGGTTTCAACAATTACCTTAAAATTGCTTTCTGTATCTGATATGACCTTTTTTTGTTGTTGCCATTGCTGATCTAGCCGTCATTTATTTAGGTTTTGTCCTACCGATTCAGATTGCTGATTTTCGGTTACTGGGACAGTGTCTTGGCCTTTTTATGGAGGACGTTCTAAATGACAAATAAGAGTAAGGTTCTGATATGATGTTTCTCCAAATCTAATGTGTTTCATTCATTACATTCCACAATATTTTAATGTTTGTGACAATTCAAATGGACTACCAAAGCATCGATTTTCCTTTAACACAGGTGATTACGCCTCCGAATTGTAGATTTCAAAGTTGGTGAGTTGTTGAACTTGAAGAAGTGCATGATACGCTCTAATGAGAACACCATTTGTTATCCCTTATGGATTCCACCATTTCACCACCATATCCGGCTTGGGAAAAATTTGGGCCAAGGTTTGTTACTGCTCTTTGCAACTAACTGACTCCATTTAGTGCAACTAATTGCTCCGTGTACTTTGCCAATTTGTTTTTATCATGTGTTTTACTGCTGAATTGATCCATGAAAGCAACGATTTCTGTTTTTTTTTTTTTTTGTTTTTGTTTTTTGAGTTGAGGATATTTTAAGGCCCCGTTGAAGATCATGTGCGCATCTCTGCTTCAAGATTCAATTTTTTCCCCTCATTTTGCATCTTCACAGTTCAGTTAGTTGTAATTGGGGTATGTTTTCCACTTTTATCTGAATTTGTGCAAAGTGCAGGCTTGGTTAATATGTACTGAATTGTTTGATAAATGAACTTAAGGTTAAGTTTATCCTTCAATGGGATGAGGTGTGTGAAGGATTTGGCTAGCTAAAATTGTTTTGGATTTGAAGAAGGATTATATAACTTTTTGAAGCCAAAGGTTGCATGACTGTAATTTGCTCAAAACTGTGAACTAAAAGTATTCCCTGTTAAAAAAAAGGGGGAAAAAATGCATGGGGTGTAAAGAAGGATATGCAGTTCTAATTTGATAAACTCTGATGAGAACACGGTTTACTTCATTGTTAATGGTTAGTAGTTTATGAAGAGGACATATATAAATACCTGAACCTGAAGATTGATTAGAAAATTCTGAACCAGAAATGTCTCATGTTATTTTGTGCTTCTTCAGATGATCCTTTGCAAGTGATGTGTACTGTATATAACCCAAAATGTGTAATCAATATTTACATGCCAGCCTATCCAAATTGTCTTTTGTTTGCTTACAATTAGGAAAGAGATTGTGATGTACTTGGGATGGAAATTGCAGATGATTGTATATTTGTGTACGAACATCCTTACAAAGAAGTATATCTTACGAGGTACCCTTTTATCTCCCATCATTTTTGTTTTGCTTCTTTGTGTTTTTTTTAGTTTTGTTGCTTAGATTTGTTTACGGTAGAAGTGTAAAAAACCCGTGTATCTTTCTAGATGTTGTACCTTTGCACGTTTGTAGTATAAGCTTAGCTTTATACATAGTTCAAGCCACTTGGAGTATCTACTTATACAGAATAAGCATTATAAGTTCTCATGGTGGATGTTATCTCTCTGTTCCGTTATTGTCTACGACCTCACGGTTGCATAAGTCCGAAAAAATCACATAAATGGTCATAACTTGATGACAAGTATTTTTATTTCATTGTTTGATATTTTTATCTTTGGATATTCAGATATTTTCGTCACTATTCAATATTAAGTATACACGTACATTTGTTCCTTTTGTAGTATTACTTCAAATTTTTCCTTTTTCTGCACTACTTTTAGTACTAACATCTAATGTGATTTCGCAGATTGGTATCTTCTGAAGAAGGCTTCTCAATTGCATCAACACCAAGATTGCATCTTGCTCTTGATTACATATGGTTTCACTAATTAAACCAATTGAAGTTGCTGCTGGAGGTGGTAGTGCTTCATCAAAGTAACCTTGAAAAAGGAAAAGGAAAAAAATGGCTTTAAACCAACATTTAAACTCACCAAGACATGACATGGCTTTTAATTCTGCTTGGCTATCACATATTCTGCTTGGCAATCACAAATACATCATTATGCTGGATGTGAGTAGCGTGAAGAAATTGGTGGATTATAAGTACTTACTACGATAGTAAATTTGGCGATAAAGTAATGAGGGGCGATGTTTTGGATATTAATTCTCGAACAACTTAAATATTTGTGACTTATATGAATTTTTTTCCCATTTAATATTCGTAACTTTTTTTCCGTGAGTCCAAACATATGGGTAATTGAGCCCAAAGTCATCATGTGATTTCACAGGTAATTCTGTGATTATTTTGTAGGTAAACTTTGTAAACATGTTTAGTGACTGTATATTTTTCTTATTTTGTAATTATCGTCACTACTACAAAATAGGACATATGTCACACTTAAGATATGAAAACAATCACAGTTTCAATAAAACCGAGACAACGAAAAAATATATATCACACTTGCAGCTTTCTATCACACTTATTGAAAAAGTGAGATAAGTTATATTAATCAATCTCATTTTTAAAGTGTGACTTAATTGATATGATTTTTCTGTCACAGTTATTGAAAAACCGAGATAAATTATATCAATCAATCTCATTATTAAACTGTGACTGAATTGATATGATATTTCTGTCATGGTTTCTAAAAAAGCGAGATAAATTATATATATCAATCTCACATCTAAAACAGTGACATCATTGAAATGATATTTTTATCACAGTTATTGAAAAAACGAGATAAATTATACCAAACTATCACACTTTTAATCTGTGACTAAATTGGTATGATATTTTTGTCACGGTTATTGAAAAAACGAGATAAATTATATCAATTAATCTCATTTTTAAACCGTGACTGAATTCATGATATTTTTGTCCCAATTATAGAAAAAGTGAGACAAATTATATCCACTAATAAGAAAAGAGATATAGATCACACTTATCTAAAGATAAGGATCACACTTTTAAAAGAACCGAGACAAGTAAAATGTATATATATCACACTTAAATTTTTTATCACAGTTATTAGGTGTGAAAAAAAAGAATGATCACACTTTTTTAGGTGTGATTGAAATATTAATAGATCTCGGCTTTTAAGTGTGATAACAACTACTAAAATAGATCACAGTTTTTAAATGTGTTGAAATTATAATCGATCTCGGTTTTTAAGTGTGATAACAACTATAATAGATCTCGATTTTTAAGTGTGATAATAACTAAAATAAATCACAGTTTTTAAATATGTTGAATTATAATAGATCTCGGTTTTTAAGTGTGATAATAACTAAAATAGATCACAGATTTTATTATCACGGTTTTTAAGAAAACCGAGACAAGAACATCAATCAATCACGGTTTTTAACTGTGATTAAAATAATATGATATTTTATAATCATATCTTAGATTAGTGTGGTCGAAAATGATAATTTAGTAGGCATCTGCCCAGTGGTAATTAGTGTGTTTCCTTAATCCAGAGTATCCGGGTTCGAGTCACAGTGGCAACAAAAGATATGTGTGCGTTTATTTCGTTTTCGAAAAACAAGAATGATCACACTTTTTTAGGTGTGATTGAAATTACAATATATCTCGGTTTTTAAGTGTGATAACAACTACTAAAATAGATCACAGTTTTTAAATGTGTTGAAATTATAATAGATCTCGGTTTTTAAGTGTGATAACAACTATAATAGATCACAGTTTTTAAGTATGATAACAACTAAAATAGATCACAGTTTTTAAATGTGTTGAAATTATAGTAGATCTCGGTTTTTAAATGTGATAACAACTAAAATATATCACAATTTTTATTATCACGGTTTTTAGGAAAAATGAGACAAAAAATCAATCAATCACGCTTTTGATCGTGATTAAAATAATATGGTATTTTATAATGAGATTTTAGATTAGTGTGGTCGAAAATTAGAAGAAAGAAAACATCGGTCTAGTGGTAATAAGTGTGGCTCGTTAATCCGGAGTATCCGGGTTCGAGTCCCAACAAAGACAAAAAAAATATGTGTGCTTATATATTGTTTTTGAAAAAAAAAACACTTTTATTGGTGTGATTTAAATTATAATAGATCACGGTTTTAAAGTGTGATAACAACTAAAATAGATCACAGTTTTTAATGTGTTTTAATTGTAATAGATCTCGATTTTTAAGTGTGATAACAACTATAATAGATCACGGTTTTTAACTATGATAACAACTATAATAGATCACAGTTTTTAAATGTGATGAAATTATAATAGATTACGGTTTTAAAGTGTGATACCAACTATAATAGATCATGAGTTTTAAGTGTGATAACTATTATAATAGATCACAGTTTGTAACTGTGATTGAGTTAAAGTACTTTATGTCACACCTCAATATGCCACATTTTGAAATCCGTGACTAATGTAAATATATCACATTTAAAAACCGTGATCTTTATACATTTTTGTAGTAGTGCTTGTAGGTAAGCTTTAACATCTTACCTTTCTCCTATTGCATATTTTTATTGATTTCCTACTTGCGAATACCAAGCCTTAGCTTGATGATGTCACCTATAGACCTTTGATTTAAAGTGCAAATCGCTTTTAATCCAAATACAATGGACTTATGAAAATTAGGCAAAGATTGACATTTGTCATATGATATGTGTCGATCAAGTCAATTTTGTGCTCTTTGTGGTGCTCGATCTTATTGAGCATTTCAACGGGAGTTGTTATGTATATAGATGTTCCTAATTAGTGGTGCTTATCTTTTTTTATTTACTATTTATTTTTAGTGTTTACGTTCCTTCGTGCATCCTACTAGTATAACATAAATTAATGCTTTATTTGTTTTGAGGGTAATTAATGCTATATGGTATTAATGAAATTCAAAATAAAATTTGATTAATTAATATATATATATATATATATATATATATATATATATATATATATATATATATATATAAATATAACATGTAAGAAACATAAAAATATGTTCAAAAAAAAAAGAAACATAAAAATATTATCATTTATGTCATTAAGTCATACTCGCATCGTTTAAAACTTGTTAAGAAAATTCAGACATACATAATATATCAAAGCGGTTGTATGAAGTAATCATCAACATATTCGATGTAAATATCACTTAATATATTTAGATTAAGTGATAAGTGTTGTTAACAAATATGGTCTAATTAAACAACATCCACGTTTTTTTTTCGGATTTGGTAAAATTTTACTAATTTAAATAAATGGAAGAATTGGATTTTGAGTGTGATTTTTCTTTACAGAGGATTACGAACAACAATGTTTAGTTTTGATATTTATTTTTTGAAAGGTAGTTTTGATTTAGGAAACATCAACATTTCAATATGAGTATTCAAATTAATATTTTTATATAAGGCACCTGACACAATATTGACACTCATGAACATAAATTATTTATTTTAAATTTCAAATTTTTCCGGAAATATTTTTAAAGACAAGAAAACTTGCATGCAATTCACAACTCTTTTTTGAAGGATCCGAGAAATTTCATTAAGCCAAATCCGTAATTGCAGCAGAAATTACATCATGCGTGCTCTTACCCCAAATAGCTCGACCAATAATCTAAACCATGTTTAGCCAGAAAATTACCAGTTCGTTTAACAATAAAAAAGGACTTGGAAACAAAAGACGGTAAAAACGGGATGATCTAAACCATGTCTAGCAAGAAAATTACTTGTTCGTTTAACAATAAAAAAGACTTGGAAACAAAAGACGGTAAAAACAACAAACAATCACGTGTTAAACAACTGAATACCGATAACTCATCCGATGACCACGATTATAATTATTTTCAACATGAATTATAATTTAAAAAGTACTATATCTTATTTAACTAATCATCATTTACAAATGATAATTCTTTATCACTATTTGCTGAGTTTTTAACATTTAAAATTAAGTATGTTTTGATAATTAAAAAAAGGAAAAATAATTAAAATATTACTGGGTCTAGCGTCCAGCAATTTCTAGTAGTACTTACAAGTTGAATATGGAGGGGAAAAAAAGGGAGTGAATCGTTCTACGCGACAAAGATTCGAACCACACAATCCACACATGGTGCACCGTGTATTCCACCTCAAGAAACCGTGCGGCCCATAATATCCCGCCAAGGTAAAAGGAGACCAAAAAAAAAAAAAGTGCGGCTAGGATGTAATGTGAATGACTTGGCAGCACTAGAATGATGCACCGGACAAATTACGGTAAAATGTGTACAGTAGGGATCCAACCCCATTCTTCACCTTACGCCAACACTCACATTACCCTACCGCCTCATCCAAGACCAACGATCTTATTGCTAACTCTTTTACTTTACTTACTACCCATCACTCATAATATTTTATGAAATCTCGTCAATCCGATTTCATTATTTTACCGAACAATGTGATAGAATGACTCAATTACATGATATTACCTCACATATCTTTTATTTCATTCGTTAAATTTCATTACATCCATTCAAATTGATCATTATATAAACAAAATATTAAAAAGGAACTCTAGAAAAGCTTCTCTTAGCATCTATCAAACAATAGTGTAGATCATGCAGCTTGTTTGATTTATCCACTTATGGACAAAAATATTAGTATATTTTACTAGATAACCAAACAAAAAAAAATCATGTGACTGCAGCCATCAGATCTCAATAGAATCCTATTTGCTGGATTAAAATATAAAATATCTTGCTTCTTTGTTTGGGCAAACCTTTTTTTTAAAAAAGTTTTTGTCCATTGGTTAATGTTGTTTTGTTTGTTGGATAACATATCATAAACCCAGAAGGAAAATCTTTGTAAGAAAATAAATACTATCAATTATTAATTTAATATTATAATAATTGTCAGTTTGTCAGTAGGATTTCACATTTTTCCAAAATTTTAAACATTTCACTCGAAAAGACATTCTTAGAGGAAAAAAAGAGATATTTTTTCTTTAAAAAAAAGTTGAAACACAAGTGGCAGAAACCAAATGTAAAGTAAACAGTGCAAATGAAAAATGCTCCATATCTGCTCGATCGCAGTCTACTGTTTTGCAGAGCATGATGTTTGCGTTTTGCTTTGAATTGAATTTTGTTTCATTTGACAAAAGTTTTTGAGTGATATATGGGAATGAAAACTATACCGTTCGAAACGACGGTGTCATGACGTGACCAGGAATTTATGCTTAGATGAGTTAGTGAATTATCTGTGGATTGTCGAATGGGTATGGCTTAAGATGATTTGTTCGGTTAGAATGAACTTTATAAGTTTTTGGGTTCTATTAACGTCACAGTTTACTCGATCATGACACTGGATTCTTATAGTGTCATAACGAAAGGTATGGTGATGTCATTAAAGATTCTTATATAGTGTCATAACGAAAGGTACTGTGATGTGTCATTACAGACACCAATAAAACGGGTCCTTCTATGGTGGGGACTCCCTATGTAGGGAGTTGCCATCATTTGGACCACACAGTTTCATCTACGTGAACGTAGGGAGTCCTTATATAAGAATTTTCCCCATAAAACATACCGACTCAACTAACTTCTTCTATTGACACAGCCCCTGGGGTAGGGGGGAGGGGGTAAGTGAGCTCCACCAGAAACAGGGACCCTGTTTGCAGATACATCTTACTTAAGAAATTTATACTATGGAAAATTAGGGATAATGGACACAATCTGGAATATTTTTAAATAACATGACAGCTACATATTTTTTATAGGGAGAAGGACAACTGCATAATTTTTATAGCGAGAAGGACAAACAGTGAATCCCGAAAATCAGTGAATTCAGACAGTGAATCCCGAAAATTAGTGAATTTCGACAATGAATTTTGAAAATTAATGAATTTCGACAGTGAATTTCGGCAGTGAATTTAAACAATGAATTTCGAACACAAGTGAATTTCGACAGTGAATAAATAGTTTTGTCCTTTATGCAAAAGTTTCAAAAGACTGTCCTTCTACTCAATTGATGAAATATTTATGTCATTCTCCCTCATTCCTCCTATATACTATTTATAAGTAATAAGCCATGATTTATTGCAGGGGAACTTAGTGACATCATCACTTGTAGTTAAAAATGATTACAATTAATGTTTTTTTTTGGGTGTGTGTGGGAAAATTCTTACATAGAGATTCCCTACGTAGGGAGTTGCCTACGTGGCATCATCTGGACCACACAGTTTCAACTAACTAGGGAGTCCCTATATAAGAATTCTTACATAGAGACTCTCTACGTAGGGAGTTGCCTACGTGGCATCATAGAGACTCCCTAGTTAGTTGAAACTGTGTGGTTCAGATGATGCCACGTAGCAACTCCCTACGTAGGGAGTCCCTACTATAGAATGACCCGTGTGTGTGGGGAGTGAAGGGTTCTTTTCCAAGGAGGATACCCTGTGACTTTTGGGCACTGATTTTCTTTCAATATTTTCCTTCCATTTTACTATTTTGGCTCTATGATGATGATGAGAACCTAAGTTTTTTGCAGTCAATTAAAGACCCATTGCCTCAGACGGTTGACACCTCTATGTTAATTCTTCCATATTTGTTGACCCTGAATTCTTGAATAGTAGTATATATATATGTCAATCCGATATGATTTGCTTAAAAGATATTATTAGCATGTAGAATGATTAATTACTTATAAATAGTTTTACCAAGTGGATTAATTCTTTTTAATAAACGGGACATTTTCTTTATAAATCATTGAAAATGTTAGTACAATATCGTATAACAGTCCTCCCTTGATATCAAAAGATATAATCGAAATGTAGCTCTGCCTTCTTAAAATCTATTTATGGGAAAATCCAACACATAAGAAAAGTACAACAACCTATGCTTTCAAAAATAAAAATAAAAACCATAAGGGTGCGTTTGGATTGCTGGAATGTAACGGAATGGAATGTAATTGATGCAATGCAATGCAATGAAATTGAATGAAACCGATTCCATTCCAATGTTTGACATGCAATGGAATGAAATATGCAATATTGTATTAAAAGTGACAAGTAACACGGTGGGTGATGAGCGTGCATGATAACGAGTGTAGCAAGCGGTGATGGGTGGCGGAGGATGATGTGAGGTGTGCGATAGTAGTGGTTGTGGTGGTGGTTGTGGTGTGCGATAGTGGTGGTGATGGTGGTGGTTGTGGTGTGCGATACCATTGGTTGTTATGGCGGCGGCGGTGGTGGTGGTGGGTTTTGATGGTTGTGGGTTGGGTTATGATGGGGGATGGTGACGAGTTGTGTTGAGGACGGTGACAGGGTAGGTGGTGGTGGTGGAGGGTGGTGGTGGATTGCGGTGGGGTGGGTAGGTGCCACGGGAGGTTGCAGGCGGGCGGGCGGGCGGGCGGCGGTGGTTGATTTTTTATCACTAGGTTATAATTACATTTTATTCCATCAAACCATTCCGTCCATTTTTTATGAAATAGAAATGGTAAAAAATCATTCCAATGGAATGAAAACCAATTCCATTCTTTCGCAACCAAACACGCCAAAATGATGGAATAGAATGAAAAAAGCATTTCATTCAAACAATCCAAACGTATTCTAGGAAAACACAAACTGGAATGGAAAAATATATATACATCCGAGTATGGGTAAAAGTGAAAAAAGTAGCTATCTTGTCTTTGATCCCCATCCACTACTAAATTATGTTTTGCTTGAAGAAAATTGTATTTAATTCTCACCATACACGCATTCCGTTTGCTTCCTTGAAAAGAAACTTGTCTCTCTTCGCTCATGCATTCCTTCATGGTCTTCGTTTTATTCCATGTGAGCCGATCACTGGTTTGCAATCTTCACTAGAGTGAAGAGTGCATCCCAAAAATAAAGCCGCGTAGAGGTCCCAAAATGTCATGCAATAGTTCCGGCTAGTATATCCTGCATGGGTTTTACATCCAACAACATGAATAATATTAATGACTCAATAGTAAAAGCTAGGATATGTAATGTAGGTAAGGAGTGAGGCCAAACGGATTAATATTTCTTGTGAGTTTTATGTAAATTCATGTAAAAGTTTTATGCATTACTATCATTTTTATATGTCAATATACTAGTCGAACTTTGAAGATAGTCGAACTTTGAAGAGCAACAGGAAGTTACCGAGAATGAACGAAAAGATCATTTTTTAGAAACCACCATAGGATCAATTGAAATTGGATTGATCACAAGTTTATGTGATTGTGTGTAGGGTCGATACGGTTTGAGATTAAATACGATTGACTTGAGTATTATTTGGATACTAAATGAGTCAAGTTTTAAGTATTTTTATGTTTGATTCGTTACTTCGTGAGTATGCTCGAATTAAAAATACAATGAAAAAAATTATGTATAAACTGAATTATATTTATCAAATTTTAAGTTTTACTACGTTTTTTTTTGAGTGAATTTAATAATTAAATTATTGGGTTTATGGTTAAAATGAACAATTTGAACCTAGAAATATGCAATGAGGACAGTGGAATATTTTTTCGGGTAAAAAGGACATGTCCTTATTCCACTATGATATTGAAACATTAGATTTGACGCAAATTCCACTGCAGAAAACAGTGAATTTGGGGTTATGAACATTGGATTTATCCTTTTCACCCATTTTAAATTTTCACTGTCCTGATTTCTATTTTTTCCTTCGTTTTTGTCATTTTAAACTACCGCCCCTAATTATTTTAGTTCATAAATGACTATTCATTAAAATATTAGCTCAAACACATATTGTATTTAAACTTAGGCAATCGAACCTGACCAAATAAACTAACCAATGCATTTTCTGGTGAGAACCGGTGTTCGATTCTTATCCTCGCTTCCAATATAATAAAATTCCCTTTCTCTATTTCCAATTTAAAAATAAATAAATATTGTATTTAATGTTTAAGCAAACTTGAATTTAGCTCGTATTCGAAAATATTCGTGATCGGGATTGAATTTGATACTCATGTCCAGTTCATACTTGAATTTTTTTTTTTTTTTTTTTTTTGAACTCCAGTTCATAAAATTTGAAGTATATCCGACTCGACAAAATCAATACTAGACTCGACTCAAAACTTGTTAAAAGTAGAAAAATGGATAAGGATGAATTAACTAGAACAGTAAAAACAAAAAACAAAAAAACAGAGCATAAAATAATTTACGGGTTTAAGAGCTTCAGTTAAATTGGGATTGGCACGACTTGGATCTGATTAACTGTATGGCTGCAGTCTTCTATTGTAATTAATGTCAGAAACAAGGATTAATAAATCTAATGACTCCATCTAATAATTAATAATATCATATCAAAAAAAAAAATTAATAATATAATTTTTGCTTAAATGACTGTATAGAACAGATTAAATTTTCCCTTTTTGAATCACATGTGATTATTTATTTTACTTAGTCAGACTGGAGATCACATATACATGGTATATATATTTATATTATCCTATACGTACAGAATACTTATTTGAATAAATTCATGTACTAATTATAAATATCAACCCTGCCAACCTAGGTAAACAGTGTATCACTTTTTAATCTGTACAAAAATGTATAAATCCACTTGGCTAGCTTGATGATAATAAGAATGAAATGGAAATGTTTTTATGCATGATGTGCTTCCTTTCGTATATGCCATTCGTCCTATTCCTTGCCTACGGATATTAAGGTGTAGGACTTGCTTTTGCCAGGTACCAAACAGTGGAATCTGCCACTCATCATGCAGGAATTCCAGGCTTGGGAGGTGGATGCGATTCTCCAGACTTCAATAACAGGAAGTTCACACCCTGATAAGCTGATTTGGCCTTATGACCGCAGAGGCAGGTACACAGTAAAGTCAGGTTATTTCCAAGCATTGTGTTTCTACGCGGATTGCCTCATTCTGCGCATGCGACCTCGTCTTCGGGGCCGGATAGGGTGTGTCGGGATGTTTGGAAAATTAGGGTGCCCCCACGAGTTCATCATTTTCTATGGCGGTGCCAGCAGGATTGTTTCCCGATTGGGGAGCAGCTTGCTAAACGTAACTTGGGTTCGGGTCAGTGCTTGGCGTGCGGCAGGGAGATGGAGTCCTTACGGTATGTACTTTTTTATTGCGACTATGCTAGAGAGACCTGGGCAGCCTCGCCGTTTGGTAGCCAGAGGTTGCAACATGGGTCGAACTTCAAGGAGTTTTTTGGAGCAGTGATAGCGCGTTGCACTTCGGATGAGCTTTCTACCTTTTGCCTGCTACTCTGGAACCTCTGGAAGGCCCGATGTAGTGCAGTTTTTTATGATGTGCCTATATATGTGTCACGTGTGGTTACTGCCTCCTTAACTGGGGCAGAGGAGTTTCGGCAGGCCATGGGCTCTTCTCACATCGGGTCCGAAGGGCTCGCTCACCCGGTCATATGGAGTGCACCTCCCGCAGGTAGTTGGAAATGTAACTTTGATGCCTCTGTCACAGACTCGGGTTCCGGAGTTGGTCTGATCTTCAGGGATGATCTCGGCTCGATTATACCCACCTTTTCATTTCACTTTGACCCTGGCATAAGTCCTGAGACTCTAGAGATGCAGGCGATAATGCCGGCGATGGAAGAGGCTATTCGTTTGGGTCTTTATGCGGTCACATTTGAGACTGATTCTTTGCTATGTGTCCAAGCACTCTCGCAGTCGTCGGATGATTTGTCTGTCTTCAGCTGCTTAGCGCGTGACTGTCTTGCGATTTCAACATCCTTTGTTTCTTCATCTTTCTCATTTGTCAAGCGGACTGGTAATTTCCCGGCGCACTTACTGGCTAGGCATAGACTAGATCATAGTGGTCATGTTGTTTGGGATATAACCCCTCCTAATGATGTAATTTCTGCCGTTATTGCGGATTTGACTTAATAAAAGAATTCTTCTTCTTTTAATATATATATATATATATATATATATATATATATATATATATATATATATATATATATATATATATATATATATAAACACACACATATACACGATTTAAACGTCATAAGACCAGGGCCGGCCCTCGCTTGTATTGGGCCTAAGACCAAGCCCTCGAATTGGGCGTTTTAGTTGATTTTTTTTTAAAACATACTTTTTGTTAGATATTTTTTTCATAAATAAATATTTTGGTTATCGTTTGCATACGAGTTGCCGTACGAATTAATGTTATCGCAACGAAACGGGGTTCGACCTGCATGCATCAGTTCATGAAGGGATATGCATTTTCAGATACACGCATTTTCGAACTGATATGTACTTACCTTTTGTGTAAGGGTTGCATGCTTTCATCCGGTGCAAGGAGTACATCCATTCGTTTATGAGTACTTGCAACCTATAAAAGAATAAGTATGAAGACGAAAATCCATAAATTTGACAACATCATTAGAAAAACTTTGAGTGTTCTTCGGGTTTGATTCAAACAAGTCACTGTTTGAATCAAACACCCCCATGTATCCCGAAAGAGATTTTCATTTGATCCCTTAGTGACAAATCGTGTAGACAAAACATCTCTTAAAAGACAACGTTATTAACGTGCGCTTGGAGTTTCTAATTCTCCGTCAAATCCTAAGTACTACATTTTTTCCAACACTTATCGCGTTTTTACAATCCGTAAATGCAAAAAAATAATAAAACTTGTTTGTATATATCTATTTTTTTGGTCAAGTAAAATTTTTTATTGGGGCCTTTATCAATTAGAGTAAAAAAAAAAAAAAGGCATTTATCAAAAAAGAAAATTAACATATTATATTAGGTTGAATCGGATTAAATCTACACGATTTTTTTTTTTTTTAAATAAACACGTACCGTCGCCCCCGATTAACCGGCCTAATACCCGGGTCTCGCCGGCCTTAGCATAGGGCCGGCCCTGCATAAGACTTCTATATGTACATTTCAAAAAAAAAACCTTCTATATGTAAAATAATTTGTGCCCGTAAAAACCCTAAATTTTTTTTTTTTTTTTACTTTCAATTAATTTAAGCTTTTGATAGAGATCAAAATTTAAAATGATATTAAAACATAATGTGCTGACTTCAAAAAAAAATATATAAATAAATAAATATATATATATATATATATATATATATATATATATATATATATATGTGTGTATATATATATATATATTATGAAGTGTTATTTGTTTATAAGGACGTGTTTTGGGACTTAATTAGGCACTTAGGACACATTTAAAAGATCATTAGTTATAAGGACACAATTCATTTATGTTCCCAATTTTGCCCTTGAGGTCACCGGAGCTACTGTTCAAACTGATAAGATGCAGAGGTGACCGGATTTGAGAAAATACCGGAAAATCTCTCTGTTTCTAACAGCAAAAAGGAATCAATTAGGCATTTTCTGTTCGATTTTCATGTTGCGGTTGAGGTGGGTATATAGAACGACTCAGGATGGATTGTTCTGGCAAAATTTAAAGGTTCTGAACAGTTTGGATTTCTTTTATTAATTTCTTCTACACAGATATGAGGCGAATATCGCGTATCCTTTGCCATATATGGGGAATCAGGAAGGCTAGTGATGGGTATAAATAATTCCACCACCTCAACAGTAGGAATCAGCCCACTGTGGCCACCCTCCGGAATGACAAGAGAGATCGCAAAAGGGGCGGCCACTGTGTCTCACCTCGCCGCGACCACAACATTTGCGGTCCCAGGCAAGTTGCGGATCCCGTGAATCTCCTTCAGCGCAGGTCAAGAAGGGTCGCCGTGGGGGCGAGGCCAAAGAGGGCTTGCTCCTGCGACCTCGGGGAGATGGCCGCCGATTGATCCAGATCTTTTCCCCACTTGTAACTTAGATATTTCGTCTTGCTTAGTATCTAAGTAAGACCTAGCTATTAGTAAAATATCTAATAGATTACTTGTTCCCTAAGTTATCCATCTCTATAAAAGGGGTGGTCATTGTAAACTAAAAAGGATATATGAAACACACACTATATTTGCAAGCAAAAGCTCTCTCCATTCTAACTCTCCACACCACCACCCGCCGGAGCATCCCCACACCTTAAATACAGCCAGATATCCACCATCCAAACACCGCAAGGACACCCGTGAGGATTTAGACATCTTCAGTTGGCTCCGTTACCGGGAACCCGATTGTGTAAAAAATCACCTAGAGCTCTCATTCAGGAGGAGTTAAATCTTACAAAGAAAAGTCCTCAAACTGCCTTTATTTCTTCCCTTTACCAAAGAAATCGCTCAAAAAGCCACCACGCAGAGATGGCTGGAAGTAAAGGGCATCTAACACCCCAAACCCCCGCAAAAGGTACTATGCTACATCAAGCTCGTGGGGAAGGCGCAGGAGAAACGCTAGACAATCTCCCCGCGAAGGAGAAGGATCCCGAGAGGGGTCTTAGCACCTAGCGATGCTCGAAATGTCATTAATCAAAAAACCAAGTCGAAAGAGGCTATTGTTGCCCTGGATGGAACTCGCGAGAGAGAGGTCACAAAGCAAAGCCAAAGATCGATCCCGTAAATACAACCGGGCTTTCGGGAGGACCCGCAGGTCGCCGAAATGAGGGAATACGCCGGTACGTTGAAACTATGTATCTCACCAATTCCCGCCGGTGGCTAAGGGCCGTGCCCCTATGACGATTCGACCCCGAGAATCCTCCCGTAAACGAAATCCCTCTTGCGGTCGCGGACCGTGGCCGCGCAGAGCCAAACCCAAAGCAAATCGACGTAGAGGAGAGCGTGCACTCTTCGATCGCTATAGACCGAGGAAAGAAATTCCACGAACCTCGGCCCCCAAGATCGCGACCATCAAAAAGGAAAGAGGATAGACAAAGGGTCCGCGTTTAATAGGTTGGGTGAGAAGGACAAGGCTTTAGCCCCAAGTCGTCTCGGCCTTCCTAGAGAAGAGATGCCCATCCAGCAGGATAGACACGCACAAGATGCCCGCACAATTATCAGGGAAAAAAGGGCCCGCCAAGAGGGATCACAAAATCATAGGGAGTCAGAGCGTAGAACGGAGCGAGCTGATACGCAAGCACGGTCGCGGCCCGAATCGACCCTATTTTGGCGTAACGAGATGGAGGTAATGAGAAAAGAGCTTGCTGAATTAAAAAAGTCGAGGCCCGTCGAGAAAGTCGCCCCTATTTCGGGGATCGACGTACTCGCTAAAAGGATTACCGAAACATTGCCTCCCAGAAGAGAAAAGGTTAGTTATCCCAGTTACAACTATTACAATGGAAACTCATGCCCAAACGATCGGCTCACCGCGTTCCAAGGTCGCATCACCCTTGCTACACAAAATAAATCCGCCCGGTGCATCGCGTTAGTTGGCAGCATGCAGGATAGGGCTGCGTCCTGGATACGCGGGCTCCCTCACGGCTCAGTTGAAAGTTGGGAAGATTTGTCGGAAAAGTTTGTCAGAGAGTTTGAATCGGCAAGCAGGCCGAAGAAAACCATTGAGGACCTATATGAGGTTCGTATGGGAGGACATGAATCTGGAAAAGAATATTACGAGCGGTTCGTCAGAATATATGATCAAACAAGGAACATTCCAGACGATGCGGTCATAACATGTTTCCTCACCGGAATCGCCAAAGGCCCGATGAAAACCGAATTCAATCTGCGGCCCCCAAAGCGGGTCTCGGGGAGATGTTAGAAAGGGCCGAATGATGGGGGTCGCCGAGGCGCCATCCGCCGGGAAAGCAAAGCCTAAGACAGAGCCACGTTCGCCGAAGGAGGATCGCGTGGATGACCGTAAAAAAGAAAGGGGACGAGATACTAATCGCGATCGTGAGGTAAAGAAGCCGTACAAATTTAGCGAAGATAATTTTACCCCGCTCAACACCAAAGCATCCCAAATACCGTTTGAAATTCGTGAACATTTCGACAAACCAAAGCCTATGAGGGCGATCCCGATAGCCGCGATAAATCCAAATACTGCGACTATCACAAGGACCATGGCCACATCACCGATGAATGCTTCACCCTGAGGCGCGAGATAGAAAGGCTGATCCGTGAGGGACCAGCCAATAAATATAAGCGCGAGGGGAACAACACTCCCAGTCAAGGACGCCAACCTCGCGTCTATCAGAGAGAGGTTCAGGTCATCCACGGGAATATTCCCAGCAACCATCAACTGAAATCTCAGATAAATCAAATCAATACCCGCGGCTTCGAAAAGCAGATTGCGTTGGGAGAGAATGAGAAGGGAATCATGTTCACAAAAAGCGAGCTGACAACAGTCAGTGGCCCTATGGAGATACCCCTCATTCTAAAGGTGGGGGTGAACGACAAGCACGGCGTCAACCGAGTAATGGTCGATACAGGGGCCGGCCGCGACGTCATCTATTTCGACTGTTTAAAACAGATCGGATTCGGGGAGGCCAAGTTAAAACCCTACCTGGGGTCCTCGAAGGTTTTACCAACGACACAAGACGGGTCAAAGGCACGATCGACCTCAATATCATTTTGGGCGACTATGAGCCCCGTAGAACGGAGATAATAACTTTCTTGGTAATCGACCCGCCCTCTTACTACAACATGATTTTGGGAATCCCGGCCTATGAAGAAGTTCCAAATGGTGGCGTCCGTTCCCCACCAACGGGTCAAATTTCACGTAGGGGAAGAAGTTGGGGTCGCCATCGGCCGACCTAGAGCTTTCCTCGACTATATGACCAAAAACAAAGGTCGACTCTAAGCGACCACGACCGGATGGTCTTAACACGCCTACGGATCGATTGCTATGATGAAAGAAATCTCGGAGAAGGCCGTAGAGGTAGAAACATTGCAAGTTCGGGACGAGCTCGACTTCACCGCCGAAGACGAGTTGGTCGAAGTTATAATAAACGACAAATATCCCGATCAAAAGATAAAAATAGGATCGAGAACTACCAAGGAAGAAAGGGAAGAACTGATCGAGCTTCTGAAAGCAAACTTAGACGCATTCGCCTGGGAGGTAACTGATATGAGAGGTGTGGAATCAGAGGTCGCCTTGCACAACTTCGAGTGTCGATCCCAACTTCGGCCAATACAACAAAGGCGCGTCAATTCTCTGCGTGAGAAAAGGAGGTCGCGATAAAAATTGAGGTCGAGAAACTTTTAGCAGCAGGCATAATCAAAGAGCTTCAATATCCCACCCTGGCCGGCAAATGTAGTAATGGTGAAAAAACACAACGGCAAGTGGCGGATGTGCGTCGACTTCACCGATCTAAACAAAGCTTGCCCAAAGGACCCCTACGCACTCCCTCGAATCGATAAAATGGTGGATGGGATCGCGGGTTTGAGACCTTAAGCTTTCTGGACGCCTATTCCGGCTACCACCAGGTCAAAATGGCCGATGAAGATAAGGAGCTAACGGCCTTCAGGGCCGCCGGCGGGCTATATTACTATGAGATGATGCCGTTTGGCCTAAAGAACGCAGGCTCAACCTATCAGAGAATGGTAAACAGAGTTTTCAGCACGCAGATAGGCAAGAACATGGAGGCCTACATTGATGACATGGTCGTGAAATCAAGTCGCCAAGATCACTTGGAGGACCTTCGCGAAACCTTTGCAAACGTGAAGAATCACTCAATGAAACTAAACCCTACGAAATGCACTTTTGGGGTCCAGGCAGGGAAATTTCCGGGCTTTATGGTAAGTCCAAAGGGGGATCGAGGCAAATCCCGAAAAAATCGAGGCCCCGGTCAACATGAGCGAGCCTACCAGTATTTAAAGAAGTACAGCGGCTCAACGGCAGGATCACAGCTTTGGGTAGGTTTGTCTCGAAATCCGCAGAAAGAAGTCTGCCTTTCTTCAAAATTCTGAAAGGGGCTGGTACCTTCTCTTGGACGGCGGAATGCTCCCAGGCATTTAAAGACCTCAAAGAATACTTATCAAGACCGCCGTTGCTAACCAGCCCGAGGCTCGGGGATACTCTGTTTTTATATTTGGCAGCCTCAGATAGGGCCGTAGCCGCAGCACTTGTAAAAGAGGAGGAAGGCTCGCAGAAGCCAGTTTTTTATGTTTCCAAAGCTCTAAGCCCCGTTGAAAGTCGTTATTTTAATATAGAAAAGTTGGCTTATTGTGTTGTTATAGCTGCCCGCAAATTAAGGGCTTACTTTTCATCGCACACCATCGTAGTATTATCGAATGCATCGCTAAGACAGGTTCTTCACAAGCCAGACCTGTCCGGTCGATTACTCCGATGGGCCGGGCTGGGAGCGCACACCATCGTAGTATTATAGAAAAGTTTCAAACTCTTCAAGATGCGCCGGGCTGGGAGCGGACCGTTTGGGTGGGCGATCATCCTTCGCCTTCTCTGTTTGAGGTCGCTTCAGGCCATGCGACTCTTTAGTAGGGGGATGAGTCTTTTTTGAGGCACCACCGACTCGGGCCCGCAACAACGGCGAGAGGAACCCGCAACAACGGCGCTGAAGTCGCAACAAGCGGCGAAGAGGTCGCGCCTTCCGGGTTATGTGTCTCTTCGACAATCGAGGCATCTACGATTCGGGGCACCATCCCTAGAGCTTTCTTCAAAGCCTCCCGTCGAGCACCGGCCGCCTTATCCGCCTCCGCATTAAGCTTGTTTCGGTGAGCCCCGCGAGCATTTGGATCCATACCTACAAAAAGAGAGCGGTTTAGAACCCGGAAAACAAAATGAACATTTACAAATAAATACAAGTGGACAAAGAAAGTTACAAAGCGGCCTAAGTATAGGATCGCCCCCACATTCCAAACACTCGAGGGAAACATTTGTTGATATGACAACCCCCAATCCAGTCCGGATCGCAGCTCTCAGACCCATTCGTACCATGGGCACGGCATTCCCTCCGCCCACCGGGCCCGCCATGCATACAAAGGGCTCGGCCGGATCAAGAAGGTCAACCCGGGGAAACATTTCTCCGAGATGGCGCCGCCCCGTCCGACCGAATCAACGTCATCGCCCCTTTACGTAGCGCCGCTCACTCACGGGGGGTCAAAGAGTATAAGCGTGGATTTGCCTCCACGAACTCCCCGCCCCCTAGAAAAGGCCGGCCTACCTTCGACTCAACTTTCAGCACCCGCTGCCCCCATTTGTGAAACTTATTGGGAAGCGAGAATAGTAGGCGAGGAGTCTGCGACCTCAGAGAGATTTGTCCAGGAATAGACGTCCCACAGAAGGAATAAAATTGCCCCAATAAAGTCAACGTCGGCTCGATCTTCAGAATCCGGCACATAACGATGAAGGCCATCAGCTGGATAATAGCCCCGACGGCAAAATCGGAGGGAAGCGCCTCCATCTCCTTGCAGATCTTCACAAAGAAAGGATCGAAAGGAGGCCTCAGACCCGCACACAAATGATGGAAATGGAGGATAAGGGTGTCCTCGGATCGACGCGCGCATACATAATCCTTATGATCCCCGGGTTTAAATTTATCGGACTCCTTCCCATAATCGAAGAAAGAAAACCGATACACGCTGGTGTCGATTCCGAATATACGATTAATGGTCCTGTTGAGATCGCTGCTCTTGCACAGTCGGAACCATTTCTTATCAACGTCCTTCTCATACGCCGCCACGATCGCAAACTCTCGCATAGCTTCGGGATTGTTAGGACGAGAGCTCTTCTGCTGGGCATCAGCCGCAGCGGCCTCACCAACTGTCATGGTTTGGCTCGCATTTTTCCTTTTCTTCTGCTTCTTCGCAGGCATCCAGATATCTTTCCGGGGCAACTCCGCATTTTCGTCCTCACTGGACCCCATTAACTCATGAACTGCGGCGTCCTGAACATAAGCCTCGTCATGGTCGGGAGCGCCGCTAGTACTCGGGACCGCAGTTTGTCCTTCGATCGGGAAAGCGATTTCTTCAGCCCCACGAGCTGTTGGAGACTTTTGAGCCCGCGCCTTCTCCTTAAGGCTCACTCGGCGCGGCGGATTTCGGGCAGAGACGAAGGCCTCCAACTCAAAAGGGTCGACATCCATATGAGCGACCTCATCGCCGGTAATCTCGCCAATATCCGCGCGACTACTTTCCACTTCGACCTCGTCCAACGGATCGCCCACCGAGGGCGGCGGATAGTACGGGGTCATCCTCGCATAATCGTAAATCTCTCTTTCCGTAGAGTCGTCGCGAATAGTCATTCCCCGACATCCCGCAAAAACAAGGGAGGAAAAAGGTGGAGCTTTCGACTCGGTATAATAATAAATTAACCCAGGAAGGTGATCGCACCCACTTCAATACCGCCTCCTCCGTTTTTACAAGAGATCGCAAATAAAACTACAGAGGATGGCAGGGGAGCGGGTGAAACCCCAATTTTCCCAGGAAAGCTATAATCTCTCCCCAGGAAAAATCCCCGTTTTTAATCAAAAACAAGGCAATGTTGCATTTCCGTTGCAAAAAGAATGACAAAATCGATGTGTATGGAAAAACAAGGCAGGGATGGATGAATAAACGAGTTAACAAGAAGGATTTCTTACCTGATTTGCTGAGAAAGATTGGAAAACCGCGTGAAAGCTGGGAAATACTCAAAGAGGTGGCCGGAATCTTCAAAAGAACCGCCGTGAAATCCTAGAACCACCGCAGGAACGCCGTATGAACCTTCAAAGATCCGCGTAAACTTGAGAATTCTAAGAACAACAAACAACGGAGAAAATAAGAAACACTAAAAGTGTGAAGGGTGAGAAGCGAAAGCTTTATATAGGCAAGGGGGCCACGATCGAACGGTTGGGAACGCTTCATCCAACGGTTCGGATTAGGCGGCGCGGTTGTCGGTTTTGAAATACGAAAAGGCGTCCCATCAATACCCACGTACAACTATCCAGGCAGTTGCTGAAACGGCCGCATCACTCCGCAGAAAAAGACCTGGAGGGCTGACGTCAGCCGCGATTGGCGGCCTCGCCCCGCAAAAAACAGGCCCAAAGTTACCTTGAGGTCGCTTGCTTTGAAAGCATGGCCCTTAGAGAACAAGTCGCATCAGACGACAAGGTCGCAAAAACAGGCCCAAAGTTACCTTGAGGTCGCTTGCTTTGAAAGCACGGCCCTTAGAGAACAAGTCGCATCGGACGACAAGGCCGCAAAAAACAGCCCAAAGTTACCTTGAGGTCGCTTGCTTTGAAAGCACGGCCCTTAGAGAACAAGTCGCATCGACGACAAGGTCGCAAAACAGCCCAAAGTTACCTTGAGGTCGCTTGCTTTGAAAGCACGGCCCTTAGAGAACAAGTCGCATCGACGACAAGGCCGCAAAAAACAGCCCAAAGTTACCTCGAGGTCGCTTGCTTTGAAAGCACGGCCCTTAGAGAACAAGTCGCATCGACGACAAGGTCGCAAAACAGCCCAAAGTTACCTTGAGGTCGCTTGCTTTGAAAGCACGGCCCTTAGAGAACAAGTCGCACCAGGCGACAAGGTCGCAAAAACAGACCCAGAGTTGCTTTGAGGTCGCTTGCTTTGAAAGCACGGCCCTGAGTGTACAAGTCGCATCCGACAAAGAGGTCATAAAAGGTGTTGATAATTACTCCATCCTTCATATCCCCAGGGAATGTCATTAAAGCACGGAGTAGGGGGCCATTGATGGGTATAAATAATTCCACCACCTCAACAGTAGGAATCGCCCCCACCGTGGCCACCCTCCGGAATGACAAGAGAGATCGCAAAAGCGGGCGGCCACCGTGTCTCACCTCGCCGCGACCACAACATTTGCGGTCCCAGGCAAGTTGCAGATCCTGTGAATCTCCTTCAGGCAGGTCAAGAAGGGTCGCCAGGGGGGGGCGAGGCCAAAGAGGGCTTGCTCCTTGCGACCTCAGGGAGATGGCCGCCGATTGATCCAGATCTTTTCCCCACTTGTAACTTAGATATTTCGTCTTGCTTAGTATCTAAGTAAGACCTAGCTATTAGTAAAATATCTAATAGATTACTTGTTCCCTAAGTTATCCATCTCTATAAAAGGGGGTGGTCATTGTAAACTAAAAAGGATGAGATATATGAAACACACACTATATTTGCAAGCAAAAGCTCTCTCCATTCTAACTCTCCACACCACCACCCGCCGGAGCATCCCCACACCTTAAATACAGCCAGATATCCACCATCCAAACACCGCAAGGACACCCGTGAGGATTTAGACATCTTCAGCTAGATGTTCTTTTATCTTCATCTTTGCTTAGAATTCAAGCAGTTTTTTTATTTTTATTACAAAATTGAGTTCACTATTTTCTGACTTAGTCAAGGAGGAATCAGTTGAACCGTGTTGCGATTATATTACTTTTTTGTTGTTTCTGTTGTGAAATTGAATTTTCGGGGTATTAGGTGAAGATATGGAATATATTTTCTCTCATCCCCGTACCAATTATTTGTGGTGACTATGCTATCAACATAGCCGCACTTCTCGTGATTCGGGTTCATGAGCTTCTTTCACATTCTATAGATTCTTCAACTATTTGAGTTGTATTTCGAGCGCCTTTGATTTTTCTTTCGCCCCCGTGAATAAATGGTGTGACGAAAAGGTCGATGCTAATGCGATTCGAAATGGTCGATGCCGGATATCCGCGGCCTCAATCAAGAACGAGTTCGCAAACCGATCCCGAGAGTCGACATCAACCGTACTAGAATCCGATTTCTTTTTTTCTTTCCTTTTTTTCTTTCTTTCTTTATGATGTAGGGTCGATCTCATTTTATTGTTTGTTTGTTTCCAGAAACAGTGCTTTGGTTTCATTGTTGATTTCATTTTACAAACAAAGATTTGATTTCATTTTTTTAAGGGCTGATTTCATTTTTTTATTGTTTGCTATGCCACCGTGATTCCATTACTGCATCATTTTTTTTTCTTAGCATTGTTGCTTATTACATTGAAGCCTTTGTCTTTAGTTGTCATTTCTTTAGGTATAATCACTTTATAGAGTATACATTCTTGAAATTCAACGGCATCATGCAATCAGTAGAATTTCTTGTCATACGATGCATAATGGCTTAAAAACCACATTCATAGTGACCGAACTCTTGGCCGATGTCACTGCATAAATTGTTGATGTCACGCATATATATTGTCGATGTCACTGCATAAAATGCCGATGTCACTGCATAAATTGCCGATGTCACTGTATAAATTGTTGATGTCACTGCATATCTGATTGCCGATGTCACTGCATAAATTGTTGATGTCACGCATATATGATTGCCGATGTCACTGCATAAAAATATGAATTAAGGTGAAAATTTTATGTTGATCGTAGTTTTATATCAAAAGATATAGCCATTTGGAGTCGACTTTATGAAGAAAAGAAATCGATTTTATGAAGTTAAGTCGGAAAAATAACAAATGTCATCACGGTGTTGCTTCATCAAATGTCACCGCACCCCGGTGATGCACCCCGGTGATCACTACATCTCGATGGCCTCGCGCATCGCGGTGTCTCTGCATCGGGGGTGGCCACTTCATCGCGGTGTCTCTGCATATATGATTGCCGATGGCACTACATAAATTGTTGATATCATTCATATATGATTGTTGATGTCACTGCATAAAATGTTGATGTCACTGCATATCTGATTGCCGATGTCACTGCATAAATTGTTGATGTCATGCATATATGATTGCCGATGTCACTGCATAAAATGTTGATATCACTGCATATATGATTGCCGATGTCACTGCATAAAAATATGAATTAAGGTGAAAGATTTATGTTGATCGTTGTTTTATATCAAAAGATATAACCATTTGAAGTCGATTTTATGAAGAAAAGAAATCGATTTTATGAAATTAAGTCAGAAAAATATCAAATGTCATCACGGTGTTGCTTCATCAAATATCACTGCATCCAGGTGATCACTGCATCCCGATGGTCTCTATATCGTGGTGTCTCTGCATCACGGTGGTCAATAAAAATAAAAATAAAATAAAAAAAAAAAGCTTTCATTGTCCCAAAAAAAAAAAAAACTTTCAACGTGCCAAAAAAAAAAAAAAAAAAAAAAAAACAGACACACACATTCAGCGCCCAGGGAAAAAAAAAAAAAAAAAAAATCAAACACAAACCATAACAGCGTTACTTTCAAAAGTAAATAAAATAAATAAATAAACATCCGGTCATAGCATTTCCGCCTGTTTTTTTTTTTTTTCTTCATTAAGCGTTTGGCCTATCCTAATTTTTGTCCTTATAACTAAGTGTTTGTTTTGAATGTCCTTTTTACCTGATTAAGTCCAATATATGTCCTTTTCAATAATTGTCCCTATTATGAATAACTATTGTCTCGCTTATATTGTTTCAAACATCGGACCTCTTCTAATATTGTTTGTATCATTTCAACTGAATCATTCAAATATTGTCATAGCTAGACTCATACATAAGAAGCATATTAAAGTATTTTTTTTTTTTTTCAGATACGAAAGGAGGGGGTGGGGGGATTCGAACCCGGTACCGAGCCGGTCTTTACCACTAGGGTAATGGGCCTTGCCCGCATATTAAAGTATAAATTTTGAAAAGAATGGTAATTCAAAAGGAAAAGTATTTAGGCACAAACTTTGTGCACAATAAAGTTTTGAAAAGAATGGTAATTCAAAAGGAAAAGTATTTAGGCACAAACTTTGTGCACAATAAAGTGTACCGAACAATGATCCAAAGGTGGGTATTTATTCCTTTTTGGGTTATTTGTTTTTGGTTTGATAAATATGTGGTTTGTATCAATTTTCTGTGTAAATTTATGTGCAATTGTGTGTGTATGTATCACTCTCCAATTCAAAATATAGGACCTAAAATTATTCCGTATTTTTGTTCCCTAAGGATAGGGTAGGGCCCCTCACAGCCAGTTTGAAAAACTAGCAAATTGTTAGCTCAACTCAAGATATATAAATAATTCAATGGAATACGTAATACTTCGAATATTAGGTTTGCCTGCCTCCTTATTTTTTTTAAGATTAATTATTGATGATTTTTAATAATATAACAATGTATGCGTACCAACCTTCAGTAAATAACTTCCTACATTGTTTCGTCTGTATTTTGGCGTTTGTTTGTGATTTTTTTTCTTCTTCTTATTATGGAGGCTTCCTTAGGTAACGATATTTTCATTAAAATAAAAATAAAAACGTTAGTATTTTTCAATATTGGGTAAGAAGGGCAATAACAAGACAAATAAATATTTTAAGAATGGCAAATAAAACACATATTATATATATATATATATATATATATATTTTTTTTTTATACGGTGCTTGGCTGTTATATATGTCACCGTCTTTTTTTTGGGATCAATATCAAGAATGTTCATCCAACGATAAACCTACATACGAATTATAAAGGACACATCAAACCCAAACGAACAAAATGTTGAATGAATCTAACTTGCAGTTTTATTTTCCAATTATTTCTTCAATTAATATATATATATATATATATATATATATATATATATATATATATATATATATATATATATATATATATATATATATATATTCAATTTCAAGCTGGCATGAAATATCTAACCAGCTTTCCCTTAAGACGTACAGTGTCTTAACTTTACGATTAGGATAGAGGTCTTGAATGTATTATATATCATGAATTAATATATCCTTAAGTTATATGACGTATATTGAACCAATTATTATACTCAATATAAACACATTACAATTGTAGGTAGGTAGTGTTTAAATGTTTCATTACAATTTTCTTTTATTACACGCTCCAAATATAGTGTATTAATAGCCCAGTGATAAAACAGAACAGAAAGGAGTATTTTAGTAACAATATTATATATCTTTGAGTTGATATGTAAGAGTTCGATTCTATGTATCGATTTCTCAATATAAAAAAAATTGTATATATACGACATTTACATAGTGAAGCACTGAGATATATTATCTAATTCTATTCTCATAAGTCATAAGGCTTTAGAGACGTAACAGTGTGGAGGGAGGCCCTTTGATTTAGGTTGGCACTCAACAATTTTATATATGTCGGCATCCACACACGTTAGCATGCCAAATAATAAGTTAATTAATGGAGCCTAAAATATATATATGCCCGTCCAACTGGATGGATTTAATTAATTAATTAAATCAAGGTTGGACCATATGTATTTTAGCTTACCTATGCTGATTGTAGTGAGAAACAAAGGTCAACTCTCTAAGGGACCCTGCATGAGAAAGAAAAAAATTACATGGCATAAGCTACAATTGATATATAAAATGTTTTCTTTATTTAATTATATTCATTTTTAATTTATATAAATTGTGACTCAGTGTATCAATCGATAATATGGGGCAAACTAATATAAATACTTTTTCAAAAAAAAAAAACACTAATGTAAATACAAATTTGAAATGAACGATATAAACTTATAGTAATTATTTGATGTCAGAGTTATAACACTAAATTAATTATAATATATTTTTATTTGATAAGATCATAAAAACAAAGGTCAATGATCAAACTTAAGGACAATTGTCCATTAATTGTCAACACAAGGCCTAATTTGTGGGGGCCATATGGTTGCCATGATCGGCGTGTGAATCAAGAAAAATGTAATTTCTCTTGCGAAAACAATATTAAAATCACATGATAATTTTTTTTATATTTTTTTGTTGAATAATGTTTGCGTCACCATAAAATATTCATAATAAAGTGTCATAATATATTTTTACATCAAGAATTTTTTGATACCTAGATGAATCAATATGTCTTACATCAAAATCAATAATTTAAAAATGTGTTGTGCATTTTGTTATGTAAAATTTGTCGTGTCACTGCCAATGCTCTTTTATGTTTCTTTTTATATCTATAGATATAATAAACATGCTGGTACAGAAGTTGATGCATGTTCTTCCATATATAATATTTTTCCGCTTGTTGTAGAAAGTGTTTTTAAAGTTGACATTGTTGTCTTTGAAGGATTATATGTCATATATATTAATAAAAATATGGGAGATTTGGATCATTTGCATGCAATGCATTTTCATGACAGATAGGGAAAAGAATCTTGAATTGTGTACCTGAAATTGAACATATATAATTTGAAATAAGAACTTTGTGAATATTCTATCTTCAACACCCAGTCTTATAAATGTGTATGAAAGCAAATGTTGGACTGAGGCCTGCGCCCTATAGGTCTCTATAGCCTCCACATATTCAGTCGATGCTGTCAGAGATCGCGTACGCACCGCAGAGAGATAAACAGTCTGATCATCAAACACTGCGGAACAACGCTCATTCCAAATCCCCCACTTAAGCCACAAAAATCGTATGGTATCTTGAACACCATGATCCTCTAACAACCTCAAAAAGAAATCCGCGAAGGTAGCATAACGAAGGCGCCCTAGAACCCCGGAAAATGGGGACACCTTCCAGATTCTATCTGCTATCTCACATTTAAAAAACACATACCGTATTGTTCTAATGTCATTCCGCATGCCAAACATACACCGTCCCCATGTTCCTTCTGTTTATCCCCTGGCCAATACCTAGAGAATGCAATAACTTTTAAACAATCTTAAATACCCATTGATTATATTAATGCAATAACGATAAGGTAACAAAAAGTTATCGATCTATTAATAAAATCTTTAATGTGCATATCAACAATGTTTTATGAGCATGTACTAATTGTTCAATTAATAGTATTTGAATGATTGAATGTTGTTAATGGCCATGGAGAAAGATAAAGACATGACCGGTTTAACAATCGGGGCAGAGAGGATGGTTAGGTTAATGAATGTAATTGTGGTATAATAATACGTATTAATTATTATTTTTTTCAAAACATGTAATTCGGCCCCCGGGACGATTGGGCCTTCGGCCAACGCCTCCTCCGCCTATACATTGTGCCGGCCTGTGGTTAATTACCCAACTTTCTAATTTGGTATTCATAAAATTATCTTCCCCCCCACCCTCTTTCATATCTTAAGGAACCGGCGTTGTCGTTAGGATGACGTTATCAACGGATTCAATCCGGAGGAGGACTCAACTGCCTCTTATTATGGTGTGACACTTCACAGTGTGACGACTTAGTCTTATCTTAGTAGTTAGCTCTGATACATCTGTAACACCTCAGATGTAGTATTACATTTAGTGTCGTCTAGTAGTCGACATTGATACTATCCGTAACGTTCATAAATCCGGTCTATCAGTGTTACTTAATCCATATATATATAGGATCCAGTAGATATTTAGTCATATCGTCAACCATGCTCAACCTAAAAAGAGTTATCACATCCATAATGTCTCAAGCATATTATGTAACGTCTTTCTTTTTATTTTTGTTTTCCAACTTGAGACATTACATAATAGCCTAACAATTTTGCAATTTACGTCAGAAAACAGTACAGCAAATATAGGAAAATCCGAGGGACTTGATTGCTAGTATTGTATTCTTTGAGTTTCAAAGTCGACCACCATTAATTTCTGAATTCTGGCAGGTGTAGTAGTTAATTGGTCTCAGATTTGATATAGCCGTACATACAACAACATAACAAAAAATTATAAAATGCAAAGAAAATTAAGCAAAGAGAACCCTTTACAAATATATAGCACATTCAAAAGAAAGAATATTACAATTTTTTTCCAAGTTCATTTCCATCACAATCACACAAAACCCTCACACGTTCAAAGTCTTGGCTGCATGTGCTTCATTTCTGATTTTTTTGTACTTCTAACATGCACTGTCACATCAACCCAATCAAACCAAAAACACTACTTTGTACTAAATGACATGCCTATAATACCTAATAATTGGATTAATATTACATTAATTCATAATTGTACATCATTTTATTTCTTTATTGCCCTAATTCCATAACCATAAATGTTTAATTTCGTCACAATAATTGAATCATAACATCTGTTCAATATATTTTTGTATCATTAATCATAATGTATGAGTGACTCATGTTGATCACTGATATAAAAATATGTTACGACAGTTATTACGATTTAATGTGTTTGTGACTTTAATTACCATGGTGATAAAGTTCTAACCCATAAACACAAATGATGACTTACTAAATAGAAAGTTTTACTAATTAAACACAATATAATTCATCACTTCAACAATGATTAATTAATGCAAACCAACACTACCATAATTAACTTCTTCATCATCATCTTCATCAATAGTGAAACATACTGCTGTTCTTCTCATGATATGTAGTCTTGTTTTCATCATTGAAAAACAACCCAGAATTGCATTGATCACTTGAGCTTATCAACTGCTTAACTTCTTCAAGATCATACTCTAGTTGTTGACTATTTGGAGTAGCAAACAAACTTTGTTTCTGATCATCCCACATACTTATTTGATCTCCATAATCCAACATGAACTTTTGGCTTTCTTGAGGATCATAAACAAAACCCTGATTAAAATTATTGATATTAATGTTCTCTTGTTTCATATCTTTCCCATAACTTATCTGACTGCAACTTCCATCAGATGAAGAACAGCTTGGTTGATGATCATTACCTCCAAACATCAGCATGTTATCTTTTCCAGGGTAAAATTGAACCGGGTTATTCATCAAAATGTGATCTTGTGTTTGTGGGTATGAATTATTAGCAGTACTGGAAGAAGTCAAAGCATTATTTGCATTGCTAAAGTGAAAATATGGCTTCATAGAAAGTGTTTGATCAAGTCCTAAGAGAGATTTTGCAGATGGAGGAGGAGGAGGAGGAGGAGGAGTGTTGTAATAAGAAGTGGTGAAATCTCTGTAAAGATTCTGGGATTGAGATTGAGTTAAATAAGATGCATGTGTTGTTTGATGAAGCGAATTCGATGTCGAAAAAGATGGGATTTTCCTTTGATCTAATGGATTAATCATACCCAAAAGCTTCCTCTTTAGCTTTGTGTTCCAGTAGTTCTTGATGTCATTATCTGTTCTTCCTGGCAACTGTGCAGCAATTATTGCCCACCTATATATGTTAAAAAAAAAATTATAAATAAAATTCAAAATTAATCAGAACCCATAAAAATTTAACAAAACCCATATAGAAATTAATCAGAACAGACAAAATAAAAAAAGTGTAACAAAATCCAAAATGGAAAGTAATCAGGACCCAGCAAAAGTTATATAACCTTAACAGATGTGAACAAATAATAATGCATTTTAGGGACTTATAATTTGGCAGCTTGCAAAAGAAATGTCCAAAAACAGTACACTCAGATATAAATTCCTAAATAAGAGAACTGACTAAATTTTGTTTTGTCCTGATGTTCTTCTTAGCTTAGATTTTTCTCCCCATTTTCAGGCTTTAATTTAATAATTTATATTTCTGTACTTATAACATGAAGAAAAAATGGAGGAATCTCTAGCCCTCATAATTTATTCACCACTGTTAAGGAAGTACTTTTTGAACAGGATCATAGATCTTTAAGTGGGGATGTTTCCAATAGATCACATAGTAGAATAGGAGAAAAAGTGGCTAAAAAAGGAACACTTTGAGCAAATCTTAGGTTGTCCAAAGAGTTGTTGATGAAAGCCGGAAAAAAAAAAGTATAACCTAGATGCATTTGAACTGTTGAAAAAGGACAAAAAAATAGTAAAAAGAAAAAGACATGTAATTTATATATATATATATATAACCTGCTTCCAATGTTGGCATATAAGCTGCAGATAATTCTATCTTCATCATCAGAAAATTCACCATGTTTAATGTTTGGCCTCAAGTAATTTAGCCATCTCAACCTGCAACTTTTCCCACATCTCTTCAAACCTAATCCCATATATTAATTAAGACACAAAAACACATCATTTTAGTGACAGTTTTTGTCTGAAAATGTTAATTTGCTGAACATTAAGTAAAAAGTACATCACTACTCCTGTACTCCACTCTCCACACCACATGTGGAGACATCAGCTATGGTGTCTCTATGTATGGTGTAGATCATGTGGAGACATCTAACCACATATTTAAACGTTGGATTAATTAGAGAAAGAGATATGCACGCCGCACAAAAAGTTCCCGGAAAACACACACACCTGCTTTTTGTGGAAGAGCAATCCAGTTGCCACCAGTACCATTTTTCTCAATGAAATCCTTAAGCTTAGCATCTTCTTCAGGTGACCATGGCCCTTTCTTCACGTTGGCCTTATCACAGCATGGAGCTCTTCCCATTTCTTCTTCTTCTTTCTCTTTTCTCTTTTCTCTTTTCTCTTTTCTCTCTCTTCCTTTATTTTCTAGTTTTTTTTTGGATTAGGTATTTATGAATCTCTTCTGTGGTGTCTTGTAAGTTGTAAGGAAGCTGCCTTATATGTCTGTTTTTTTTTTAAAAAAAATTTCTTTATTTTCTTTTTTGAGGTGTGTGATTTATTGAGAGAGTAGAGGGTTTACTAAAGTGAAAAAGAAAGATATATTATTTAAATCATGTGGGATCTAAGTCAATTTGGTCATTACACTTTTTACATTCATTAAGTAGTTAGCACCAAATTAATTCAAATCCATAGAAGAAGATATTATAATTGGCGCCCTATACACGGTCTTTTCCTTGTGTTTGAAGAATAATGGAGAAGTCTCCCAAGTATAACCTAGAAGAAACATTTAACAAACTGATAGCAATTGGTTCATTTATTTATTTTTTTTTAATTTTCTTACACGGTAATTAATTAGATGTGGAGTTTTTACCGTATCATTCTCAAAACCTAGATTAAAATGAGATAAAATGATCTCTTAATATGACGAGTGAAAACAATCAAAAAATGTCCGGTATGAGACTCTTTAACAGACTCCTTCAAATTTGGGCCTATAAAGCGGCTGGATCACATGGCTGAAGAGGCCAAACATTTGTACAATAAATAGTGACTCTGATACCATATAGAAAATACAAGACCATTCTCATATAAAAGGAATGACATCAACCTTGAAACACAGGTTATGATTGAAGTTCATCTTTTAATATGATAGTTAAAACAATTATAAGTGTCTAATGTGAAAGACTTTAACACGCCCTTCAAATGTAGAAAAGAGCATGGGTCACATGGCACATAATGCATATAATGGGCACCATAAGGCCAACAAAGAAGTCAACACTTGAACAATAAATGGATGACGGTGATACCATGTTGAAAATATAACCCCAAACATATATAAGAGAAAGTGACTCATCTTCAAAACACAAGTTATTCATTTGTGGCGAAACAATCACAAGTGCCTAATGTGGAATAATTTAACAATCGGATTTAACATTGATGATATCGATGCCTAGTTATTTAGAGAAGACATATTGGTACAAGAATTACGGAGTATTATTTATGTTTGCGTTTCTTTCTGTTTGACGGTGGCGAGCAGCCTTCAAGGCCAAATTCAATACGCCTTCCTGTCGGATTGTCTTTTGAAAATTGTTATGTCGGCTGGTTGAAAATTCCACATCAGTTGCTTAGGTTTCGAATGTCTAGTTACAAGGTATCAAAGTGAGAATCAAATAACCAATCAAAAAGACCCAACAAAACGCTTATCAGTCTAGTTTGTGCTATCTAAAGGATAATCGTTCCATTTGTTCCAATCTAGAGTAAGACATTCACATCTAACATTAATCGATGAGAAGCTAAGCGTTAGAATTTCTCCAAAAGTGTCGCCCTCTATGGTTAACTTGGAGTTGAAGATCAAATTATTCCTACGCAGCCAAAAGCTCCAACAAGTAATTTTCTTTGTTGTATCCCAAAGCTTAGAGAACTTACTTTGTCTCATATGTGAAAGTTTGAAAAGTTGGAAAATAGCCAATCAAAGAAGTATCATAATGAAAACGCCACCAAGACGAAAGTTTGTCTCAAATTGTAGAAGTAACGGACATAAAAGACTGCATATATTTATAAACCAACGTACAATATAATCCTAATTCAAAAGATTACATGTAATCTATTCGTCTAATAGAGACATGATTTTTCTATTGCTTTAGTATATATGATATATGGAAAATTGTTCAATAATCTATTATTATGCATTTGTACTGGATTTTTCATACCCTTACAAACCGGGCTTATGCTGGACGACAAAATACGTTTAACAAGCCGAGTTAAAAAGCCCAAATTGTTTGTCATTTACACAATTTAAGGCAAAACACAAAATTTTGTTAGTTTAATAAACAAACTGTCACGAATATGCTGTTGCATCTTCTTCTGTTCAATCAATTGTTACACACATATGCATGTGATTTCTTTTCATTAAAAGAGAAGGAAAAAAACCGTGCATATTTGGCTTTCAAATAAAATCATTATAATCGCTCTAAATATTTGCATGCATGGATCAAATTCTACTCATGATAATTTATTTTCTATTCATAGTGATAATTTATTTAGTTTTTACTGTTTACATGAAATTTAGAAACAGTGACAGATGAGAATGATTACTGCATGCTACAATATATTGATGACAGGGTTGATCATTTAAATTAGCTAGATCCATGTTATAGGCTGTGTTACAATCATAAGGTTTCTTTTCTCGATTGACTAATCAATGTAACTTTATCATTTGTCACACTAACGCACTCCAGGTAATTAATCATCATTTTACTGCTCATATATATATATGGTGATATTTATTGTTAATGTAATTGTATTGTTTTTATGAATATGTTTTATACACTAAAAATAGAGTAAAAAATCTAGAGTAATGTAAAATCACATGACTAATATTATCACACCAAAACACTACACTACTTACATGGTAAAATCATGTGCATTCTTGTGGATTTTATTTGAACACTTATATCCACATTGTTTTGCCAAATAAGTAGCTAGTGTTGTCTGTTATTTTATAATATTTGTTTCCTCATAGTCTTAATTTAGTATTAGTTCGACTACTTTTAATTACGTTATTGCTATTGCATCAGTGATACTCAAAAGGAATTTATATTTTTCCTTTTTCGGTTTATAGCATTCCCTCACTTTCTAAGACCATAAAGCACTTGCAGTAGATACTGTAAATCTTTTAAATACTATATTTTGAAAATTTCAACAGACAAAATAACACTGCAGCAACAGGATACTTTATTTTGTACCGTAAAATACATATTATGTAATATTTCCTTTATCTACCGCACTCATCCAGATTTTGTAAATTTTCATTTATATCTACCGAATTATATGTAAAATAGAGAATCGGATGTATTTCATCTTGGATAGAGATTCTGTAAAGTAGAAAAACGTGTATTTAAAACTGTAAAATAAAGTGATCGTTGATAGGATCCAATGCGAGTGCTCTTAGAGTGCATTTGCAGTAGATACTGTAAATTCTTTAATAAATGTATTTTAATTAGAGATTTCGAAATTCATATTTAGAAATATTAACAATGAATTAGATACTCTACTTTTACGGTAAAATACAAATTATGTAAAATTTTCTTTATATTTAGAGCATTATGAAAAACAGAGAATCATATGAATTTTATCTTGGATAGAGATTCTATAAACTAGAAAAATATGTTTTTGAAAGTGTAAAATAGAGAATTCGTTTAGAGGAGTTCTAGCCGGAGGTGTTATGAATGTTTGGTTTGGTAATTCGATGATATAAAATTATGTCATTTATCATGACAGTTAATTTAGAAGGAATTTGGTAGCTTTTGACCAAGTTAATTGTCGATGTTTATGGCCGTGTGGTTTTAAAATCAATTTTGACCGCTCGTGCCCATAAATGCTGCAAATTAAACTCAACGTCAGCTGAGGGTGTTCTTTCCATCCTCAAATCAAATTAACCTAAAAATACCCTGCCTTCGATCTTTCTCATTTTGATGATATAGTTGCATTGTCAATGTTTTAAAACTCAATTTGTGCATCAGACCATATAATTTTGGGTCAAAGTAATTGAACAGTATTGATTTAACAACCCGACCGATCAGAAAACCCGAGTAAATTTCTGGATCCGGTCCGTTCCGTTCCGTTCCGTTCGGTCACAACTTGAGAAAGTAGAAAAAAAAAATCGAATCACGAAGTCTCATATGAAGAACTAAAACATTAATTACGGAAACTGGACATAGAAAGACTAAGCTTGCTGCTAATCTCAATTCACAATTAATACTCCATCTATTCCAAAATAATTTATGTAATTGTTAAAATCATTTGTTTCATTTTATGTGAGACAGTTACATTTTCAATGCAATATTTATTGTGTTTTTCCTACCTCTAGCCTTATTAAACCAACTTCTTAATATGCATGTTTTTATCAACTGCATCAGTTATTTTGAAACAGAAGTATACATAAATAAGCATCATTGTGCTTACAATATTACATAGTCATTGCCACTACATAGGTTTTCACACTTCAGTATAGATAATACAATTTCTATACTACCATACTTCTTGGTTACAACTTACAATGATACCCTAACATCTTTTTTCGTACATTGGCTAGGCCAAAGGGCAAAGGGTGTCGATCAGCAAGCTTCTAGCTCGACCCGAAGCGCAGGGGCCAACCTACTCGCTCCTCCAGCCTACGTCCATCAGCTCGGACAATGCCCGCTTGACTAGGCAACAGTCCACAAAACGGTTACAGGTGAAGAACCCGAAGCGATCATGATACAAGCTCGCCCATCAGAGCTCACCGACGTCCTTGTATTTTCCTTACCACCTTTGTAACCGCCAACTATAGTCCTTATAAATAGTGGCATCACCCCCGCCACTAGAAATACGTTATTTTAACTTGATCCGTTACAATCCAGGGGTACGTAGCCAGTCTCTCGCGACGCAGCCAATACCACACACACACACACCAACCCCGTTCTTCATATTGTTCTTCAACAATCAACATTAAAACCGGAAATATTACTCACTTTCAATCCAGAAATCCACCATATAATTAAACAAAACGTGTTTGTGATAATTCAGACATTATCAGTGTTTTATCCCACATTGCTTAGTTTGTTATTTTACTTGGAGTCTGTAGCCTATATAAAGACATTTAGAGTCATTGTAATAATCAGACATTATTGAGTGAAATTTATATTAAGCTTTCAAACTTTTTGTGAGTATTCTTATATTGAATATTTGATACATGAACTTATCAAGGTTCTAAGCATATCTTGTGGCGTTCCTATACCAAGGTTCTTAAGTATAGATTAGTAAGGGTTGAGGTCATACCAAGTAACTGTTAGAAAATTGATGCTAAGAATTTGACAGACTCAGAAAATCTCCAAGGCACGCAAAGCATTGTCTTTTAAGAGATGTTTCGTCCCACTCAATTGTCACTTTGGGATCAATCGAAAATCTCTCTCAAGATACAATGGAGGTGTTTGATTCAAACAGTGACTTGTTTGAATCAAACCCGAGGACACTCCAGAAATTGGTTCTGATGATGCTGTAAGACTTGTGTAAAATTTGTATGCATACTATGCCTATTTATAGGCTGAAGGAACCCCAATTCGAACTGATGTGTTCCTACACGAAAGGGTAAGGGTTATCACCATTCACATGCAGAGGTGCATCAGTTCGAAATTCAGAATCTGAAACGGAGCTTGGATTCGAAAATTCACATCCCTTCATGAACCGGTGCATGGATTGGTTTAGGTTTCGGAGGCGTTGCCCCCGAACCCCCACGAGTTGGCGTTGACCCCTCGACCCCTGCGAAGGGATGCTGCCCCTCATCCCTTCAGGTCGAACCCCGTTTCGTTGCGATACCATTAATTCGTACGGAAACTCGTATGCAAACGATAATCAAAATATTTATTTGTGAAAAAATATCTAACAGGTTCTTAATTGCAGATTAGCTAAGGGCCGCGGTGCTCGTTCTTTTATTGGTACTTTTAATCGGTCCTTAGACAAGTTCGGATCTGATTTATTTACGGATCACATCAAAATCTAAGGCATGGATTACACTTGGCATGAAACTAACATTATATACCATATGTGCCTGATATCTTTTAAGTAAATATATGCATGATATCTATTAAGTAAAATAATGATCACAAGGCCAAGACCACTGCATTTAATACGGCTAAATCATTACATACACATGAACCATACAACATTGGTTTCTAAAAAAATACTTCCTTTCGTTCTAATTTATCTGAGACAGTTGCCAAAATCACGCATATTAAGGATATGAGTTAATGCATTAACTTTTACAATGATAATATGACTTTTTTTATATATCACAGTGTAATAAATAAGGGTAAATAAAGTAAAAACACAATTAATGTTGCATTGGAAATTGTACTGCCTCACATAAAATTGAACAAAATATCTTGACAACTGTCTCAGTTATTATGGAAGGGAGGGAGTATACATTCTTGAATTGCGCAGAGAATGCCATAAAACATAATTTTCAACATTTTTCTTCCAAACTCGTGTAAAAGACCCTGAAGAGGATTTACACATATCATTTAGAGCCGGTGTAGAGCCGGTGCAGTTTGACCTTTGTAGGCTCAAACAATGATTTTGTGAAGTCTATCATGCATCATATTCCCAATTCATCTTGGTTTATGCATAAAAATTTATTACATCAACATACATGTTATAAGTCAATTAACATTAAATGATGAAAATCCTTCGATGGCTGAGTCCTTACTTGGTTAATTAATAGGTATTTGTTACCACTGAATTTTCTTCTAGAAGCAAGATAAACGTACTCTTTTCCTACAAGAACTCCCCTTGTTTACTTATGAGTCCATGAGCAGAACCAGTGGCGGACCTACATATAGCCAAGAGGGTTAACTGCCTATTCTTAATTCGAAAAAGTAGAAACTTGGAATTATGACAACATACTTACAAAAGTGACGTGGTTAGAGATCAAATCACAAGAGATAGAATGAAATTCAAGGCAGATATAAAGTTGTTATGTTGTCAAAATAAAATAATTCTTTGAATAAAAAATTGATTCTTATTTTGAAATTAAATACAATCAACTTACGATAAGAGTCTATCTTAAATAACGATTTATCTTATTTATTTTTCTCCTATATAAAGGAGGAGTATCGTAACATTTTCATACAATTCAATAGAAAACAACAGTTAAATATCTTTAGGTTTTTTATTTTCTTTTTTTCAATTTTATTCTTTATATTTTTTGCACATATTTATTCTGACCCAAATTTATTCAGTATATTGAATTTTTTCTATCCGAATTTGGGTCAGAATGTATGAAATAGGTTTTCTGATCAGTATTGGTCTAAAAAAATATTAAAGTTCTGACTGAAACTAAATTTGAGTAATCAACCACTTTATAATTTATGTTCAGTGAGAATAGTGCATGTTTTGTGAAAAGATGCACATTTTCCCTTTAGACATAAGTTCAACATGTGTTATGTGTATATATATAGATGTATATATATAGATATGGAGATCCGGTAAAACTAAATGGTCATAAATATCAGAGTCTCATGAGGTCGTTTATAAGGTAATATGAACAGGGGCGGCGCCACCTTGGAAGAAAAGGGTCACTTGACCCTCAAAAACAAAACAAAAAAAAATCCATATATATTATACACAATTTAAAATTTTTATATACTAATATCTATCTATTGGCCCGCTAAATTTTATAAATATTTGCCCTTGACCCATGGTTATACATATATTGTTTATGTAATGTATTATAAATTTGTAATATGATGTGTCGTTCTCGATCCCTGACCCGTGTCATATAATTCTTGCAGCCGCCCCTGAATATGAACAACCAAGATACAAATAATTGCTCAATACACCTTGGGTACAAATAAAAGAACAAAAAAGAAAAATAAACTTTAAACATATAACATGACAACCAAAATAAGTAGTAAAGAAAAACATGTATTACGTATTGTAATAGGACCCCTTAATATCTTACTAATCAACCTTTGATTTTGTCTTATCTTGAAACTGCACAGAATCTTGAAATAAAAAACTTAGAAGAGAAAAGGTCATCAATAATTGTGGATCAAATGAATAAAGTAATATGATAAAAATAAAAATAAAAGAATAAAGAAATGGGACACAAAAGAGACAAATGTCTTTGCAGCCATTGATTGACTCTTGAATAAGACAGATGCGGACTTGTGTTTTTTTTTATTTTAAAATATATAATCATTTTTAACAAGAATAAATGAATGTGTGTCGCACAACCCTGTCGTCTGCAGGCCATTATTTGTTATAATACTTTTTATTTTATTATTTAATTTTTTGTTTGTTTAATTACTGTTAATTAATTAATATACCCTCATGGATATATAATTTATACTTATATATATTTAAAACACATATACATCTGTACTGGGGTGTTCCTTAGACATCATAAAGAAATGGCCTTCAAAGCCAATTGCATGCTTGAGTCACAAACTTGTATAATGGATTTTTTAATGTTTACTATTATTTTTCCCAAAAAAAAAATGTTTACTACTATTATTTGTTTAATTACTGTTAATACCCCCTCATGGATATATATAATTTATAATTTACATTCAAATTAGGTTAATAGGATTTTTTTTTTTTGTGTGTACCAGGTTAATAGGATTTTAAAGGTTGGTTTCCATAACTTTTTCCCATGCACTCAAAGAGTTCTCACCGTCTCAGCATTACATTTGATAACCGTGTCATTAATCATTATCAGTTCTTGTAACAGCCTGATAATTTGTTAAATTGTCATTTGATTCACAATAAATCCATAACGACCAGTCATTTAGACAGAAGATAGATTTTGTTCAATAACAGAATGATTAATCCAGTACAACAATGTTGCCTTATATGGCATCACACCTCAATTTAATACTAAAGGACATTACTACCCTTACATAGATACCCTTACAACAATAAGGAAATATATAAAAACATAGTCTATTCTCTAACACCCCCTCTCAAACTATATGTATCCAACAACACATTTAGTTTGCTTCTGAATAGAGTGAATTGAGCAACAGGTAGAGCTTTGGTAAATGCATCAGCAACCTATGATTCTGAGGGTATGTAGCTCACAGTCAACTCCTTGTTCACGACTTTATCTCTAACAAAATGAACATCCACTTCAATGTGTTTTGTTCTTGCATGATAGACAGGATTTTATGTTAGAGAAGCTGCTCCTAAGCTATCACACCAAACCCTAGGCACATCATTCAGTCTGATCTTCATTTCTTGCAGTAGATGAGTGATCCAAGACAATTCTGCAGCCAAATTAAATTAGCCAATGACCTGTACTCTGACTCTGTACTAGACCTGGAAACAACATGCTATTTTTTTGAACACCAAGAAACCAAGGATTTCCCAAGATACACACAATACCCTGTCAGATGGAAAACAATAACAATCTGCATCACAGAAGCCTTGTACACTGAGAGGTCCATCAGCAGGTATAAAAAGGCTATAATGAAGAGTGCCTTTCACATATCTTAATACTTTTTTTAGAGCAGTCCAATGTTCAACATTTGGTGCTTGCATGAACTGACTCAAATAGTTAACCACATAAGCAATATCAGGTCTAGTGGAAGTTAGAAACTGCAAACCTCCCACAACACTTCTATACAACAGAGGATTTTTCATAAGTTCCCCAAGATTTGGACTTAGATGAATGCCTGCAGTCATAGGTAAAGGACATGGTTTTATATTTTCCATTTTAAGTCTCTTTAACAACTGACAAGCATAGTGTCCTTGTGACAAATTGAGTCAGTCCTGGATTATCTCTGTGTGCCTGCATGCCCAAGAAATGAGAGACAGTTCCAAGATCCTTTAGAGCAAACTTGGAGTTGAACATGTTCACAAATTTATGTATTAGTCTGTCAAAACTCCCTGTGACCAGTATATCATCCACATAAATCAACACATAAAGCATCTGAACTTTGGTCTGAAGTATGAACAAGGATGTGTCTGCCCTTGACTGTGAAAACCCCCACTCAAGCATTTGAGTTCTAAGAGCTCCAAACCAGGCCCTAGGAGCCTGTTTTAGACCATACAAGGCTTTTTGGAGTTTACAAACATACTGCGGCCTACAGGAATCCACAAATCCTTTTGGTTGAGGCATGAAAATGTCCTCATGAATTGGACCTTTCAAAAAGGCATTATTGATATCAACCCGCCTTATAGACCATTTGAATGCTACAACAATAGTTAATACTACTCTAATGGTTGAAGCCTTGGCCACTGGACTGAAAGTGTCAGTATAATCCACTCCATAGGTTTGACAGTAACCTTTGGCAACCAGCCTTGCCTTATGTTTTAGAACGGTACCATCTGGTTTCAATTTGAGCTTAAAAATCCACCTGTTGCCAACAAGATTCTGCCCTGAATGAGGTGGAACAAGTTCCCATGTGTTGTTTTGTTGCAATGCCTGATACTCTTCTTCCATTGCTTGCTTCCACTGGGGACTGTCCAAAGCCTCAGAAACTCTAACAGGTTCAGAAAGATGAGCTGGAAGATTGGTAGAAGTGATGGAAGAGTGATACACTTTAGGTTTGTAGATCCCACTTTTGGATCTAGTTTGCATAGGATGACTAATGGTCTGAGGTGGTTCAGGAAGAGAAATAACAGGAATGGAATCATGTGAGGATTGACTAGTAGTCTGAGGGCTAGATTCATGAGAAGAACTAAACTGACTGTGAGAGATAGGAGATGTTACAGGAGTAGGTGTTTGATGATTATGTGAGACATGAGGTGTGATATGAGTAGGTGTTTGAGGATGACTAGGAATTTGGAGTTCAGAGTCAGAATCAACAGGATCAGAATGTGAGTGTTCAAGAGAGGTGTCCTTCACACATGGTTGAGTTTCCTTAGATGTGGATTCATATCCAAGAGAGTACATGTTAAAGGTGTGGACAAGAGTGGGATCTACCATGACAGATCTGTGAGGACCTTGTGAAAAACCTGTCTTAAAAGGGAATTCAGACTCATTGAACACTACATCTTACTAATATATATCCTTCATGTTTGATCAAGGCACTTATATCCTTTATGGTAAGCACTAGACCAAGATTGACACATTTGGTGGAGTGATAACTGAACTTGTGACTACTGAAGGGTCTAAGGTTGGGATAGCAGGCACATCCAAAGGTCTTATACAGATGATAATTAGGTGTTTTGTTAAAAAGAACTTGAGAAGGACTCTGACCACTAAGAACATGAGTAGGTAGATCATTTATAATTTGGACAGCTTGTTCAAAGATTTCCCACCAAAATTTAAGAGGCATATGTGCTTGAGCTAGAAGAGTAAGCCTCGTCTCAACAATGTGCTTGTGTTTTCTTTCTGCCCTTCTATGTTGGCCATGAGCATAGGGACAATGGTGTCTAAACAGAATTCCATGTTCTTTCAAAACAGACTCAAAGACCCTATATTCTCTTCCCCAATCAGATTGAACACATTTGATAGTTGTGTGAAATTGATTCTCAACAAGTTTTTTAAAGATGAAGAAGGCATTTAGGGCTTCAGATTTATGTTTTAAAGGGTATATCCAGGTGAACTTGAGTGATCATCAAAAAAGTGTATGTAGTACTGAAACCCAGAACTATAGGTGATGGGTGATGGACCCCAAAGATCAGTGTAAACAACATCAAAAACAGTTTTAGCATGAAAAACATATTTATCATAAGGTAGACTATGCATTTTCCCAAACTGACTTGCTTCACAAAAGATAGGTTTGACATTAAAAGGAACATTCCAAAACAATTTTTAAAACAGAAACAGAGGGATGGCCAAGTCTATTGTGCCATACAATGTATTTTTGAACAGGAACAGAACAAACAAAGCCATTACAAGAGTTATTGTAGGATTCTTGAGAAAGCTTGGATTGAAGGGAGATCAACTGACTAGAATCTTTGATCACATGAATTTGATAGAGACCATGCCTAAGAGCACCTACTTGTAGAAGAGTCCTTGTTCCCTTGTCCTTGAAATAACAACACTTATTGTCAAATTCAACTATAACAGGATAATCCTTGGTCAATTGAGAAACACTAACAAGATTCTTAGTCATGGTGGGAACATGTAAAGAATTTTTTAGATGAATTTGTATGTTATTGTGTGTAGGAAGTATGCAAGAACCGGTGTGATAGATAGGAAGAAGATCAACATTTCCAACTGCCAGGTTTTCTGGGCCTATGTAGTCTCCAGTTAGATGCAAATTATTGATATCAGTGGTAATGTGGTTGGTGGCTCCACTGTCCATGTACCAGGATGGATCTGCAACATGTTGAGGAATAGCAACAAGAGCTGAGGCTTGTTTGGACTGATTACCACCATTAGAACTAGGCACAAAGTCTTGTTCAAACCTGTGCCAGCAGTCCAAAACTACATGTCCACATTTTCCACAAAGTTGGCATATAGGTCTATTACTGGAGTTATTACTAGAGTTTTTACCCCCTCTACCTCTGTTGCCTCTTCCTCCTCTGCCTTTGATGTTGTTTCCAGATGAACCGGCATTTCTAGAGCCATAGTTTGATCTATGTCCAGTATTAGTGACAAGCTGAGCACTAAGAGCACCAAGAAGAGTAACTCCGAAGGATTGTTGAACATGGCCATCAACTTCTCATGTGTAAGAAGCTGAGACTGAACTTCTTGCCAGCTCATAGCACCCAATCTTGCTGTTAAATTTACTATGACAGCTTCATACTCTTTGTCCAGGCCTCCAAGAGTAGCAAGAATCAACTCAACTTTAGGGACATGATATCCAGCTGCTGTAAGATTATCAGCATAGGACTTCATCTGAACCAGATAGTCAGCCATGGATTTGGTCTCTTTAGTGGCCCTAGTTAAAGCACTCTTATATTCAAGCATTCTTGACTCTGATTGACTATTAAAGAGAGTTTCAAGAGTATTCCAGACCTCTCTAGCAATTTGACACCCTACAACTTCAAGGAGAGCCTGTTCAGACATTGAGCTCATAAGCCAACCAACTAAGAGTTGATCTGTAATATTCCATTCTTCTGTGGTCTGTGGTCTCTAATATGGCAATGGAGACACAACAAAAGGATAACCACTAGATCTTAAGTGAGAATCTTCTCCAAGAACATGCCCCTCGAGTCTATGACCCCTAATGATAGGTAACAATGAAGATTTCCACAGAAAATAATTGTTTCTATCTAACTTAACATTACAGGTCTGATTCAGATTTCCAGTGAAGGGAAGTGAGCTAGACATAGGATTTAAAGATCCAAACGTAGACATGAGTGGTAAAGTTTGGTTTAGATTTGGAGGTGCAAAATCAGTGATAGATGGTAAAGTCTAATTGAGCATAGAACTTGGGTCAATCCGACCAAAATTGATACCTGAGATAAAAGGAGGAGTTCCTGTAGGAACAAAGCTACTCTGCATATAGCTCAGTAGGTTGAAAGCAGCACTCAGTCCTGTGCAGATCGGAAAAGACGACGGAAACATGGTAAGAGGTGGAATGCTTCATGTTCCAGCTTCTCCAACTCATGTGATTCCAATGGATGAAGTTGTAATTGTGGATGAAGCTGCAGCTGGGGGATGCACATTGCTAGCATCACCGGTGGTGGCTACTGCGGAGGCGGAGGACATTTCTCCGGAGGAACTCGTCGGTGAAGAAGACGGTTACGCCACCATGATCCCAGCTCCGATACCAAGACAGAAGATAGATTTTGTTCAAAAACAGAATGATTAATCCAGTACAACCATGTTGCCTTATATGGCATCTTACCTCACTTTAGTACTAAAGGACATTACTACCCTTACATAGATACCCTTACAACAATAATGAAATATATAAAAACATAATCTATTCTCTAACACATTTAAACGCATTATGAATTTAACATACAAAATATCCTTATATTAGTATTATTTTCATCATATTCGTTCTTACTCTATGAAAAATAATAAAAATATAATCATATGGTGTATAACATCGGTTCGGCCTTTCTACGATGATTGTATCACTGAAAATATCTGTCACAACACTCCAATAAACACTTGAGAACAACATTGTTGTCCTTAGGACGTGTTTTAATGGTAAAGGGCTTGGATGCCTTAAAAGGGCACCTGGACCTGGAGCTGGAGTGTGGATGTTCGAATCCCGTAAATGGATGATTTATTTCAGTTTGTTTGGTATAATAACATGTCCATGACCCTGAGTCATTAGGTTACCTGATTAACATCTTCCGAGGTTACCTGATTAACATCCCTACACATTTCCTGAAGAACAGGATGTGAGGACCATTGTGGTTAGAGTTTAACTATTGAGAACAACATTGCTGAAGACTTGGGGAAATTGGGTGGCATTTTTTTTGGTGATATAGAAAGAGGCCAAAGGCCTAAACTAAAATCTAGGAAGGGAAAGCCCTCTCAAACCATCACTCAAAATATTTTGAACATTTTCACGAGGTTCATTAATCCTATGAACTCCCAAATTGCTATGGGGCAATTTGGATTGCTCGATTTTATGTGACATTTCTAGAAAAAAAAATTGGGTTGAAGCTAAATTTGGGTGAAGGAAAGCAGCCCACAGGATCAAGTATCATTTTTCACCTAATTGGGGCTAGAGGAGTAAGCAGCCCACATGATCAAATCAGACACCATGATGGACCCACTAAAAATAATATAGACGAGTTTTATTGACAGTATTTTTTATTTTATATAATTAATTTTTTACATGGCATTATATTTTTTTCCTTCTTAAAACCTTCGGTATCCATATCTCACTGGTCCGACTAATCCGAAGTTAGAATTCTCGGCTCGGGTCATGGCTGCAGAATCTGACTCTTATTCAAGGGTAAGGTCTGACCAATAGCTTTTTCAACATGGACACTATATTTTGATTCAAGTAATTAACATTTTAAATGATATTATAAAATTACTTCAGCACATTGCATTTTAGAAATGTCACTATCACTGACAATACATGAAACGTCATTCTCACCAACTTTTGTGTCGTTCCCATTGGTGAGGTTTCTACAAGGCAGGAACGATTCAATAAGTGACCTTTTAAACGCGAAAAGCTAATCGTGGTGTCTAAAATAATGTGTTGAAAGTCTGAAACGACTGTGATGTTCAAAATAAAAATGCGGTGTCAATAAAACCCTCATAATACAACATTGATCCTTGTCCTTCCTAATCATAACAAAAATTTCAACAAATGACATGGGCCACCAAACCTTTAGCCCAAGGGCCCAACTCATGCCACCACAATTCATGTAGCAAAATAGACATCAATTGATCATACCCCCAAATTTCACCTAGAAACATATCTTTGCATGCATGAAACTTAGCAAAACATTTTGAACAAAATTTGTCAATCCTTTTGATTTCAAATTAATATTTTTATCTTTAAACTATAAAACATTAGATCAAACAAAAAAAATCATCATATGCATAATCTAATGATTCTTGAAGGTTGAAGCAGAAGAAATCATTCATTCATTCATTCCGTTGGCGCACAAAAAGCCCCTGATTTCATACAAAAACTCATGGCTTCTCTCTAAAAGAAACCCTAGAACACATAAACAATTTTCCTCCACGAAGCCTCTGGCTTCTATCTAAAAGAAGAAACCCTAGAACCCATACACAATCTTCCTGCAGGTACGCTTGATCCAACGGATACTTTTCTTGAACGAGTCCTTAACTTTGCCTTCAACGGCATACATTTTATATCTGGCAATCCGTTTTCTTCTTTTCCATTGCATATAATCAATCTGCGGACAAGAGATCTCTGTGTTTGTTGTTGGCTTCTTTATAATCTGACATGTTCCATACGGGTTTGCAACATATTGTTGAGATCCTCGGATCACATACATATTGGTGCAGATTGCCCCATCATTGTTGCAGCCATTGTGTTTCTCAAACCTTTCGGTGTCTCTGAATGTGAATATTTCCATTCCTTCTCTATAGAGAGAGAGAGGAAGAGAAAAGAAGCCACAGCAGGTGCATGTACTATTATTAGGCTGTAACAAAACTTTTATAGGGGAGATTGGATCACAAGATTTACCTTACAACAGTCATTTGTGGATCATATTAAGGATATCATATATATATATATATATATCAGACTCATTCCGTTACATATCATACCAGCTATCCAAAAATCCACAATCCAATCTTTGTAAATTGCATTTCATTTAAACTATCACTCCCTGTGACGAGTGAACGAGCAATCTAGCTACGTGACTTTCGTAACCATTCTCTCATATACTTTGGCCAGAGACTTCAACATACAAACCTTTCTTGGGCACACAACAGAAAATGTTATGAGCATTTGAAAGAGAATAGATCCTCATAATACAACAATCGACGAGACTTTTGTAGATTAAACCGGATTTCTACACATCTCTTTACGCTACCATCAACCACAACATGAACCTTAGATGTTTAATCACCAATGTACTCAGCAACCACGAACCCTGGCTCACCACTACCATTTGAAGGTAGGAAACCCAACAATCGAGGTACTAAAGGGGAAAAAATTGGATTGTAACAATGAGATGTTACAATTTAAAACAGACATATCACGAAACGCCCGAACTCTCACACTACTAATTTCTGGAGGAAGAGATATATGGTATACATGTTCCCATAAACCCAACTCAATATCCTTCAGCGCGTAAATTGGACAACCTTCAGAGCTTAGTGAACCACATTGTATACACAAAACACCTTGCATTTCCACTAATTTAGCCTTGCTATTACCGAATTTAACTTTTTCCACACGGTACCCTTTTGGACCTGCAATTATTCCATAGGAATTGTCTTCCAGATTCAAGTAATATACATGGATCTCCTTCGAATCAAGACTCATCCAGTATAATACGTCATTCACACAAATAGGTAGTTGTTCAACTCTACAGCTTTTAACCTGCGGTGGCCCCTCAAATATATGGGGAGAAACGGTATAATCATGGCTGCTGCCTTCTTTCAATGTATAAAGTAAGCAACCTAGTTCATGAAAAACTGTACTAGTTTCTGCACGATTCAGCCGGACGATTTTGTATTCCTTAAGAGAATGTACATAGCCTATACCAACAGAATTGAGCTGAATCTCACAGTAATCACACAAGGATATAAACTGATGTGTACTAGGATTCAAAACCAGCATTTGTCGATCACTATATATGCATACTAATAGCCGACAAGAAGTCACCTAACAAAAAAGAGCCAAAATGAATTATTTCTTTTTGAATGCGAGGTAATGGATTACACTAAGTCACTAACTAGTATTTCCATAAACTTCCATTCTTTCAACCATTTTTCGCTTGTAAGTATTAAGATGCAAATGAATCGGTACAAATTAAAATAAAAGAACCGGGGGTTACCTGACAAAAAGGGGCAAAGGCCTTGGCTGACTTTGAGATTTCGAGAACAAAATTACCATACGTTTGACCGCCTCTTATTGAGAAAGTTTGTACCAAGATTTCAATCCATCATTGGAGATGCTCAAGTGGTATGAAAAAAGACGAGGATTTTCCAAGGATTGACTTAGTTGGAGATCCTTAAGTGGGAGTCTGATGAGATCAATGCAATTGCAGCCTGCAATCCGAACTGAGGACGGGTTTTTGGGGTTAGCTCACCCTCGCGAGATCGCGGCCCTTTGTCCCGGCCATCGTAGCACGTGTGTCGGGGAAAAATTTAGAAAGACACTTGAATCTGCAAAGGATTTTGGGCGAAAACCTAGAGAATATATTAAGAATGAGCTCGGGAGGGAGATACGGTTGGCCGTCCATGGTGGATCTATGTGGCTTGTCCTGCTTAGCAATTTTGCGTTTTGCATAGGTGGAGTGCACCCAGGATCCTCGGCTGTATTTTGAGTGCTGTATCGCCTGCTGTGTGAGTAAATCTATATTTGAAGTGTTTATTTTTATTTTTTTGAGATGTGAAATTCCTCTTATAACCCCTCCCCATTGACACAGCAGCCTGCTGTGTGATGCTGTGTGTTATAACGGAAACAGCATAAAGAGGATTTCAATACATCTCAGGTAGAGTGGATTTTAGACTTTAACATCCTTTGTTGTGTACCATTCAATATTTTTCGCTGAAACAACAAAAAGTGGACACTTTTTGTGGGACGGAGGTAGTATAACACAGCAGAGGATCTGCTCTCAGGTGGAGTGGAGTTTAGACTTTACATCCTCTGTTGTGTACTATTCAATAGTCGGTGAAACCCTAAAAATAGGGGCGCACATAGTCCGGTTTTTCGGTTTTTAACGGATTTTAAAATCAAATAATTTTTTACGGTTTCAAAATTTACAAACCAAAATCGAACCACAGCTAGATAAAACCATTTTATCCGATTCGGTTTGGATCGACTTGGTTACGGTTTTTTTTTTTTTTTTTTTTTTCGGTTTTTAGTCTTTTTTTTTTTAACAAATAGTTCACTGAAAGGGCATTATCACGATTCAACGAATTCATTTCATTATTCATACGACAATCATACAAGGTTCTCATTCTCCATATACCATAACTCGAATGTCACAGGGTCCTCCCACTCTCTCTATATATAAATGTGTGTATCTATACACAACATTATATTATCATATTTTCCAATTCAGATGATCATATAAAATCATGTAAACTGTTTTATTTCATCTTGTCATATGTTCTATTATGATGGACATCAAACTACATGTGTGAGGTAGTTGATTGAAGTATTAATAGATCATGGATTGGATATTAGTTATTTACATTTACTGATAATTGAGGGGGACCGACGAAAAGTTGGTTCACTGTGGTGATCAATTCTCACAATGTATTGGTAAAAATTTTGTTTTACTGTGGTGCACATGTAGAGTGGTACACGAGTGGATTGGTGTGGTGCAAATAAAGACCCTTTAATTTAATTATTACAGTTCATTACTCCCAGTGACATAACTATACAAATAATCGTCATTCATCCGGAAAGAGGATTTTTGGCTAAATCGACTAAAAAAACATTGTTTTAGGTAAGGGTAAACAAAAAAACCGAAAACCAAATCGGTCAAGCCAAACCGATCCAAATTGAAAATATGTAAATCATTGTTTTTTATCTTAGAAAATCAAAACCATATTATTTTTCACGGTTTGATTTTTTGCAATAAAAAACAAACCAAAAAATCATGGTTTACATATTTTCGGTTTGAACCGGTTTGATTCGACTGGTTGGTTTGGTTTTCGGTTTTTTTGTTTACCCTTACCTAAAAAATGTTTTTTTAGTCGATTTAGCCAAAAATCCTCTTTCCGATGAATGACGATTATTTGTATAGTTATGTCACTAGGAGTAATGAACTGTAATAAAATAAAGTGAAAGGAATATAACGTAATATAGATAATTATGTCATTCTATTATCATGTTTAGTAGATTTTATGATAAGATACATAATAGATAGTGGTAGTGAAGATAAACGAACGTGGCAGTTGGGCGGTGAGAGTAGGTGGGTAGTGTGAGTGTGGACGTGAGTGGAAGAGTGTAACAGTTGGGTCGGAGGATTTAGTGATAGTGGCATAAGAGTTATGGCCTTATGGGTGTGATGATAAGGGCGGCATGGATAATGAGGGTGAGAATAATGTGGTAAGGGTAGAGAAAGAATTGTGAAGAAGAGTGGTTGTGGTAAGTTGGTGTGACCGTGTGAATGAGGCTGCAGTTTGGGGGTATCACACATATTAATGAGAAATTTAGGCAAAAGAGATATTATTAATATGTACCACACATATTAATAATACATATATATATATATTGATGCGCTAATATATTATGGTTCAAAAGACCCAAAAGATGTTTAAATGAGTTAATGAATTAGCTGGAATAATAAATACAAAATAAAAAAACGATGTGAGTAGTAATTATGTGGTGGCAATAGAAACCTCATATATATTGGAGGATTCAAATATATCAGGGTTCAAAAGGCTCAAAATTGTTTAAGGGAATCAATAAATTAATTGGAAGTGCCGGGACAAAAAAAAGTCCCAAAGTGATTTAAAGAAGTCAAAAAAAAATCTATTGTTGCCGGGACAAAAAAAAGGCCCAAAATGTTTTAAATGAGTCAAAAAAAACATGACATTGCCGGGATTTGAACTCAGGTCTCTTAAAGAAATGTCAAATATCTTAACAAACTGGACTACAATAGATAATTCAAAGGTTTTCGAACATATAATATTTATTGTTGTTAATTATCATTTGTTTGCAAAACAAATATTTTTGCGCCCCCGGGATGGTTGGGCCTTAAGCCCACGATTCCTTTGCTTCCTTATTGGGCCGGCCCTGACTTAGAATAATGGAAATGCATTGCAGAGGATGACATAATGCACATCACCCTGCAGAAGCGGGATAAGTGTTAAGATCAAGCGCGGGGTGAGGGTCACTTGGATCTTTACACAACTGATATGGAGCAAAAGCGTCTCATGCTTCAAAGATTTCAAGATGAGGTATGTTGTAGCTTAGTTACTATTCACATTTCAGAGAATTAATGGTTTTTTGGGGATGTCCAATCTGAGCATGGTCGATTTCGTGTATTTTTTTCATCTTTGATTTACATGAACAAACGTGTGCTGATTGAACCTACTCTTTAGCAACGTCAGTGGCATTCACGTACCTAGTGTGGTGTCGAAAGTAAAAAAACAAATACATATGTGCCGCCAGAAGTAAATGAAAAAAAAGGATGTCACTATATATATATATAGAAATATAATAGAGAACGACATTTAGTACGTGTACAACGAAATTGGAAAACTGGACTGACCGACTGAACCGGATTAAACCGGACCGGAAAATGATGAACCGCGGTTTTCCAATCGGTTTTTTCATTGAAGAAAAACCGAACCGGAAATCCAATTCGGTTTTCGGTTTTATCCATAAAAACCGGTATGGCCGAACCGAACCGGTTATACTTCATTTTTAATTTTATATATATATATATATATATATATATATATATATATATATATAATTTAATTTGTTTCACTACCTCCTACTTATAAAAACCCCCACACACAACCCTAAATTTCTAAACCTTATATATATATATATATATATAAAATTTAATTTGTTCACTAGGCTCCTACTATAAAAACCCCCACACACAACCCTAAATTTTAAACCTTATCTTCGCCGTTTCTACCTAAACCTAAATCTAAAATGCTTCCCGGCCGTCGATAACCGCCGTTTGAGCTCACCGGCCGTTCTTGCTTCTTCTAATATTCTTCATCCTTTGATCGTGAAAATTTGAAAGAACGCTGAAATTGTCGTTACAACGACCACCCGCCTGGCTTATGGTGCCAATAATGGTGTTTGTCTCATTTTTAGAAGAAAAAAATCAAAATTTTATGGTAAATAAAATACGATCGAAAACGAAATGAACCGAACCGGATTTGTATTGGTTCGATCAATTCGAGAAAATGACCAATTCGGTTCGGTTCGAAAATATCAAAACCGTAACAACGAGTTCGATTCGAGAAAATCATAAAAACCGACCGGACTGGACTACGTACACCCCTAGATATAACTGTACTTTACTACAATCAGTTATTTTATTTCACTTGTAATGACTACAGCCAGTTTTTTTTCCCCAAACTATACCAATGCTGTTTCCATGCTAATAGTTAATAGCATTCTTTATTACAACCATCTGTTTTTGTGAAACAAGGACATATACATGTAAATCCATGGTCAAAATCCTTCAAAGGGGCCTGAGATAAATACAGATTCCAAAACTGGTACTTTTTTTTTACATTAAATAGGCTAAAATACCCTTACACAAGCATAATCTTTGAAATGGATAATTACACTTTTTTTTTTAATTTTAGAGGAGATAATTACACTTTCGATCTCTTATTTTTCACCACTTTCTTAAAACTAGCCTCTTATCTATTTTATTGACATTTTTTATCCCTTAACTATAGATTTTTATTATACTTTTAAGACAATTCACGAAAGCATAACATCTGACGTTTAACTGTACTGAATGTGTCACGTATCACATTACTATATTGATTGATAAATAATGTAGTAACACTGATAAATAAAAGTTGTAGTTACTACAAAAAAACATATTAACACAAAAAAAAAACGTGTAACAGCAAATGAAATATATGTCGTTACAGCAAAAAAGTAGTAACAATTGAAAAAAAAGTAGCAACAGCCAATAATATACATGTAGTTACATCCAAGAAAATGTAGATGTAGTTACGGCAAAACAAATGTAGTAACACTAATATGGATTGAAGGATATAGGTAAAGTATTTTTTGAGTCAAAAATTTAGTTGAAATGAGTTTTTTTCCATTAAAATCAAATTTTTGTAGTGATAATGAATGCATAAACTAATGAAAAATTATTTTCCAAATACAATAAATACATTTTTTTTTGGGACTATCTTTTCACACAAATGTTATTTTACACTTACCAAGAGCCGAGAGTGGGCTTCGTTTGGATATTCCACACGCCTGCCATTCTGACCGTAAATGAGTCCGGAAAATATATATTATTCTGGCCTATTTATGGTCAATTCGCAACGACAGCAGCCATTCGACCCAATTTGAGTCAGAATACGATCATTATACTGATTTTATTCTAGTCAGAATTTTGAATGTTTTTCATACTCAATACCGGTCAGAAAGACATTCTGACTAAAATTGAGTACAAAAAACTTTTAATATTCTGTCTGAAATTCAGTCAGAATCAATAGTGGTGCTCTTATATTGTTGTTGTTATCCTGACCCAATTCTAGTCTGAATGTGTAGAGTATTCCGGACTCAATATTAGTCAGAATGATGCTCTGACTATGTATGAGTTTGGAAAACTTCAAACATTCTACCTAAAATATGGTCAGAATCAACCAGTGTGGACTCTCAACACGTATATTCTGACTATATTTCAGTATGGATAATGTGTCATATTCTGACCAAACTTTGGTCAGAATGAACGCGCGTAAAATAAAAAAATAAGGGCGAAATTGGAAAAAAAAATCGGTGTGGTAAGATAAAAATTTGTGTGAAAAGATATTCCCTTTTTTTTACAAGAATCAATTCAAAAAAGTGTAGAGATAATGCTTCCCTAAAATCGTGGAAAATAGATCGACAGTTATAATAAATGACAAAAATTAAATAATTAAATATTTATGGATAGTAACTGAATCTGTATTTAATCAGCGCATTAAAAGCATTTATTTTTGGTATTAAGGAATTAAATGGTGGAATAATCAGAATCGTAACCGACTGGGTATGAAATCACCGCCATATCAGGGCTTGGCTTGCTTTTAAAAATTTCGAAAAAGGGTATTTTTGGAAGTATACATTCATTTATTCTTATTAATCCTCAGTTTCCTTGAATCCCGATTTATTTATTAATTTGTCATTATTGGCAAAAATCTATTTTTTTTAACAGCCTGGTTATTTATTTATTCAACGAAAAAAACTAGTGCTTAAACTGTGTACCACAGTGAAAGACAAAAACAATACGACATATAACCATCTAAAACAGCCCAACGATCAATTATAATCTTGCCAGGCTAATCGTAAGTTCTTCGCTCTTTCCACGGCTTGGGATACAAACACGATGTTTGGGGGCCTTGCCTTGTTGAGTCATGAATTAATTTATTTCGCCAGATCCAGATGCCATTTACCGCTTCCCTCCAAGTATAATTCCACTCTTTAGAGCCTTTAGTGGCCGATTCTCTCGCTATCCATATATCTGTCTTGCTTGTGCCAAAGAAGTGACTCCATTGATCTCAGGTATCAATAACATCCACACTTGGGTAGTCCAAGGACAATCACGAAGAGCATGCGGGGGTGTTTCATCTTGATACCGCAAATTAGACGGGTGGGAGAAGGGATGATGTGTCTCTTAGCCAAGAAATCGAACGTAGGCAATGCTTTATGTTTTAGCATCCGGAGGAAAAAGTTGGATCGAGACGGACCTTTTAGCTTCCAAATTTGTTTCCATTGCGTAGTAGGCTGTCGCATCTTCTTGCTCCTCGTTCAACTCTTTAGTTTGAAAATGGTAACCGAGAGGAGACCGAATATTTACCTTTAGGATCATTATTCCATCTGAAGCCATCATCTGTAAGTGTCACACCTCTCCAAAGTCTAGAATACGCAATGCAAATGCCTCTCCATACTGGGGAACAACCGGGCCTGGGCTTGGGGAGTAACTCCTTATATTTATGTGACAGAGCTTTTATCCAAAGTTTATCGTGCTGATTAATCAACTGCCAAACCAGTTTACCTAAGAAAGCAATATTCATTTCCTGCACACTTCGAATGCCCAAACCACCTTCTTCCCTTGGCTTACACACTTTTTGCCAAGCCACGTTATGCATTTTGCGTTCATCTTCATTATCTCCCCACAGGAAATCTCTACATACCTTCTCCAACGCCGACACGCAGGTCAATGGTATATGAAAAGTCTGCATATGATAGTAAGCCTGGGATGCCAACGAACTCTTGATCAAAATAGTCCTGCCTGCCCTAGATAATATTTTGGACGACCAGGAGGAAAGTTTGGCCTTCATTCTATCAAGCATAGGTGTAAAGTGAGCAATCTTAAGTCCGCCTTGGATTAGAGGGACTCGAGATACGTGCCAGAGAAGGCGCATAGTTCATTGATAGCTTGCTTGCAATATTATTTACGCTCCTTTGGATTAACATTACTAGAAGTATAAAAGCTTGATTTCGCCAGACTAACCTTTTGCCCCGAGCAACTGCAGAAATCTTGCAGAGTTTTCTCCATGCAACTAGCTTGCTCTTCAGTTGCTTCTCCAAACAAAAGTAGATCATCAGCAAAGAAAATTTGTGATATTGGAGGGCCCCCTTTAGATATATGTAACGGTTTCCATCTGCCATCTGAAACTGCTTTATTGATCGGCATGCTTAGGACTTCCATGCATAACACAAAAAGGTAGGGGCAATAGGATCCCCTTGTCGTACTCCTCTACCGGGTGAAAACGCATCCATTTTTATGCCGTTCCGGAAGAAGCGCCAATCTAAGCGAAGTGATAGTGTGCATGATCAAATTGAGGATCGACTCTTTGATCCCAATAGTTTTCAGAATATTTCTCAAGAAACTCCAATCAACTCTGTCATAAGCTTTTTCCAAATCTATTTTCACGATCATAAAGCCTTTCTTCCCTTTCTTGTTATGTAAGTAATGTACGACTTCTGGGCCGGGATGATGTTTTCAAGATACTTCGCCTTGAATAAAAGCACATTGACTACGTGTATTAGTTCTCCCATAATCAACCGCAACCTGTTTCCCAGTATTTTGGTCACAATTTTAACAATTACATTCGCAAGAGCAATAGGTCTAAATTGAGAGGGTGATTCCGGTACATCCACCTTGGGAATAAGTGTTATGAGGACCTCATTCATATCAGCTGGGAGGCATTGATTCTCGAAGGCTTTCTTCACAAAACTGGTCACAGAATCCCCTATGATGCCCCAACCTTTCTTATAAAAAATAGGTGGTAGCCCGTCAGGTCCTGCCACTTTGTAAGTCCCCATGTCAAAGCATGCTTCCTCTATCTCCTTTTCACTCACATTTTTATTAACAATAGACAAAGAAGATTGAGACAGAGAGGAGGAAGTTGAAAACACAAGCGCACTTTGGTGTGTACGCGCCTCATTAGAGTAAAGATCAACAAAGAAATCTCTCACCAAGCTCTTTATTTCATGTTCTTCACAAGTCCAAGACCCATCGGACTTTTTTCAACATTCTGATCGTATTTCTCTGTTTTCTTTTGATGGCCATTAGATGATAATAATGAGTATTGCGTTCCCCTTCCACCATCCATTGCAGTTTAGAACGTTGGTGCCATAAGAGCTCTTCTTGAATAAGTATATCATTGTAATCTTCTTTGAAGCCTTTTCTCAAGATTGACTAAAAACGTCGAGTAGTAATTGCTCAAAGATTGTTGGACACCATTCAGTCTATTTAGACAATTCGTCTTCCTGTAAAAGATATTTCCAAACACATTTCTATTCCACTTTTGCACCTCTGTCATGAAATGATTGATGATCTCTCCCATATTTGGATTAGAAGTATCCCAATTTTGCTCCACAAAATTCATAAAATCTTTATGTTCCGGACCACGCATTTAAGAACCGAAGCCACCGCCACTACGAGAGTTTTGTTGTTTAGGACTTACACTAAGTAAGAGAGGACGGTGATCAGAGTGGACTTTTGGTAAATGCAAAAGGTTCGCTTACGGGAAAAGTAAACTCCATTCTGCTGTGTTCCAGACTTGGTCCAATCTTTCTAGTATGCGAACACCTTTATGTACAGGTCCTGTCCACGTAAATCTTGGTCCATGGAAATTCATATTCAGCATTTTACAATATTCAATCATTGACCTCATCTTCTCCACATTAATGCCTCCTATAGCTCGCCACCATATTTATCCTCTTGCTCAATCACTTGATTGTAGTCCCCCATCATACACCAAGGATAGCTCATCACATTCGACGACTTCTTGAGATAATCCCATAGATCATTTACGGCACTTGGTGTAGGAGAAGCATAAATAATAGTTAGAATCCATAAGATCTCGCTTATTCGGCAAACGACCATATTCAAACATTGAGTAGTCTTGGATATATAATGCGAGTTCACCTCCTTGTCATTCCAAAAACACCAAATACCGCCCGAATAACCTCTAGCTTCAACACATAGAACTTTATTATATTTAGGCGTAATAGGATACGCCTGAGCTCGTCACTACTAGCTCTAGTTTCCACCGGACCCGGGATATCCGGATTGTGTCTTTTCAAAAGATCACTCAAATTCAACTTGAAATCATGAGAACCTACTCCCCTACAATTCCAAATTAAGATCCGCATTATAAAAATTAGATGTGTTTGAGACTACCTCCTCCTTCCCCTGTATCCATTTTATCAGGTGGTTGGTCTCTTAGACTCCACTCAGCTGTACCAAAAGCACTTACATTTCTTCTACCCACATTTGAGTTCATCCGCATCCGGTCGTATCGGGGGTTTCGATTTAAGAAGGGTCGCATCCGTCATGCTTCTCCTCCTCAAATTGTCCGCTTCTTCGTTGGACCGAATTCATTTGATTATTATGGCTTAATTCTTTCGCTCTTGATTATTGGAGATATCGAGTAGAGGAGTTGGTTGATTAATTTGTGTTCGCATCATGCCTACCGTCGTAGGTGTTCGCTTGGTGGCCATTTCGAATCTCTCGCCGCATTTGGATGATTGCCCTTTTCTCTTCATTTGCTCCCGCCGATTTTTGTTCTCACGTTTCCCATTATTATTCCTTTGCCCTCGGGCCCATCCTTACCGAGTAATGAGATATTATGGGGTAGTTGAGCTTCATGTTGTTTCTCCACTTTTCGTTTGAATGCTTCCACTGGGTCTAAGATCGCTTCTAGCTCATCTTCCTCCATGGTTGTGTCCTCAGCTTCATCAATCAGTACATCGAATCTAGACCCTGTTCCACTTTGATCCGATTGGGGTGGTTCTCACCCTATTTACTTGCTTAGCTATATCGCCTTGCGGCTATATATTGGTGTCATATTGAGATCTGCGTTCACCATTCCCTCTCTCGTGGTTGATTTGGTCTACGTCTTCTCGTTGGAGCCAACATCCAAGGACCGAAAGGCTTATCAGGAGTAGGGCCTTGGGGTGCCTGTGGGTTCAGAAAGTCTTGCATTGGTCTTGGAGCATCTTTTTCTTTATCCCGCTGAACTGAAGGACAATTTCTGTTTTGTGCCCGTATCTACCACATTCAAAACAAGAAAGCTGTAGACTTTCGTACTCCACCTTGAATTGGAAGCCTTTCAGAACCACCTTTGTTCTTAGAACTTTGCGTAGATTCATTTCTACACATACCCTTGCAAACCTCCCTCTTGTAGAATCAGTTGTAACGACATCAACCCTTATTGGTTTACCAACTCTTCTGGCCAACCTCATTATGAATTCATGGTCATCGAATAGTTCCAGAGGGATTTGTGGGAATCTAATCCAGACCATTGTTGAATCGATCTTCTCTTGAGATGGTACAAAGAATGGCCTCCATTTTCGATTTGTGAGATAATGCCCCTGAATCACACACGGCCCCTTCTCCAAAGCAGTAACATAGTCCTCTCTACAACAAAAACGCACAACATAGAAACCCAGTTCTAGGTCCACAATATCGAGCTTTCCCTTAGTGCACCACATATTGTTTAGCCTCTCCTGCAATATTTTGAAAGTAACATTGCGTCCTAGTACCTTAATTATGACTGCTCTTCGCCATTGACGCCAAAGATTAACGCAGTCCGCCACTTCCAACTCAACTGGGTCATCGTCAGTTTCATCTCCATGCCAATTCTCTGCAATCTTCATGAATTCTGCTATATCCGCTTCATCTTCCCCATCACCATAGTAGAGTTGTTCTTTATAGCTCAAGCCTCTTACCACATCAACGCCGCTACGTTCTCCCCAAGGTGCAGCTTCTTTAGGTCTCTCCACGCTAGTACGGAGAAGGTCTTCCTCCTCTGTGGTCTGGTCAACACGCATATCCTCCATATTGAAGGAATTTGGATTGTCGGGGAAGAAGGGTGCCGGAAAGAGAAGGAGCAGGATTTAGGGTTAGCAGCCGCCGGAAAGAAATAATGTTTACAGCCTGGTTATTTAAATTGTACTAGTATACAATTGGAAAATAATAACATTGGCCTGATAATGCGTTCTATTTAATGCGTCCCAATTTTCAGTTTATTTGTTTTTCCCCCCTTTTTTTATTCTTTTATATTTTTATGATTAGGGGCATTATAGGATAATCGTGTGAATTTTGTTCTTATAAACCCTCGCCTTTTTCCTATGTCCTATTTACCACATTAAGTAGTAAATTGGTCCTTTTCTACTTTCATCCATTTTTATTTATTTGAATCCCTTTAGAATAGAGTATTAATTATCGTTGTAAAAAAAATAAGTTTGAGTAAAATCGAGGAATAATTACCGGTTTACAGGGAATTTTGAAATTAATATGTAGAAGGATTGATTATCTTTGGATTATGAAACGTCTTTTGGTAAAACTGTTCTCCATGATCTCCGCTGAAAAAGTTACGCAAACTATGATTTATGGCTAGAATTTTTTTACCGAAATTTCCGCCTAGGAATTACCTGGAGTAATACTGTGTAATAAATTTAGGGAGAATTGGCTATATAGCGCCTTTTTTCAACAAATTCTTGGCTGTGTTTTTTTTCGTTTTTTTGACCGCGATTTTCTCCATTTTTTTCACAATGCGCGATCTTAAGGTCCTCAAATCCCCTATAGGGTTCCCCTTCCCAATTAGGGTTTAGTTTGGTTCAAAAAACACCTAAAACGCGAAGATTTAGAGGCTTCAAAAAGACTGTTTACACCATTTCTGAACAAAAAAGACTATATCCCCAAGATTTGTGGTCAAACACCCTTTTTAACCTTAAGCCCCATAAATTTATTAAAAAAAAGGAAATAAACAATTTCGGTCATTTGGATTTCGTAACTCCAAATCTCAAGAAAATAATTAAAAAGGATTTTGTAACTCCAAATAGGTAGAAAATCCTTAATTTTTAATTTTGGTTAGCTCCACTCTGTAAAAAAAAAAAAAAAAAAAAAATTCGTAACTCCACGTTTATGTTTTTTTTGATGCTATCATTCTTTGACGTGTTCTGTTTTTTTCCTAAAACTTAACTTAAAGGTATCACAAATTTTACTATGGTCTTGAAGTAAATCCTACTTGGTGGTTCAGGCCAATAGAATTTAAAGAATTTCTAGTGGTCCCTTATGTTTAAAAATCAACCACCAATGATGTATTCTCAAATTAATGACATAGTGGTCCAATTACTTAATCCAGGACCACCATAAAATCACTGTAAGAGTATTTTAGTCTTTGACCTAACAATGCCCTTTTTGGTTTTTCTTCACAATAAGTCTCCCTTATATAATTTCTCTAGATTTGACCACATCTCCAAACCCTAGCCCCGTCTCATCTGTTTATTCTTTTTCAGTTTCAAAAACTGAAAAAAAAAAAAAAAGAGAAAACGTTTGGCGAGAAGTAATAAGGGAAAAACGAAGGCGACAAGAAAGAAGAGTTAGTGAAGAAGAGAAGAAGAGAAGAAAAAAAGAAAAAAAAGGAGTTGGCAAAAGAGAGAAGAGAGATGGCAAAAGAAACAAAAAAAAATTCAGTTTCAAAAACTGAAAAAAAAAAAAAAAAAAAAAGAGAAAACGTTTGGCGAGAAGTAATAAGGGAAAAACGAAGGCGACAAGAGAGAAGAGTTAGAGAAGAAAAAAAGGAAAAGGAAAAAAAAGGAGTTGGCAAAAGAGAGAAGAGAGATGGCAAAAGAAACAAATAAATTTTCTTTTGGGAAAGAAGTCAACGATCTGTTAATCAAGATGCGTAGGGTTCCGGACGGCGCAAAGGTGAAAGAGGTCTTTCTCTGGGAGCTTGTCCTTAACGCAACTGTTGTAAGTATAATTCCTCTATTTTTTTGAAAATTCTCTGTTTTCTTTCCTATTCTCTCCAATAGATACAAATTTTCTTTCGTTAATTATTATTATTTCAACACATGGTTTTACTATTTTTCCAAGCTTTGTAGTAGTGATTACACACGTAAATATTGGATGCAGCTTTTGCTCTGTTATGTATAACTAACACTGCTTGATGGAGCGTACGTATTTTTCAATTATTATTTGATTTTTAGGCTCTTTTGGATGTCCGTCTAGAGAGTTTCGTTGATGCGAAGAAGCATGGTGCTGAACCAAAGTTATTCATTCAGATAGTCCCGGACAAGTCAAATGGCACCCTCTCCATCATCGACAGTGGCATTGGAATGAGAATGACCGGGGATGGTGAGTAGTTAATTGGCCGGGAGCTTAATTATTAGGACTTTATTTTGTAAAAAGATTCATTTAATTTCATGATTTGTGGGAAATTATTGGTTTTGCTTGATGATATTCAATTTGCAGATTTGGTGAACAAGTTGCGTACCCTTGATCCAGAGCGATTAAGGAAATACATGAGAAACATTGGCAAATACTTGAAACCTGATGCTGATGGTGATCTCTCATGCATTTATTCGAAGGATTGGGAGTTTGGTCTTGGTTTCTTTTCAACTTACATGGTTGCTGACAAGGTTGTGATCACTACAAAGCAGATTGGTGATTAGCCGTTGTATGTGTGGAAGTTTGAAGCAGATGAGGATTCAGATTTGAACAGCGTTACTTATTTCACCGTTGATAAAGACACCTCTGGTGGTGATACCTATGAGAGGGGCACAAAGGTCACTCTACACCTCAAAAAAAATCATTTTGAATACCTCGATGTGTGTAAATTGCAGGAATTGGTTGACAAGTACGATAAGTACATTTGTTTTTACCCAATCTCCATTTTGGATAAGCCCATAGGGGAGAAACAGATCATCGTTGATGATGACAAGGAAAACGTCGATGATGACAAGGAAAACAAGCTTAAGGAGGACGACAAATTGAAGGATGAGTTTGAGGGTCTACGACAGTTATATGTTAAGCATCTTAAGGACAAGGTGAACAATATTGTCATCTCCTCTCGTGTTTACGAGATAACTTCTAATCTCTCATGTGATAGAGAAACATTTTATATCAACCCGAGACACCCTATCGTAAAAGATCTCAAGGAAAAAGCTAAAGCCAACCCGGATGACGAGGAGGTGAAGGATAAGATTCTTCTCCAGTTTGAGAGCGCCCTTATTAACATCCTGCTCTATGACTGGAGGTATGGAACAACTTTCTATGATCAAGTCAAGCGACTTTCCAATTTGATTATTAATGGTCTTCAGATATGGGAATTTGGCATGGGCGTGGAAAATGTGTATGACTTCATCCAATGATTTTATTTATTTATTTACAAAGTTCTCCCATTTTTCTCTCTTGAATCTTGATACTCTATCTTCCATGGTAATTTAGAGAAGGTAGCCGGTAGCGACTTTCCCTTACTTATTAAGATAAAGATGCCTAGATCTGTATTATTATTTATGTGTCTTATGTTATGCTCTATATTAAGCTGGAAGGAATGGATGTTTCTAAGGGGATGATTTAGTAATTTTGATGCTTTTATGCACATTGAAGATTAATCATTCTTCTGCACATTTCTTTCTTTCTTTCTTTTTTGGTGGGGATTCTGCACATTTCTAACATTCGGATTAATATTTACTACCTCCCTTCCAAAATAATAACTAGAACTAAGAACTAAAACCGACGGAGTCGTTCTCCATTAGCTAAAATAACTATAAAAAATTAAAAGAGATTGATCATGCTTTTATTTTTCCTTTGTTTGTTAATGTGTTTTATAATACAAAGAGATCATTTTCCCTTAAACATTTCTCATCATGTTACGAATAATTTATATTCATCAAACATCTTTTATAAACTTAGTGATACTCAAAGAGTGTATATGTTAAGAATATTAATAGTCATAAATTTACGATATTAATCACTTTATTAAATCATTAGTGACTTTTTACCGTGCAATGCACGGTGCGTGCCCACAGCAAGAGGCATTGAGTAAGACATGGATGCGGATTTTGAGCATATTATTCTTCGGTATATATGGTAACATTGGGATTGATCATGAAATTTTGATTAGTAAGAGCATACATTGTGGACATCTTAAGGAAGGGCGGTGGTGTTCGGCAGAACATGGGACCCTGGACTTGAAATTCAATCTAATGTGCCATCATTTCCGTTTCCAATCATCCTATCTTGATGCTTATATATTTTGTGAGCATATGCTTGATCTAGACACAGTCAAATACCAAGACTTCATCCTTACACCAGCACAACTAAAGAAAGAAGAAAGGGAAAAAGAAAAAGAAAAACAGTCAAAAGAAACAGATAAAAACAAAAGGTTATTAGATTATTTTACAATTTCCGGAGTAATGTAATGTCAAAACTATATACAAGATCTAATCAATAGTGAAGCATGGATTTCTTCACCGTACTATTTGAATCTTCGTAATACAACATATGTGTCGCCGGTAAAAAAAAAGATCTTGTATACTAGCATCTTTCCCAAAAATCTCCGAAAAAAAAGATCTAATCAAGACGCTTGTTGAACTACCGTCTCTTCCAAAAATTTAAGCTGATGAGATGATATTGATAGATAATTAGCATTATATATCTCAATACACCCCCTCAAGTATGTGCCTACAAGAGGGAAGAGGCCCGCATTATATATCTCAATACACCCCCTCAAGTATGTGCCTACAAGAGGGAAGAGGCCCAACACTTGTTTTTTTTTTTTTGTTTGGAAAGTGTGAACTGTAAGAAGAAAGATGTTCAACACTTGTTTTTTTTTTAATTGTGCTGGAAGCGGGGATTGAACTCGGGATCTTCTGCTCGGATACCATATTGACCTACCATCTATCTCAAAAGCTTAAGCTGATGGGGAGATTGAATAATTAAAATTATATATCTCAATACTTCATCTTAATTTGTATCACTTCAATTTAGCAAATGCTTCTTCAGTATTTATGCTAACACAGCCAACGTTAGCAAATGTGCTACATGTTCTGGAAATTAATACAGTAGTAATTTGGTATTAGTTGCTCTTTTAGTAAATGTGGTGGTTAAAATTGTTTTTGAGTCTTTTAGCATGGATTTCTTCACCGTACTATTTGAATCTTTGTAATACAACATATGTGTCGCTGGTAAAAAAGAAGACCTTGTATATTAGCATCTCTCCCAAAAATCTCCCAAAAAAAAAGATCTAATCAAGACGCTTGTTGAACTACCATCTCTTCAAAAAATTTAAGCTGATGAGAAGATGGATAATTAGCATTATATATCTCAATACACCCCCTCAAGTATGGGCCAATAAGAGGGAAAAGGCCCAACACTTGATTTTTTTTTTGTTTTGTTTTTTTTTTTTTTTTGGTTTGGGAAATGTAACCTGTAAGAAGTATGGGCCTACAAGAGGGAAGAGGCCCAACACTTGATTTTTTTATTTATTTTTGGTTTGGGAAGTGTAAGAGCGAGAGTAATGGTGATCGGGAGATAAGGCTATTGATTGGTGTTGGTTGGGTGATGTGGAGAAAGATAAGTGGAAGATAAATGTAGAAGAGTTGTGGGGATAATTTTTGTGGGATGTGATGTTGTAATGGTGATAATAGAGAAGAGTTGTAGGGAATTAATGGTGTGTGATTAAATATTATAGTGGTAGTAAATATTTATAATCTATTAATTAAAATAATATTTAATAATAATAGCATGCTTTTTGACACTTTTTACTTTTAGCATTTAAATCCATTCCGGAGACAACGATATTCTGCTCGGACCTTAATTCCTTGGTCAAATCTTCAAATTGACTTTTGTGCATATTTTCTGGAACAAGGTTATAGTCACCTATGTCTTTCCCCATCGACAATAAGAAGCAATTGATCTGTTTCAACACAGCATCCCTAACTTCATTCTTGGTCAGGTTCTTCTGTTGCCTCGCAATGTCTTCGGAGAAACTACTTTCGAATTTATTCCATAATTTAACTGGATCTGATGGACTTGTGTAAGACTAACAGTGTAGCAAACAAACGCCTCAGTTCAAAAGGCATATGATACGCTGAGGCTTCTTCCAAGCATTGATCTTCTTGAATGTTGTTTTCTTCTAAAAAACCTCGTGCAAGTGCAGCATCATGGAAGCTTGAGTATACCATGCCATTGAAAGTTTTTAAATCAACAAAGGATTTCGGTGCTCGAACCTTTGTCAACAAAATCTTCAAATAATATCTTTCTCCTTCTATCAGATTAACCATAACAACCCTACCTATAGAATCACCCTTAACCCTCGCCTTCCAGACTTTCTTACCATTATCCCAAACGAAGTGATCAGGAAATTCGGAGTACGTCGTTTTTTTTTCCTTTGCTAGTTCATTTGTTCTGTTCATAATAAAGTATTCCGTTAACATCGTCCTCCTATTTATTGGATTTTGTATTATGTTTTCAAGTTTTTGTTTATGGTTGAAGTTGATTGGCTGGTAGTTCTCCAGATGCACCTGCAGCTGAATAACGGAGGGTTGCATCTCACCTAAAGGGAATCGGTATATTCTCCATAACGCCTCTGGAGCAGATATCCATCTAGCAGATTGGTACTGGTCAATCTCATTTATTTCCTCATTTTGACCTTGGCTTCCAACATTGAACATAATCTTATCATTAGATAGAGTATCGTCTAGAAGGTAGTCTCAAAAGAGACAATAGCCTCACTTCAAAAAAAAAAAAAACAAAAGAGACAATAGCATAGAGATAGAGAAGCATACAAAAAAACCTCTCTAATTTGATTCCATTAATTTATATGTTATCTAATTTCATTGTCTATGAAAAAATAATTTGACTACAACCGATCCACTACTGCTGCTCTAAGCGGTAAGAAGAAAGAGGTTCAATACTTGTTTTTTTTAATAGTTAATTGTCGATAAGGACAATTACACAAATTCATTAAAGTAATAGTTCAACTCAACATTTAATAAGTCATTAAGGACAAAATCAAATTGTATTGGATATATTTACCCTTAACATAACATTTCACCGGACTGAGGATCCCCGCCGGTACAAAAGGTGAAAAGGTGCACCCAAGTGCATCAAAACGACGCAGTATTGATGCCCCTGTGTATCGGGACGGTGTAGTTTTGGATCGAAACGACGTCGTTTCGGTGCACCGTTGCACCGGCGGGGGAGATTGTACCGGCGGGGATCCGGGCTCCATTTCACCGTTCCTTATTTTGCCTTTTGCTCTTCAACTCCATTTCTAATCCCCTGCTTGCTGCTGCCCGCCCTCTGCTTCCCGCCGCTCCCGCCGCTCACAGGCCTGATCAATAACCTAATCATGGTATTACGAAAGTTTTCTGCTTTGTCTCCGGTCGAATTGATTTCATCGTCTTCCTCTACTGCTCTTCCAGCTTCTCCTTCACCTTCTGTATGAATTTTCCGTTTTGCATTTTCTCGCACAACCTTCGTCGGATATTCAACAGCGGTGTCTTTCATGCAGCACATTTGATTGTAAGCACTGGTCGAATGTAATAGCGTCTGCATCCATTGATTTCAAAATCGTGATTTTTGTTGGGTTTGGATTCATTTAATTTCATGATTTGTGGGAAATTATTGGTTTTGCTTGATGATATTCAATTTGCAGATTTGGTGAATGAGTTGCGTACCCTTGATCCAGAGCGATTAAGGAAATACATGAGAAACATCGACAAATACTTAAACCTGTTGCTGATGGTGATCTCTCATGCATTTATTCGAAGGATTGGGAGTTCGGTCTTGGTTTCTTTTCAACTTACATGGTTGCTGACAAGGTTGTGATCACTACAAAGCAGATTGGTGATAAGCCGTTGTATGTGTGGAAGTTTGAAGCAGATGAGGATTCAGATTTGAACAGCGTTGCTTATTTCACCGTTGATGAAGACACCTCTGGTGGTGATACCCATGAGAGGGGCACAAAGGTCACTCTACACCCCCCTCAAAAGTGTTCATATAGACAAATTTACATGGAGAATTATCAGAACACCGATTCTAGTTCTAGAAGGTTTAGTTCGTTGTGGAAACACCGATTCTGGCAGGTGTTGGCCTCCTTGGGTTCTATTTTTTGCAGGCCTTGGTGGTGAGGCTGCAGTTTGAGGGTTCGTTAACAACTATTCAACAACCCTAAAAAAAGCACTCTTCATTTTATGAATAGTGCAAACAAATTGTGTCTCTTCTTTGTTTTTCCTGCTTGCATTTGGTTCATGGCTTTTTGTGGAGATTCAGTCTGCTGGTTTTTTCTGATTATTGTAGGAAGCTAGCTTTTGGAGCTGCTTTGGTTTTATTGTACAAATGCAATATGCGCAGCAGGTGCTTTTCTTTTTTGGTGACGAGGAATATTTCAGTGATGCTGTTAAGGTTATTTGGTGCTTTACTGGTGGTATTTTTTTGGTGTTTGGCTGCTGCCGTACATGTTTTGGTCTAGTTCAAATGGTTGTTGCTGTTTAGTCTTCATTTTCTTAGTGCAAGGTGTTGCAGGAGCAAAAAATAAACTTGTGGAAAGACGTTTCAAATTAGAATACTTCATTCATACGTGGAGGGTCTTAGACATTTTGTTGAGTTATGAAGGTTTCCTGACGGAACCACCAATTATGGGCAGATGATATTAGCCATTTTTACTTGTAGCTGTGTTTTTTTTTCTTTTTCTTTTTTTCGGTTGCTCTAAATGGTATTCTACGACATCGAATTATATGAGTGAATTAAGAGTTTGAGTATGATCATAATGAACTCATAATAGTGAATTACAAAAACGAGTTTCGAATAGTGAACTTAAAAAAAGTGAACTAACAAAAGTGAATATACAAATGGTGAACTACAATCGTAAATTCATAAAAGTGAACTCACAAAAATAAACTAACAATAATAATACAGAACTATAACAGCGAATTACAAATAGTGAACTACGACATCGAATTATAAGAGTGAACTAAGATTTTGAGCTTGATCATAATGAACTCCCATAAATAGTGAACTACGACATCAAATAATAAGAGTGAACTGAGAGTTTGATTCTGATCATAATGAACTCTTAATAGTGAATTACAAAAACGAGTTTCGAATAGTGAACATAAAAAAAGTGAACTAACAAACGTGAATATACAAATAGTGAACTACCAAAGTGAACTCGCAAAAAATAACTCGGATAAAGGAAATAAGAATAGTAAACTTCCAATGGTTAACTACAACAGTGAACTATAATTATAAACAACTAAAATTGAATATTGATTTGTAGCGAATTAGTAATGTGAAGTAGGTGTGAAACAGTGAACTAGAGTGTTTTGAACTCAATAAATAAACCAAAAACGGTGATGTTAATAAAATTTTACAAGGTTTTGAAAAATAAAAATAAGAAATAGAACACATGACTCTTTTCATTGCTTTCCTACTTGATCGATATGTTCAGTTACAACTTTATCAAATGCTCTGGATACATTCCCCATTGGTTGAACTATTGTACAAATTATCTAGTGATTTGTGTAGGTAATGGTTAACCCAACTCATTTGACCAAAATAGTTCATATCAATGCCAAAGGAAGGTACATGATTGACAGCTAAGTATGATCAGACATACATGCATGTGGACCTTTAAATATGTAAATATAGTCCTGAACGCCGGAAAGACCACTTACATGATTAAAATTGTCGCCTGAAAGACCACTTACAGGACTAAAATAGATGTAACTGTACTTTACTACCGTCAGTTATTTTATTTCACTTGTAATGACTACAGCCAGTTTTTTTTTCCCCAAACTATACCAATGCTGTTTCCATGCTAATAGTTAATAGCATTCTTTATTACAACCATCTGTTTTTGTGAAACAAGGACATATACATGTAAATCCATGGTCAAAATCCTTCAAAGGGGCCTGAGATAAATACAGATTCCAAAACTGGTACTTTTTTTTTTCTTACATTAAATAGGCTAAAATACCCTTACACAATCATAATCTTTGAAATGGATAATTACACCTTTTTTAGAGGAGATAATTACACTTTCGATCTCTTATTTTTCACCACTTTCTTAAAACTAGCCTCTTATCTATTTTATTGACATTTTTTATCCCTTAACTATACATTTTTATTATACTTTTAAGACAATTCACGAAAGCATAACATCTGACGTTTAACTGTACTGAATGTGTCACGTATCACATTACTATATTGATTGATAAATAATGTAGTAACACTGATAAATAAAAGTTGTAGTTACTACAAAAAAAAAAAAAACATAGGGTTAGAGAAGTAAGAGCATACATTGTAGAAGTAATAAGGGAAAAACGTTTGGCGAGAAGTAATAAGGGAAAAACGAAGGCGACAAGAGAGAAGAGTTAGAGAAGAAAAAAAGGAAAAGGAAAAAAAAGGAGTTGGCAAAAGAGAGAAGAGAGATGGCAAAAGAAACAAATAAATTTTCTTTTGGGAAAGAAGTCAACGATCTGTTAATCAAGATGCGTAGGGTTCCGGACGGCGCAAAGGTGAAAGAGGTCTTTCTCTGGGAGCTTGTCCTTAACGCAACTGTTGTAAGTATAACTCCTCTTATCTTTTTTTTATTTTCTATTTTTGAAAATTCTCTGTTTTCTTTCTTATTCTCTTCAATAGATACAATTTTTCTTTCGTTGAAGATACAATTTTCTTTCGTTAATTATTAGTGGTTATTAGTTATAAGGCCGTCGCTAGAGATTTAATGATCATTTAGGACACTCAAAAAACTTATTCGGTTATAAGGACATTCAAATTTATTTTTTCTGTTCTCCTAGATTTCCAAAGGCATTGTACGATACCAAGCTGCTTCAATTTCCAATTTGTTCTCTCGTCTCTGCAACATCATCGAAATCAAGCAGAGGATCCAGATCGAACGGAGGATTCAAGCAGAGGGGAGAAGAGGAAGGCTGTGGCGGCGGCGGCGGAGGCGGAGGCGGAAGGAAGTGAGAGAGGCGATTACATCGAAATTCAAATAGCTGTGGTGCTGTGGATACTCATAGTTTGGGGTTGTTTTTCTTTTCTCTTATCAATGAATGCCATGTTTTTCAAGATTAATTGAACTTTAGAGGCTTCAAATCTTTTTTTTTTTTGCCCAGTTTCTGAACTTGGGTTTCCCAGGTTTCGGTTTTTTTCTTCATCTGATTTTAAACCCAAAAAAAAAAAATAAAAAATTTGAAGCTAGGAAATCTCTTGTCATAGGGGTCTTTTGATATTTTGGAATGGGAAAGAAGAGATCAAAAGGGGGTTGTTGTGGTTGGTTTCTTGTCCTAATGGTATTAGCAGCGGCGTCATTTGGTATATATGTTGTCGTGAAAAAGAAACAAGAGGATGCTAAAGCGCAGAGGCGCCCCCGTTCCCGGGCCTCCCGGTGCCATTAACAAAAAATACGCCGATGCCTTCAAAATTGCCTTGAAATTCTTTGATGTCCAGAAATGTATACCATTTTCCTTCCTTCTGTTCAAAATTTAGCTTCTTCTTGCCGTTTCTGTAAAAAAATATAAAAAGGTTGATATGAGATACTTAGATATGTTTTGTATAATTAGTCTACATTTTTATCCATAATGTGATGCAGGACGTGCTGCAGGGTATCGTCATTCGTCATTGAATGTTTCTAGTTGTAAAGTGTGTTTGTTAGTACTTTATAGTTATGAGTTTATATTTCGCTCTTTAAGTTGTGATTGGAATATTAACTACAAAAAATTTCATTGTTTATTTAGGTCCTTTTAGAAATTGATGATCTGGTCCCTCAATGAGAGGCCATATTTATTACCTTCTTATGGGGTTCACTCACCATGGTGGCTTACAATTAAGTCTTTTTTGGGTTTCTGGTGTTGCTTATAATAGCTGTGGATACTCATAGTTTGGTGTTGTTTTTCTTTTTCTCTTATGGTTATCTTTGTCTTGTTTCTTGGGGTGCAGGTCGATATAAGTGCTTTGTGGCATTTGGCTAGCGTGGTTTCTGTATTGGAGCCGGTTAATGGGCTTGCAGCTATGAAAAAGAGCTATCAGTTGTTAAAGGGCAGGACCATGATAGCTTTCGGCCTTGTTTTTGGGTATTTGGCTATTTGTGGACTGATCACAATATATTCTCATCAGTTGTGGTTAATGGTGGGGATAATCATGGTGTGCTTACAAGAATTATGGTTGGTGGATTCTTGGTTGTGTTGCTGGTGATAGTTAATCTGGCAGGCCTATTAGTGCAGAGTGTGTTTTACTATGTGTGCAAGAGTTACCATCATCAAGAGATTGACAATAGTGCCCTCTATGATCATCTTGGTGGTCTGGGCTTATGCAGTGACATTGCTGACTTATGCAGTGACATTGATGTCTGATGCAGGGACATTGATGAATTATGCAGTGACATTGATGTTTGATGCAGTGACATTGATGTTTGATGCAGTCAATAGCTTTTCGATGTTTACTTACGGTCTCCCTTGTGTTTATATGCATTTTGACAAAGAAGTGTAAGCTCAAGAACTACCGAAGTAAGAATTATTTTTCTGATTTACATGCTACTTGATGGAGTGACATTGATGACTTATACAGTGACATTGATGTCTGATGCAGGGACACTGATGACTTAAGCAGTGACATTGATGTCTGAAACAGTGACACAATAACACGTCTAGGAGAAACATTCAGAGCATCCATAGATTGTGTTTTACTAATTAGTTGATAGTGTATTTGGGTGCTTATAATAGATGATATAGTCCCTTTTGCTTTCGCAGCACAAGTACGATCTAGGAGGCTCTTTATTACCTTCTTATGGGTTTCACTCACCATGGTGGCTTACAATTAAGTCTTTTTTGGGTTTAAGTGCCGCTTATAATAGTTTGTGGATACTCATAGTTTGGGGTTGTTTTTCTTTTCTCTTATGGTTGTCTTTGTCCTGTTTCTTGGGTTGCGGAGTCGATATAAGTGCTTTGTGGCATTTGGCTAGCGTGGTTTCGTATTGGAGCCGGTTTATGGGCTTGCAACTATGAAAAAGAGCTATCGGTTGTTAAAGGCGGGACCATGATAGCTTTCAACCTTGTTTTTGGGTATATGGCTATTTGTGATTGATCACACTATATTCTCATCGGTTGTGGTTAATGGTGGGGATAATCATGGTGTGCTTACAAGAATTATGGTTGGTGGATTCTTGGTTGGGTTTTGGTGATAGTTAACTGCGGTGGCCTATTAGTGCGAGTGTGTTTTACTATGTGTGCAAGAGTTACCATCATCAAGAGATTGACAAGGGTGCCCTCTATGATCATCTTGGTGGTCTGGGCTTATGCAGTGACATTGCTGACTTATGCAGTGACATTGATGACTTATGTTGTGACATTGATGACTTATGCAGTGACATTGATGTCTGATGCAGTGACGTTGATGACTTATGCAGTGACATTGATGACTGTATTTACAATTAGATAACTGATGTAATGATATTGATGTCACCGCATATACCACTTGATACACACATTTGATAACTTTGTAAAGTAACTTTATTTCTTTGTTATCTTTAAATATTTGATTGATCTTGGTTTATTTGATTAGTGTTGGTTTAAATATTCGATAACTTTGTAAAATAAGCGTATTATTTCTTTTTTTTTTTTTTTTTTTTTTTTTGGTTTAAAGGCGATTTTTACAACCAAATGTATGAATAAATCATTACAATAACACATCACTGTATAATTCGATACAATAAGACATCACTTCATAGATCGCTACAATAAGAAGACACTGCATAAATTACTACAATGAGACGTCATTGCATAAATCGATACAATGAGATGTCATGATCAAAGTTGTCAATGGATCGTTGCAGTCAATACATTATGGTAGTCAATGAATCGCGGCGGTCAATGCATCGGGGTGGTTAATGGATCCCGGTGGTCAATGCATCGAGGTAGGTGGTCAATGTATGACGGTGATCAATAAGCCACGTCGATTTTTATGAAGAAAAATTGATTTATGAAATTTATTCGGAAAAATATCAAATTTGATTTTAGAATAAAGAAGACGAAAAAATATGAATTTTAGTGAAAAAATTATGATGATCCGAGTTTTAGATCAAAATATATGACGTTTAGAAATATGGTGAATTAAAATAAAAAAAAATTAAAAAAAAAACTGCCGCTTCTTTGAGCGCTTCCCTTTGAGCGTTTTTTTTTTCTTCCTTCATTCTTCCTCTTTATCCACTTGAAATTAGAATGTCCTTATAACTAAATATGTTTCCTTCTTAAAATTAGAATGTCCTTATAACTAAATAAGATTTCATAATGTCTTATTACCCCTAATAAGTTGAAAATCAGTCCTTTTAAATAATTGACCCTAATTATTATTATTTCAACACATGGTTTTACTACTTTTCCAAGCTTTGTAGTAGTGATTACACACGTACATATTGGATGCAGCTTTTGCTCTATTATGTGTAACTAACACTTCTTGATGGAGCGTACGTATTTTTCAATTATTTTTTGATTTTTAGGCTCTTTTCGATGTCCGTCTAGAGAGTTTCGTTGATGCGAAGAAGCATGGTGCTGAACCAAAGTTATTCATTCAGATAGTCCCGGACAAGTCAAATGGCACCCTCTCCATCATTGACAGTGGCATTGGAATGACCGGGGATGGTGAGTAGTTAATTGGGAGCTTAATTATTAGGACTTTATTTTGTAAAAAATTCATTTAATTTCATGATTTGTGGGAAAATTATTGGTTTTGCTTGATGATATTCAATTTGCAGATTTGGTGGACGAGTTGCGTACCCTTGATCCAGAGCGATTAAGGAAATACATGAGAAACATTGACAAATACTTGAAACCTGATGCTGATGGTGATCTCTCATGCATTTATTCGAAGGATGGGGAGTTTGGTCTTGGTTTCTTTTCAACTTACATGGTTGCTGACAAGGTTGTGATCACTACAAAGCAGATTGGTGATTAGCCGTTGTATGTGTGGAAGTTTGAAGCAGATGAGGATTCAGATTTGAACAGCGTTACTTATTTCACTGTTGATGAAGGCACCTCTGGTGGTGATACCCATGAGAGGGGCACAAAGGCCACTCTACACCTCAAAAAAAATCATTTTGAATACCTCGATGTGTGTAAATTGCAGGAATTGGTTGACAAGTACGATAAGTTCATTTGTGTTTACCCAATCTCCATTTTGGATAAGCCCATAGGGGAGAAACAGATCATCGTTGATGATGACAAGGAAAACGTTGATGATGACAAGGAAAACAAGGAGGACGACGACAAATTGAAGGATGAGTTTGAGGGTCTACGACAGTTATATGTTAAGCATCTTAAGGACAAGGTGAACAATATTGTCATCTCCTCTCGTGTTTACGAGATAACTTTTAATCTCTCATGTGATGGAGAAACATTTGAAATCAACCCGAGACACCCTATCATAAAAGATCTCAAGGAAAAAGCTAAAGCCAACCCGGATGACGAGGAGGTGAAAGATAAGATTCTTCTCCAGTTTGAGAGCGCCCCTAATAACATCCTGCTCTATGACTGGAGGTATGGAACAACTTTCTATGATCAAGTCAAGCCACTAAGATAAAGATGCCTAGAATTGTACTATTATTTATGTGTCTTATGTTATGCTCTATATTAAGCTGGAAGGAATGGATGTTTCTAAGGGGATGATTTAGTAATTTTGATGCTTTTATGCACATTGAAGATTGATCATTCTTCTGCACATTTATTTCTTTCTTTCTTTTTTGGTGGGTTCTGCACATTTCTAACATTCGGATTAATATTTACTACCTCCGTTCCAAAATAATAACTAGAACTAAGAACTAAAACCGACGTAATCATTGTCCATCAGCTAAAATAACTATAAAAAATTAAAAACTATGAATGACATCAACAATTATGTAGTGACATCGGCAATCATATATACAGAGACATTGCGATGAAGTGACACCGCGATGCAGTGGCCACCCCCGATGTAGAGACACCGCGATGAAGTGGCCACCCCCGATGTAGAGACACCGCGATGCAGAGACCATTGCGATGCAATGATCATCGGGATGCAGTGACATTTGATGAACCAACACCGTGATGACATTTGATATTTTTCCGACTTCATTTCATAAAATCAATTTCTTTTCTTCATAAAATCGACTTCAAATGGCTATATCTTTTGATATAAAACTACTATCAACATAAATCTTTCACCTTAATTCATATTTTTATGTAGTGACATCAACAATCGTATATGTAGTGATATCACATTTTATGCAGTGACATCGGCAATCAGATATGCAGTGACATCAGCATTTTATGCAGTGACATTTGATGAAGCAACACCGGGATGACATTTGATATTTTCCGACTTAATTTCATAAAATCGACTTCAAATGGCTATATCTTTTGATATAAAACTACGATCAACACAAATCTTTCACCTTGATTCATATTTTTATGCAGTGACATCATATATACAGTGATATCAACATTTTATGTAGTGACATCGGCAATCATATATGCGTGACATCAACAATTTATGCTATGACATCAACATTTTATGCAGTGACATTTGATGAAGCAACACCGTGATGACATTTGATATTTTTTCGACTTAATTGCATAAAATCGATTTCTTTTCTTCATAAAATCGACTTTAAAATGGCTATATCTTTTGATATAAAACTACGATCAACATAAATCTTTCACCTTAATTCATACTTTTATGTAGTGACATCGGCAATCATATATGCAGTGATATCAACATTTTATGTAGTGACATCGGCAATCATATATGTTTAAAATGTTTAATTCATATTTTTATGCAGTGACATCGGCAATCATATATGCAGTGATATCAACATTTTATGCAGTGACATCGCCAATCATATACTTAAGTATAAAATGTTTTCTTTTTTAAATTGCAAGGAATATGCATCGTCGAACCGAAACCGAACAAAAAATTTCAGTTTCTCAATAATATTAAACGAACCGGAAACAACTATTAACCGAACCGATTGAACGACTTCGGATCGGTTCGTCTTCGGATAAACTATATCCGTGTACACCCTACATCCAACGACACCAACATTTTATGAAGTGACGTATTATGCTTGTATTCAAATACTCCATTTTCACATTTCATAGATAACAACAACAAGTGCTATGATCTATAATTCTGTATCAAGGCTAAAGCATCACAAACAAGAAAAATGACCAACATAGAGAAAATTATTGCAGAGCGTCACTATCACAGACTTACCATTTCACTACGAGAAATACGAAAATGATACAAAGATTTCATTTCACGACAGAACCACAAAGAAAAATACATTAGTTTCGAAAAACCAGAGACAGCGGACCAGAAGCATTGGATTCTAAAAGTCATTCTTTAGCAGCAAAGAATGCTGCTGAAATAGCAGCAGCAACAGTTTCATGGAATTTTGATCTTAATGTGGACTTAAGTGGAAGTGGAGGAGCTCCACCTAGTTCTGCAACGAAACCGAAACCGAAACCGAAACCGAAACCGCAACCGCAACCGCAACCGCAATCACTGGAGATCAAACATGATGAATACCCTCGTTGGTCCATTCTGCAATTGCCTTTTCTGAAGCTTCTTGCCTTGGAATCTCAGATACAAGAATTATGTTTTGTTTACCTATATTTGAAAAAGCTTTGGCATATCAATAAATTTACATGAAAAAGCTTCAGCTTTAGCTTCATTTTGCTACTGACAAATAAAAATAGCATCACCAAAAGGAAAACAGAGACTTCTAACTTGCAGAGAAGAAGAAGAATCACATCCATTTCCATTTCTTACGACAATTCATCTTCGGATTCAGGGAATTGAATCTGATGTGGAGATGAAGCCTTTTTGTTTAGGGAATTGAATCTGATGTAATAGGGGTAATTTAGGAAAGTTGGATAAAATGCGTCGTTATAAACGAGGATCTTTTTTGGTTGTTCTAAGTGCCTAATTAAGTCTCAAAACACGTTCTTATAAACAAATAACACTAATTTTTATTCATACGGGAATGAAAATCGAATCATGATTCGATTCAGGAAGTTTAATGGCTTATAGCATTAGACCGTATTCGATTCTCAATTGTGGTTGTACATACAATAAAAAAATTAAATTAAATTAAAAAACGTCAAATTTTCGGGCAATCCACCACCCCGCCCCACCCCAGACCTATTTGCACAATTTACTTCATTACATTAGAATGAGATTTTATCCGTCAAATCTATGCATGATTTTGAAAGAAAAAAAAAAACCAAGAATCTTTTACAATTTGCGTTGATTTTGCTATAAAGCCCCTATCTCCAATGTCGGAGATGCATCAACAACCTCCGGTCTTTGCCGACGATAGTTAAAAGATTTTAATAATTCTGGACAGTTAAAGTGTGAATAAAGTTGTCGAATATGCAATTTAATGGTATTTCAGACGGTTACATACGGTTGCGATAGTGGTTGGTGACATTTTTTTATTTCTTCATTGGATTCAAGTCTTGTCAGACTTTCGGAGATTTTTACGAGTTAATTTTTTTTTTTAACAACAAAAGATTTTATTAAGGATTTAGCAAACTGCTAGACAAATTTCAAATGTTACAAACCACTCTTGACACAAACCATTGCAAACAAAAAAAACTATGGAGGATCTAAATTTAGAGGATTATCACTCCATTTATCCCACTCAAGTCCAAGTTTTTTTGTTCACCCATTAATCCATGCAAAACTAATTGTTTTTAATTCCCCAAAAGAAGTAGCAATTGAAGTTGGCTTGTTATTAAATACAATGTTATTCCTTAGTATCCAAATGTTCCATAACACCGCTTTTTTAATCAGATCCCAAACATGAAGAAGGTTGTCATGCTTAGCCGTAGACGGACAGAAAGATAAAAGATCTACCGACTCAATAGACATCGGAGTAGAAACCGCGCACCAGTCAAAATCTTTTCTCTAGATAAAGGAGGCAAAAGGGCAAAGTAGAAAAATGTGAGCATTGTCTTCCTCGCTCAAGTCACAAAACGGGCAGTTCACACTGAGTAACGGCACCCCGTGCTTGGCAATGTTGACTCACAAAACGGGCAGTTCTCAAGTTTTTTTTTTTTTTAAAAAAACTCTTTTTTTTTAAAATAATTTCGCAAAGAAAGTGTGGAAAATCAGGAAGGGAAATATTATTTTCAACTCTTACTGCTGGTAAATCAATTCTTTTTTTATGATTTCGCAAAGAAATGGCGCAAAATCAGGAAGGAAATTATTTTTCTTTTTATACTATTATGTAAATCAATTTTTTTTAATATATAATTTTGAGAAGAATGGCACAAAATCAGGATGAAAAGTGTATTTTTTAAAAACAAATTTATGTCATCGGTATTTTTTTGAACTCTTAAAAAAAATTAATATAAAAGATTCGCAGAGGGATTTTGAAGAATAGTTGTTATTTTTGTAGATTTTGTAGGATACTTATTATTTTTTGTGTTTCTTTTTTTTTTTTGGTGTTGCCTTTTTTTATTTCTGGAAATGGAGCGGGTCAATTGGGTAATCGGGTTAAATTGTCCTTTCAAATAGATATAGATATATATAGATTATCGTTGTAAAAAAAAAAAAAGAGTAAAATCGAGGAATAATTACCGGTTTACAAGGAATTTTGAAATTGATATGTAGAAGGATTGATTATCATTGGATTATGAAACGTCTTTTGGTAAAACTGTTCTCCATGATCTCCGCTAAAAAAGTTACGTAAACCATGATTTATGGCTATAATTTTTTTACCGAAATTTCCGCCTAGGAATTACTTGAAGTAATACTGTGTAATAAATTTATTGAAAAAAAAGAAATAAACAATTTGGGTCGTTTAGATTTCGTAACTCCATTTCAAGAAAATAAGTAAAAAGATTTTGGTTGTTTTGATTTTGTAACACCAAATCTGCAGAAAAAATCATTAATTTTTAATTTTGGTGAGCTCCACTCTGTAAAAAAAAAAAAAAAAAAAAAAAAAATCAGAGTCCATAAGGACATGTTTTAAACTTAAATGGTTGAGAAGACAGTCACTACATGTGTTACTATATTTTTGTATACGTGTTATTACATGTGTTACTACATATTTATCTTTCTTAACTATTTTAGATTAAAACTTATCATTTACGACCTTTAACCTAAAAAAAAAAAAAAAAAAAAAGAATTCGTAACTCCACGTTTTTGTTTTTTTGATGCTATCATTCTTTGACGTGTTCTGTTTTTTTTTTATCCAAAACTTAATTTAGGGGTATTTTGGTCTTTGACCTAACAATGTCCTTTTTGGTTTTTCTTCACAATAAGTCTCCCTTATATAATTTGTTCTCTACATCTGACCACATCTCCAAACCCTAGCCCCGTTCTCATCTGTTTATTCTTTTCAGTTTCAAAAACTGAAAAAAAAAGAGAGAAAACGTTTGGCGAGAAGTAATAAGGGAAAAACGAAGGCGACAAGAGAGAAGAGTTAGAGAAGAAAAAAAGGAAAAGAAAAAAAAAGGAGTTGGCAAAAGAGAGAAGAGAGATGGCAAAAGAAACAAATAAATTTTCTTTTGGGAAAGAAGTCAACGATCTGTTAATCAAGATGCGTAGGGTTCCGGACGGCGCAAAGGTGAAAGAGGTCTTTCTCTGGGAGCTTGTCCTTAACGCAACTGTTGTAAGTATAATTCCTCTATTTTTTTATTTTTATTTTTTTGAAAATTCTCTGTTTTCTTTCTTGTTCTCTCCAATAGATACAATTTTTCTTTCTTTGAAGATACAATTTGTCTTTCGTTAATTATTATTATTTCTAACACATGGTTTTACTATGTTTCCAAGCTTTGTAGTAGTGATTACACACGTAAATATTGGATGCAGCTTTTGCTCTGTTATGTGTAACTAACATTTTTCAATTATTATTATTATTTGATTTTTAGGCTCTTTTGGATGTCCGTGAAGAGAGTTTCGTTGATGCGAAGAAGCATGGTGCTGAACCAAAGTTATTCATTCAGATAGTCCCGAACAAGTCAAATGGCACCCTCTCCATCATCGACAGTGGCATTGGAATGACCGGGGATGGTGAGTAATTAATTGGCCGGGAGCTTAATTATTAGGACTTTATTTCTTTAAAAAGATTCATTTAATTTCATGATTTGTGGGAAAATTATTGGTTTTGCTTGATGATATTCAATTTGCAGATTTGGTGGACGAGTTGTGTACCCTTGATCCAGAGCGATTAAGGAAATACATGAGAACCATTGACAAATACTTGAAACCTGATGCTGATGGTGATCTCTCATGCATTTATTCGGAGGATTGGGAGTTTGGTCTTGGTTTCTTTTCAACTTACATGGTTGCTGACAAGGTTGTGATCACTACAAAGCAGATTGGTGATAAGCCGTTGTATGTGTGGAAGTTTGAAGCAGATGAGGATTCAGATTTGAACAGCGTTACTTATTTCACTGTTGATGAAGACACCTCTGGTGGTGATACCCATGAGAGGGGCACAAAGGTCACTCTACACCTCAAAAAAAATCATTTTGAATACCTCAATGTGTGTAAATTGCAGGAATTGGTTGACAAGTACGATAAGTACACTTGTCTTTACCCGATCTCCATTTTGGATAAGCCCATAGGGGAGAAACAGATCATCGTTGATGATGACAAGGAAAACGTCGATGATGACAAGGAAAACAAGCTTAAGGAGGACGACAAATTGAAGGATGAGTTTGAGGGTCTACGACAGTTATATGTTAAGCATCTTAAGGACAAGGTGAACAATATTGTCATCTCCTCTCGTGTTTACGAGATAACTTCTAATCTCTCATGTGATAGAGAAACATTTTATATCAACCCGAGACACCCTATCGTAAAAGATCTCAAGGAAAAAGCTAAAGCCAACCCGGATGACGAGGAGGTGAAGGATAAGATTCTTCTCCAGTTTGAGAGCGCCCTTATTAACATCCTGCTCTATGACTGGAGGTATGGAACAACTTTCTATGATCAAGTTAAGCAACTTTCCCTAACTTATTATGATAAAGATGCCTAGAATTGTATTATTATTTATGTGTCGTATGTTATGCTCTATATTAAGCTGGAAGGAATGGATGTTTCTAAGGGAATGATTTAGTAATTTTGATGCTTTTATGCACATTGAAGATTGATCATTCTTCTCCACATTTATTTCGTTCTTTCTTTATTTTTTTTGGTGGGGATTCTGCACATTTCTAACATTCGGATTAATATTTACTACCTCCGTTCCAAAATAATAACTAGAACTAAAACCGACGGAGTCATTGTCCATCAGCTAAAATAACTATAAAAAAAAGAGATTTCTTTTCCTTTGTTTGTTAATGTGTTTTGTAATACGAAGAGATCATTTTCCCTTAAACATTTCTCATCATGTTACGAATAATTTATATTCATCAAACATCTTTTATAAACTTAGTGATACTCAAAGAGTGTATATGTTAAGAATTATAGTGATAAATTTACGATATTAATCACTTTATTAAATCATTAGTGATTTTTTACCGTGCAATGCACGGTGCGTGTCCACTGCAAGAGGCATTGAGTAAGACATGGATGCGGATTTTGAGCATATTATTCTTCGGTATATATGGTAATATTGGGATTGATCATGAAATTTTGATTAGTAAGAGCATACATTGTGGACACCTTAAGGAAGGGCGGTGGTGTTCGGCAGAACAATGGACCCTGGACTTGAAATTCAATCTAATGTGCCATCATTTCCGTTTCCAATCATCCTATCTTGATGCTTATATATTTTGTGAGCATATGCTTGATCTAGAAACAGTCATATACCAAGACTTCATCCTTACACCAGCACAACTAAAGAAAGAAGAAAGGGAAAAAGAAAAAGAAAAACAGTCAAAAGAAAGAGATAAAAACAAAAGGTTATTAGATTATTTTACATATGAGAATTAATTATGTGGTTGCCTGAAAAATTTTAAACCTACAAAGATGTAATATAATGATCTAACATATCGGATTATTTGCCGCAACGCTGCCGTCAATTAAATCAAACTGCCTAATGCTCCCGTCTTTTGGGTTATGAGTTTCAAAAAAATGAGCAGGAAGAAGATATGTTGGAGCAGCTGAAGTTCCGATGCATATATCAGAAAGTAAAGCGTCTAGGCATTGATGTTGCGTCACCTGGAAATGAAAATAATACAATTACTACACTAATTCTTGCTTGTACTACAATTGAAAAGGAAAATATATAAAGGGTCAATTTTTTTTTCTTATATAGGACACATATAGGGTGAAAAGACAAATTTAGTCATGTAACTTGACCTAATTAGCATTTTTAATCATGTTTTTGCATTGTTGCTATACATACTATTAATAACATGCACACGAACCTCGTAGCTTGAGAAGATGACAGGTTGCAATAGCTTGATATCAAAAGTAGGAATAACGACGTTAGTCAATGTCTGATGCAGCTTCGTTTCTCCCAACTTCTCCTTCAGCAGTTTATGGAGGTAAATGTCCATCGTACTTCAGCCCCGATACTGCTTTCACTATGCTTGCTGCTTCACTTAGGAATAAATGGCTGTAGAGACAATATATTGAACAACATTCAAACCCATTGCTTATCATTTTATGGTATAAGCGTTAAAATATGGTTATATCAAGTGACATGCATCATACATTTCATTTTTTTTTTTCTTTTTTATATAATATGCACGTATTATGTCAAATTTATGTATGTCACCTGGTACAAACTTTCTATAATATTCAAACACACAAAAATATACCTGTCATGGGGGAAGATTTTGGGACCATATGTTGAAGGTACGTAGAAGGTTTTGATATCTTTTGCATCAAATAAAGGGCGGCTCTTTTCATTTGGTGCTGTTAACATAGCAGTTACAAGGCCACCGGTGCTGGTTCTGGCCACCACGTCAAAGTAGTCCACGAGCCGGGCATCCTCTCCATCCAATTTCTAAAACCATAGCAAATGAAACAACAACATTTAGCACTATTTGCTGCTGTAATGAAAGGTTGCATGATATATATATAAAGCTTATTTATATAGAGGTAATAATATAAAAAAAAAACCTGAAGTTCAGATTCCAAAAATGCAAGGATTACACTTGGTATTATTCCTCTAATACCTAATAGAAGATAAATTTTGAATGATCGGATAAATGCCAAAAGAGTTAAACAGAATATCTATTAGACAGGAGTTTATTTTATTTTATTTGATTTAAAATTATGTTAGATATTATTATTATTGTTATTTGTTTGAATTAGATTGTATCTTTATTGTTAGGATTTAGTAGATTGCAGATAAATGCCAAAAGAGTTAAACAGAATATCTATTAGACAGGAGTTTATTTTCTATTAATACCACCACCATCAATGCTAAGAATGGTAACACTATTTCCATAAGTTGGTGGTCGTAAATATGATCTTGTTACTGCTCCCTCCATTAATTATATAATGTTATATTATATGAAATATAAGGTTTATGAGAAATTAATGGGAAATAATATTGTAATTGCTTAATTACAGGTTCTTCTTGACAAAAATCCGAACTTCATCAATATAAAAAATATAAAAACATAAAAACAATTATGATACAAACCTGCAAGAATCAACACCCACTACAAAAAATTTACTCTCTAGTGGTGGATTTTTGTGGTGGATTTCACATGTCACCGCTAATGATTGAAAGAGTTTGTGAATGTTTTCCGTATCCTCTCATTTCACATTGTACAGTATTATATAGTGACAATTCTGTCAAACTACCTAGCTATAATTTAGGAACTAATTTATCTATTGTCTAGGTACAATGAATGTAAATCTTTGACTAAGTAAATACAAAATATCTCTAACAATATATTTTATATTCTAATACACCCCCGCAGTCGAAACGGGAGGTCCGCGGACGCTGAGACTGCTGCGAAAGTCGTCAAAAAGTACTTGTGGTAACCCCTTGGTGAAGATGTCGGCGATTTGGTAACGGGAGGGGACATGTAGAACTCGGACCTCACCTCGGGCAACTTTTTCGCGGACGAAATGAATATCCATCTCTACGTGTTTCGTGCGCTGATGCTGAACCAGATTCCCCGAGAGATAAACCGCACTCACATTGTCACAATAAACAATAGTAGCTTTACGAAGCGGACAATGTAGCTCAAGTAACAAGTTGCGAAGCCAACAGGACTCAGATACCACATTAGCTACACCACGATACTCAGCCTCAGCACTTGATCGGGAAAGAGTCGGTTGGCGTTTAGAGGACCAGGAGAGTAAGTTATCCCCCAAAAACACGCAGTATCCCGAGGTGGAACGACGCGTATTAGGACAACCACCCCAATCAGCATCGGTATACGTGACTAGAGCCGTCACATGAGAGACATATAAGTGTAAACCCATGTGCAATGTGCCTTGCACATATCGTATAATACGCTTGAGAGCCTGCATATGGTCTACCCGGGGATCATGCATGTGAAGACAAATCTGCTGAACTGTGTAAGATATATCGGGACGGGTGAAGGTAAGGTACTGTAATGCCCCTGCAAGGCTACGATAAAGTGTCGGGTCGTCGAAAGGAGCACTACCGGAGGCCGATACTTTCCCTTTCGTGTCCACCGGAGTGAGGGCCGGCTTACAAGAAGACATTCCGGCCCGGTCAATGATTTCAGCCGCATACTTCTTTTGAGACAAAAATAATCCGTCTTTATGACGAGTCACACGAATCCCCAAAAAATCGTGAAGAAGACCCAGATCTTTCATAGCAAATTCTGAACTCAGACTATCCATGATCATGAGACGTAGAGTATCAGACGATGCGGTGAGAATAATGTCGTCAACGTATAACAATAAGTAAGCCATTTCTGAGCCGCGCCGGTACAATGAATGTAAATCTTTGACTAAGTAAATACAAAATATCTCTAACAATATAATTTAGGAACTAATTTATCTATTGTCTAGGTACAATGAATGTAAATCTTTGACTAAGTAAATACAAAATATCTCTAACAATATATTTTATATTCTAATAATGATATGCTTTATCGGCGGATTTTATGTTTCCACCGGCAACAACTATTAAACTTTTATTGCAGGTTTGTATCACCCATCGCTGAAACGTAAAAAAAAATGATATAATGTAAATTTTCGTTGCATCATTAAAGGTTGGATTAAATGATCCGCAGCAAAAACTGATTGAAAAAAGCATATATAATATGTATATATATAATTGTGTGTTTGACAAATAAGTATAAATCCACTAAAAAACTTAAGTATAAAAAACCCATAACCCTTTTTTTAACGAAGCAAAACCTATCAGAAGTCAACTAACGCGTAGCCCTTCTGCCATCGCCGTTCTTCACCCTTCGTCGAAGCTACTCACGTTCTCGACGGTTCAGTCTCTCTAGAGGTGATTTTGCTTCTCTCTTCTCCTTCTCTGTGTTCTCTCATTGCTCGGACTCTTTTCTATTATCTTTGTGCTCAATTTCTCGATTTCTCGATTTCTAGGGTTGAGAAATCTTTAAGGTGCTTCCTTTTGAGTCTTATTTAGCGATCTATTGATTAATTTGTCGCCTGAAAGACCACTTACAGGACTAAAGTTGTCGCCGGAAAAGACCAATTTTAGTCCTGTAAGTGGTCTTTCTGGCGTTCAGGACTATTTTTACAAAACAGAAGACCACTTACAGGAATAAAATTGTCGCCGGAGAAAAGCCAGGACCAAAATCGAAAAACGTGTCTAGTTAGAGGACCAAAATTGTAATTTAGCCCACAAATTATTTATAACAGGGGTAATTTAGTCCGAGCGAAATTATTTTATCATTAAACCAACAAAAAAAATACAAACTGGATTAAAATTTATATACAGGACGAAAAGTGAACTAAAACCTAATATTCCCATTCTAAAATAGCATATCTATCTATATATAATATATAGAGGAGTCAATTTAACCCAATTACCCGGAATTCCGACCCCAAACCCGGAAAACGACCCAACTTATACCCGGAATACTTTTTTTAAATGTTAGAAATTTTAATCATTAATTGCGTTCACACATTATTACCCATATATTACGTTTTCTAATTTCATTTATTATTCTAACACAATTGATTCCCTATTAATGGTCTTTGATTTTTATTTTTTTGGCACATCCACACGTGAATATAATTTTTATCACAATTGTGATTGATTGTTTCTTATATTCACACGTTAATATTTTCTTTCACATAATACATTTTTATCATGTGACGTTATAAATGAAATATTATAATCTTATCATTCGGTTGTACTGTCAAAATTTCCCGACAACAACGGATTAAACATATGTTGTGACGCCTACAGTGAGTTTTACCAAAGTGGTTAAGTTGCGGCCAGGACCATGAGGTAAAGAAAACATATGTTGGGACAAAATCATGGAAAAGATGCACATATGCACTGCCAATGGCTAATCAAAAAATAAGAATAAGAATCCTACCAACGAAATCTGTCGAGAAAGCTGAATGAAAATGAACCACCATAAAAAAAAATTAAAAATAAAATAATACACACTAAACAATGTAGACTCATATTCAAGAATATTCCCAACAGTAGCAAGTATAAAACAACTCCTGGAATCCTTTTTAAAAAAAAGAAATTTTAATCATTAGTTGCGTTCACACGTTATTACCCATATCACATTTTCTAATTTCCTTTGTTATTCTAATCACAATTGATTCCTTATTAATGCTTATTGATTTTTTTTTTTTGTACATTCACAAGTGAATATAATTTTTATCACAATTGTGATGGATTGTTTTGTATATTCACACGTTAATCTTTTATGTTCACATGTTATTAGTTACCCAAAAATATGTTTTTTTAACTGATTTGTTTTAAACCGTAATCTTTTTCATATTATGTTTTCTTCATAATTCTTATTATGTCCACACGTTAATTTTTTAGAATGGCACTATTAGTACTGGTCGATGTCATTATTAATGGTGATTGATTTTTTTTATGTATATTAGAATGTAATCTTTTTTTAATGTTAGAATTTTAATCATTAATTATGTTCACACATTATTACCCGAGATTTGCCCCATTATCCGACCCCAGAATACACACGTCTTTTTTTCCTACGGATATATAAGTCAACCATTTGGCTCTTGCTCAAACCCTAGACATTTTGGACACAGTGACAAGAAGAAAGCAGAGGAGTTACAACCTACATTTTCTCTCTTCAGTAGGTTTTTCTCCAATATTTTCCTTTTTTTTTAGCAAAAATCATTTGATTTCTTTGATTTTTCGGTCTCAATTGTTCTATTTTTCTTTTGCTTTTCGTTGATCTTTTGTTGCAGATCATCTAACGAAAATGTCTGTTGCTACTTGATCCTTCACGACGACTGCATTGACGTTAGTGTAATCTTTTTTTTTTTTTTTTAATTTTTCGTTTCGTCTTTTTAATTTCCCTCCACTTGAGATTCTGATTGTGAATAATCCAGTTCCGGTTTTCATAAATTGGAATTTATGAGTTATTTCGTGTTTCCAGGCTGAAGAGATCTCCGGTTACAACATACATTTACTCTTTTCAGTATGTTTTTCTTTCATATTCTCCCTTTTTTTTATAGCAAAAATCATTTGATTTCGTTGATATTTAAGTCTCAATCGTTGTTTCTTTTCGTTGATCTTTTGTTCCAGATCGTGTAAAGAAAATAAGCGACGGAGAGCTTTCCTGCAATTATGGTGCTTTGACCCTTCACGACGACGGCATTGCGCTTTACCGTAACCTAACCGTCATATTAATGTGATAAGATGTTATTATCATCTCTCCTTCCACCATTCCCTCCCGAAATTTTAGTCCGCATTAAACACCTTCACACAACAACCCCCATCTGTTTAGCTTTGGTTACGCTTTCATTTTCCTTTAAATTATAGCGGCAGCTTCATCCCTTATGGATTTTAAATGATAATTTTTTTAATATAATAATTTTTTTGAGTAATTTAATATAATATTTTTATTGCCTATATAAAGGAGAATCGTTTCAGCTTTCTTTTGGGCCCTCAGTTGAATTCGTTAATTCTTTTTATTTTATTTTTTAATTTTTTGGTGTGCTCGCTCATGTGATCTTTTATTATTGCATTTTTTTATATAGAATGTTGTCTCATAATTTGACAATATTGTTCACATTTTCCACTAAATGTTGGAAGGTAAGTCTAGAGAGGGGTACATGTGTCGAAGAAAGAAATCTATGTATACAATGTTTTCTTTGCCTCTGCCATTTCATTCGATCACTATTTATACGATGGATCACATTATTGGCTTATGGTGGTTATTATATTATTTTGTTTATAAATAGCAGTTACTCATCAAAGAATGTGTAGCTGGATGATGTGACAAAAAAAAGAAGAATGTGTAGTTGGATGATGTGACGGGAAAAAAAAAAGAAAAAGAATGTGTAGCCGGAAATGATCATGGACCATGGTTTTTTTTTTGTTTTTTTTAATTTTTATAACAGAGACATTTCATATATTTTTGTTTGATATTTATCAAGCTAAGTGGATAAAAGTATTGATTCATGTAAACGTAATTTGATCGGAAAGTTTCTTGCAAAGACATCACGATCAATGGTTTAAAATATGGGGATGATTAAGGCGTGGAATGATCAATTCTCAATCATGAGTTTGAAAATTACTAATATTTTTCACTTTATATTTAAAGATGCATAAGTGTGCCGGTAAATTATCGATGGTGTCTCATGATTTTTCTACAGGTTTTGCTATTTCTCCTCACGTTTGTTAATGTAATTTCTTGGTTCATATCTAGAGGATCTCTTGGCTCAAGGGAGTGGGCATAAATACATCTTATTTAGATCACAAGCCCATTTCAAGGCATTTGAGGAACCTTATTCACTGTTTTCCAAATGATGATTGAATTATTTGTGATGAATATGACGGTTTGCATAACATATTTTGGGAGTTTTTTTGAGTGAACAAGGCACATCCCATAGTTCATTTTCGTACATGAAATTCAAGAAGATGTCGTAAAATTGTACAAGGATTGGTCGATTTAGTGTACAAGGATTAGTAATCATGAATGGTGTGGTTGAAAAAGTGAAGGGGACAAGGAAAACAAATTGCTCGATTGAAGATTTGTTGTTTATCATATATGATAAGAGAAACTGTCTCTCTTCTTATCATACAAGATTAGTGCATAACAAATTAGAAATGAATTTGGAAATAATGTATGTTCCACACTTCATTAGTGCTTAGAAAATTTCACAATGTCTTTCCATAAATAGTTTATACACATGATCTTCATTATTGCTATGCTTTTCAGAAATACCTGCATTTGTTTTTTCTTTGTCAATGTGTGAGTTTGTTTTTATTTACTATTTTTTTGTTTTGTTTTTTTGTTGTTGTTGCATAACTTCAAGTATATTTTTGAATCCTCTTCATAAGTTGATGACAGTAATGATGCATATGATTTATTTTTCTCTTTAATGATAGGAATCTCACAAAGATAGCAACGGTAAATGCACTGAAGGAATGGGACAACCGACAAGAAGCATGATGTTTTCATGGAATCTTATGATTGTCCTTAACATATGAGGTAAGGATTAGTAAGTTATTCACCATTTTTTTTCTTATTAGCCAATCTTTATTTCTTTTGTGCTTCAAACTGTTTGTCAAAAATATGGTTGTCATTTGTTAAGTTGTAATGACAATCTTATATTTGCTTCATCCAGTTACCTCTCTACTTTTTAATTTCTTTGTTTAGAAGTGATTCCATTTTATCATTCTACATGTTGCAAAATATTTACAGGAAAAACTTGCCAAAGGCAACCGAAGTATCAGTTAGTGATGCTAAAGATAAAAAAAGACAAGAATTATAAAAAAAATTATGATGTTATGACACTGAATTTTTCTAAATGCTTCCCTTAATTTCATGTACTTTTGTTGAGTTGCCAAGTTTATTTTTTTCGAGAATAATGTTTCTGTGGATATTTGTTTTAACTCTTGAATGTGTGTGAATCTTTATCACTATGGTTTAGACGTATCGTATTGAACTTTAATAAATGTTGTCTAAATTTTCATTATACCGTGTGATGATACGGGAATTCACTCCTCCACGTGAAATTATCTGATTGGTCCAGCTGGCATGTGGAAAAGTCTGTGTTAGTTATCCGCATCGAGTCGATACGAGACGTACTAGTGAAGACCGCAGCTCGGGGGGAAATTCACCAAGTGTCCGAACTCGAACATCCACATCGATGCCCTTCGAGTCGATACCACATACTTTAGCCTAGGCACCTGGGCCCACATCCAACAGGTTACTTGGGCAAGGAGGCAAGGCCCATTTAAGGGTATTTATGTCAATAGACCAAACCGCCCCAAGTTTAGGGAAGAGGAAGGACATGTGCCTATAAATACACAGCTCCGGGAACTACGTGAGGCTTGATTCCTGGACTTTCACACAGGATACGTAGGCAATCCAAGATACATTCTAGGACTCAGCCATAAGACACCCAAAAAACACTACCTTTCCAACAAGCAACAGCCATTCGATCTCTTACAGCTCACCCTTAGATTACACGTGGCCCCATTTCATCGGTGGTGTATTATTTAGCATCGTCACCGTGCATTGCACGGGTTAATGACTAGTTTCATATATATATAGTCGCATTTAATTCCGATATGTTATTCATTTGTGTGTGACCTATTAGATTCACAAATATGTTGGGCTTAAATATAAAATTAACCATTCGGATTAATATTTACTACCTCCGTTTCAAAATAATAACTAGAACTAAGAACTAAAACCGACGGAGTCATTGTCCATCAGCTAAAATAACTATAAAAAAAAGAGATTGATCATGCTTTTATTTTTCCTTTGGTTGTTAATGTGTTTTATAATACGAAGAGATCATTTTCCCTTAAACATTTCTCATCATGTTACGAATAATTTATATTCATCAAGCATCTTTTATAAACTTAGTGATACTCAAAGAGTGTATATGTTAAGAATTATAGTCATAAATTTACGATATTAATCACTTTATTAAATCATTAGTGACTTTTTACCATGCAATGCACGATGCGTGCCCACAGCAAGAGGCATTGAGTAAGACATGGATGCGGATTTTGAGCATATTTTTCTTCGGTATATATGGTAACATTGGGATTGATCATGAAATTTTGATTAGTAAGAACATACATTGTAGACATCTTAAGGAAGGGCGGTGGTGTTCGGCAGAACAATGGACCCTGGACTTGAAATTCAATCTAATGTGCCGTCATTTCCGTTTCCAATCATCCTATCTTGATGCTTATATATTTTGTGAGCATATATGCTTGATCTAGGAACAGTCAAATACTAAGACTTCATCCTTACACCAGCACAACTAAAGAAAGAAGAAAGGGAAAAAGAAAAAGAAAAACAGTCAAAAGAAAGAGATAAAAACAAAAGGTTATTAGATTATTTTACAATTTCCGGAGTAATGTAATGTCAAAACTATATACAAGATCTAATCAATAGTGAAGCATGGATTTCTTCACCGTACTATTTGAATCTTTGTAATACAACATATGTGTCGCTGGTAAAAAAGAAGACCTTGTATATTAGCATCTCTCTCAAAAATCTCCCAAATAGGCCCAACATTTGATTTTTTTTTTTTTGGTTTTTTTTTTTTTTTGGTTTAGGAAGTGTAACCTGTAAGAAGTATGGGCCTACAAGAGGGAAGAGGCCCAACACTTGATTTTTTTTGTCTTTTTTTTTGGTTTGGAAAGTGTAACCTGTAAGAAGAAAGAGGTTCAACACTTGTTTTTTAATAATTAATTGTCAATAAAAAAAATTATACAAATTCATTAAAGTAATACTCCAATTCAACATTTAGTAAGTCATTAACGACAAAGTCAAATTGTATTGGATATATTTACCCTTAACATAACATTTCACTGTTCCTTATTTTGCCTTTTGCTCTTCAACTCCATTTCTAATTTCCCCTGCTGGCTGCTGCCCGCCCTCTGCTTTGCTCCGCCGCCGCTCCCGCGGGCCTGATCAATAACCTAATCATGGTATTACGAAATTTTTCTGCTTTGTCTCTGGTCGAATTGATTTCATCGTCTTCCTCTACTGCTGTTCCAGCTTCTCCTTCACCTTCTGTATGAATTTTCCGTTTTGCATTTTCTCGCACAACCTTCGTCGGATATTCAACAGCGGTGTCTTTAATGCAGCACATTTGATTGTAAGCGCTGGTCGAATGTAATAGCGTCTGCATCCATTGATTTCAAAATCGTGATTTTTGTTGGGTTTGGATTCAAAAAAATATGGAATCGTTGTTCTAAAATGGGGTTTAGGATTTTGGTGCTGACAAAATTTTCATTTTGATTTTTGGTTTATTTGGTTGACAAATGATCTATAATTAATATGTAAAAGATGGGGACAACAACTACAGTGCGAAAGATTATATACCCTTTGCTGTAAACCCTTCACATCAGTCTCCGTCCCATTAACACTAACTTTTAGGTATCATGTTAATCTACGATTTACGTATAACTAGGTGCATGCAATTCCCGAATACAGAACAGATCTAGATCTCGCTGAAAGTCCCGGAAGATCAATTCATGAGCCGACCTAGGAGCCCTATATTGGTATTTCTTAATCATACGCTAATTAAAACAGACGAGCAACGTAGCCGTAGCCATACCTACTAAGATAAGAAATTCTAAGTGGACAATCACACCATAAAGACGTGGCTAGATTGACGCGGCGAGAACCTAAATCTTAGCGTTTCTATATACGTAACGGATAAAATAGATACTCATAAAGCAATTATATAGATCTACTAAAAACACGGTTGTCGATCATACCAAAGTCATCTATAGGTCACCGGATAACGATCTGGGCGTGTGGATCCTTATAGACAAGGAATCCCCATCGCCTCATATCGTATCCTTAGATCTACATCGTTCGGTGAAGAACGAACAACCTCAAACGATAAACAATAATTGGGGCTTAATTACAAAGAACTAAGAACAAATAAATACAAGAACTTACATTATTGCGGATCTTGCATAAAAGCGCTCTAAGAAAAAGCGAAGATTTTATTATAAACCGAGAAGTGTAAAAAATGTATTGTGTAAAGGAGTGTGTAAAAGGCGTGTATTGTATGCCTTTATTTATAGGGGTTCAAGCTAATTAAGAGATATACATCAAAATGTCAAAACAAATAAGAGATAACTCTCGGCCGATCTCAAAAATAAGATGAAAAATGCGCCCCCCCTCTTATGCGTCCCTATGGTTGGCGCCAACTCTTCTTACTCCTCTTTTCATGCTTATCCGATCTTTATCTTGAATTTCTTTTGATTTATCTTGAGATTTAATTCTTCCATTTTGTATTTATCCTCCAAAATTATCCAAATCTGCAAAATAGATATTTATCATATTTAAATAAAACGGATAAATATAATAAAAACGGATAAATACCGATTTATAAATAAAAACAGATAAATACCATAAAAAAATGGATAAATTCCAAATTATATATTATAAATCATATAACATTAAATAATACATATAAACATGCGATTTAACACAAAATATATATTATTAGTCTCGATTTAAGGTCAACGTTGATGACTTTTACGGGTATAATTTGACCGTCATCATGGACGCTCGTCCACTCCTTCTGGACGCCAGTTCAGGTATTTGGACGCTCGTCCAGTCCTTTTTCCTTCCAAATTCATCTTGATCTTCATTCCAACTTCATCTATATCTCTTTCCTTCCATGCAAATCATCACTTGAACATCTTTTAAGCTCATTTCATCCCTCTCCATGACATGTAAATGTACCTTCAAAATCATAAGAACACGCAAAGTGTAAAACCATAGATAATTACCAATAAAATCACGAAATTAACTCAAGTTTACACTTAAATACTTTTAAAACTCATTTGCTCAATAATTCGATTAAACCCTTAATTTCTATGCAAATAATACGAATATGAAGGAAATCATTATAAAATATAACGTTATAAATCGCATAAAATCACCCTTAACATGTACCGGGTCAATTGTAGCCTAGAATTGGTGAGTCAAGGTCGTATCCCACAGGGAATCTGGTCGAGTACCAAAGTCGGTCTCGTTCCTAGTTTAGGTCAACACAACTACTTGAGACGGTGATTTGTCAGATCATCGGTTCTAACACTAAATATACACAAAATAAAAGAGTTTAAAACTATATAAAAGAGATAGCCGAGCTATGATCCAATCTAATACTCATATAAACCCTAGCTAAGTCCTGAGGTATTTTTGATTCACCTAAACGTTCTCGATGTCACGTAGGGTGTCGTTTCCTGGCTCTGAGAATAGACATTATTTCAATATTCTACCATCCTATGTCTGGTTCAACAGTCCGCTGACTGGATTTAACTGACCTCACACGGTCTACGATAAATGAAATGCTCGACAAGTCGATACAAACCTCACAAATGAAACCGGATCTGAACAACTCAGTCGGTTTTACAGGGTGATCCTGGAACCCCGGTTCCCGTATCCTCTCGCAAAATACATATGTAAAGACGATACGTGTGATACGATTATCAAATGGCCAATTTAACAAACATGATAAAAATAAGTTCTAGAACTATGGTAACATCGAGAATCAACAATCAAACATCAAGAACACCACAAGAACAATCTAAGGTTCGATTTCAAAGATTTTCACATAACTCGACTATCGGGCAATTAGCTACTCATTATACTAAGAAAATAACAAGAAATCAACATCAAAAGTAACAAGCATCAAGATTGAAAGCAAGAAATCGAAAGAAAACGAAATACCAAATATATTAAACTTGTAGAAAATCGAGTCTCTGAACGGAATCCCGTCAATAACGCGTCAAGCTATCTTCGACATCCTCCGGATTACAACAATCTACAACTAAACTAATCTAATCTACCTACAAACTAATCTAAACTAAGGAAAAGTGCAGAAAAATGGTGAAAAACGAGTTGGGGAAGAAGAGGGAAGTATTATATCCAAAATAGGGGTATTTAAGGTGTTTTGGCAAATCTGGACGCTAGGCATGCGCCTAGCCTTTTCTAGGCGTACGCCTAGCATGCTGAAAACACAGACTGAAACTTTGTGGACCAAATAAACCGCCAGGCATGCGCCTAGAATTTCTCAGGCGCGCGTCTAGCTGACACACCCTTAGTAAATCGGCCATAACTTTGTGTGTAGACCTCCAAATCGAGTGATTCAAAATGATTTGGAAAGCTAATTCAATTGTATACAACTTTTATGAAGATGTCCAGCCCAGAAAATGCCTCTAAAGTGGATCAAAATGCAGATCAATGGAAGGTATGGTTGCAGTACCAACGAGTTTTGATCCGTTTTAACGTTTTAAGCTTCGGGCACACGTTCCAATCCTCATATCTCGCCTTACGGACATCTAGAACACCTAAGTACTGTACAAAATCACAACAAATACCACACGTAATCCCTACAAGACACTAGGGTGACCGAGAGTATAGTAAATACACCGAAAAGACCGAGAATCCCGGACTTTACGTCCTAGGTCCCGAAATGATAACCAATGTGTAAATATATCAAAATACAACCAAATTCTCAGAAAACATATAAAATGAGGTATAAACGGGGTATAATTACATAGTAAATGATAGCCAATTTGACTCTCATCAGTCAGCCGGTTGAAAAAGTAAGACCTTGATAGATGACGACCATTAGTTTGGTCATGACCTTGGTCATGCTGTGCATGGGCCCTTTCTTTCCTTCAATGCTCTTTCTTATCAAGTGAGCAAACTCGGCAAAAGGCTGTTTTAGTGCCGATCTGGAGTAGTTGAGTTTCTTTGCTTTCCATCTTGGGTCCTTTGCAATCTCAATCTAGAAGGTATTGAGATTGATCTCCATCTTTTTTATCTCCACTGGTCCAGTTTTGGAGAGATTGAGACATTTGTGGAGGAGACCAGGAGTGATTACCAGTTCTCGGCCAAACATGTTGTTGATTATGCTATCCGGGGTGCCCTTCTTATCGCCGAGAACAAACTTTGCATTTTGCCAGAATGCAATTAAAGTTTCATAGCATATGCCTGTGATTGGGGGGTTAAGAAAGAGCATTGAAGGAAAGTTTCATTAGCCCTAGATTGTTGCATCCATCCACTAATCTTTGTGCTTGTGGATCATTATGGCATAGATAAAGGTAGTGCTCAAGTCACTACAAAAAAACAGCAGTTTTGCGACGGAAGATTACCGTCGCAAACAAGGGTTATTCCGTCGCAAACCCTAGTTTGCGACGGATTTGCGACGATTTTTCTTTGTCGCATTTTTTAGTCGCAAAACCCCAGTTTTGCGACAGTTTTCCGTCGCAAATTGTTTGCGACGGATTTTAAGACGGATAATAACGTATTTTATTTTATTTTTTAATTATAATTTCCGTCGCAAAAAATGTATAGTCCGTCGCAAATAGCAAATAGCGACGGAAATATTCCGTCGCAAAAATGTAAAATTCCGTCGCAAAAATGTATAATCCGTCGCAAAAAATGTATAATCCGTCGCAACTTATTTTTATTAAATAATTTATTTATTTTTAGATCTTTGCATATCCATCGCAAAATGAGCCTTTGCCGTCGCAAATACCATATTGCGACGGAAATATTCCGTCGCAAAAAATAAAATTAAACAGAAAATTATGGTCGTTTTTGCGGCGGCCCGGCCAAACCACCGCCGCAAAAAACGGCCTTAATTTTCCCCGGTAGCATTACAATTGCTACCGGCTATCAACAACAACAATATAAACGGGAATACGATATCAAAGGGGATATGTCAAAAAATACGTCAAAGGGGAAATGTCAAAAAATGAATAAAACGATATGTCAAAGGGGATACGATAAGCCAAAATAAATAAAAATGTATCAAAACAATGTCACCCAGTCAGACCCGGTGTACTACCTAAACCCACGTCACCTCCTCCGGGTCCATGATCGAATGATCATCTCTGTCGTGCCCTCGTACCCGGGTTGCATCCCTCCGGAGGGATGCCGCCTAACCGCCGGGTAATCCACGCCTCCATCTCGCGCTAGTCCGTCATCCCGACGCTTTCGTCTCTCTCTAGCTCCTCCAACCTCGCCCGGGTTTACGCACGAGTCCGTCGTCTCTCGCCATCTCCGGGTGAGACGGGTGATTATGCCCGGAGAGTATGTCTCGGCCGGATGAGTGTCGAGAGCGACAGCAGCTCGCCGTAGTACATGGAGGCGGTCGACTCCATGCCAAAAACTCTCCCCTTCTTGTCGTAACCACCGGCGGCTTCGTAATAAAGACGCGACTCGTCGACGGGGTGTCGGCCGCGTCTCCGGGCTTTCGCCTTCTTCGAGGTGAAGACGTCCCGCAAAGTATGATATAAATTTGTTAGTAACAATAATTACATGATATATATATAATGTATATATAATATTTAGAATACATAACGTACCATGATTTTCTCAAACTTCCTCGAGACGAAGTTGCCCGACTTCTTCTTCTTCGAACTACTCACCGATCACCGACTGATAGGGGCGCTCCTCTATTGTCCTCCATGGCCCGAGCGAAATCGATAACGCCGCGTCTGCCCATAGCATGTGTCCCAGGGATCTTCCCTTCCTCACCGGATCCAGAAGCTCGGGTTTGCTTCTTTTTCGCGAGATGTTTCTTGGAACGCCTATTCCGACATAAGATAAACAAGTTAGTACATACATATATATATATATATATATATATATATATATATATATATATATATATATATATATATATATATATATATATATATATATAAAACAAGTATTGTTAATTAAATATTGAATAATTGCTTACGGGACTCCCAATCCACTCCTCGAACCGACGGAGAATATCCGGGGTCATCCAAAGCCGAGCACGGGGGTTTGTTTGAGCCCGATACATATAATCACGGACCCCGTTGATAGCATACCGCTCAAAAGCTTCCCTAACCGGGCGCTCGTGGCGTAACTCGAAAGCCGAAATGACCCCGCAACATAGTTATATATATGTTATATGTATAGTTATAATTATAGTTATATTTTTATATATAGTTATATTTATATGAACGACGTACCCTAAATGCGTGCCACCACCTATCCCGTCGCTCCCGGGCCGGCATTATGCCACGTGGTGGCAAAAGTGTTGAAGCCGCTGATTATGGCGTTCTTGGCCATTTTCTTGACATAGTTGTCGGTAAACCTGTCATATTGAAAACAATAAGTTGTTAATATATTTGGTTAATCAAAATATAAATAAAAATACAAACAAATTAAAGCAAGATATGTATTAACTTACCATCTCCCCTCGGGATCCAAAACTCGGCAATCCAAGGTCACCATTGACAATGACACCAAAATCCTCCTCGCTCATCTGGTGTATCTCATCATCCAAACCTGCTGTCTGTGAGGAGGAAGACGCTCCGGGGGAGGGGGAACTACCCCTACCGCGTCTACCTCTACCTCTACCTCTACCTGACATCTATTTGACACAGAAAATGATGTTTATACTAATATAAATGCAATTATAATAAAAAGGCGTTTATACTAATTAATAATAAATTACAATGTTCAATACATTATTATTCACTATCATGACAAAATAAAATATTTAATACATTATTATTCACTATCACTACTAGAATGGAAGAGTTCTTCCTCCTCTTCATCAGTATCTAGATCATCAACCGATTCTTCTTCCTCTCCATCTTCTTGTTGAATGAAATCCGCCATCTCATCATCATCCAAGTCATTATCCCCAACATCGGAGTCAACATCGACATCAAGATCTTGGTGGACAATGTTAAGAGGATCGATAATCGGGAAACATCATTGATCACTTGTTCTTGGAAAACGGTTTCCTCGACGGGAGCATCGATAGTCGATCTTGCCTTTGTTTTGAAAACAACCGACCATTGATCTTTGTCTTTTTTCAAACTTGGATATGGAGCATAGTAGACTTGCTCGACTTGATAAGCGTAACAAATGGATCATAAGCGCCATATTTCCTACCACGATGAACTTCAACTATCTTATAATCTTTATGCACATTCATGCCCCGTTCGAATTATCAAACCAATCACATTTGAACAATACGGCTTTGTAGACGGTCGAATGTCCATAATACACCAACTCAATGATTTCATTTAAAGTGCCATAATAGTCGGCACCTTCCGTGGAACTGACACAAACTCCGTTGTTGACTGAAGATTTACCAATATCAGTTGCCCGGTTGAATGTCCGAAAGTTGTAGCCATTAATCGAATAACGTTTCCAAGTTTTGACTTGACGAGAAGGACCACTTGCCAAAGCTTTTAGCAAATCACCATTCAACAATGATGCTTGTTGTCCAAACCATTTGGTAAATTCATGTTCATGTTTATTCCAAATATCCGTCGAGGTCAATTGAGGTCGTTGAACACGAATAAATTGCTCGAACAATCTAAGAATGAATCATTTTGTCGGTTAATGTATATTTGTTCGTAAAAAAGCGTTAAGCATTGTATATATGTAGTAATGAGGTACTTACAAGTTCATACGGTTTCATGATTTCGCAGTTAGACAATACGTACTTGTGCACAAAGTCATATTCTTTATTATCCAAGAACCTCGTCTTGCACTTCCCGAGTTGTTGTACCATTATGATCACGGAATAACTCGGGTAAATCGAAACGATTGCCGATGCCGAAGTCTCACCAACAAGCAAGATTCTTTGCTTTTGTTTCAATATGATCATCGTAATACATAGAACGAAGTTTGAAATCTCTTCCAACAAATACGCATTGCATATTGATCCCTCTACGAAAGCTTTGTTACCAATCTTTTGTTTTAAGTGATTCAAAAACCTTTCGAATGGATACATCCATCGATATTGCACGGGACCACCAACTCTGACCTCATACGGCAAGTGTACCGGTAAATGCTCCATCGAGTTAAAAAACGCTGGAGGCAAAATCTTCTCTAACTTGCAAATAATCTCAAAGCAATGTTATTCTCTAAACGAATCACGTCTTCTATTTTTAGGGTAGACACACAAGTCTCGAAAGAATTGACTTATCTCGGTCAATGCATTCCATTCATTTTTCGGAATCAATTCTCGAAGGGCAAGCGGCAACAAACGTTCCATAAAAACGTGACAATCATGGCTTTTCAAACCACGTAGAATGTATTGATCATGATCTACGCACCTACTCGTGTCCGAAGCATAACCGTCGGGAATTTCAACTTGGTGACCCATTCACACAACACTTTTCTTTTCGCTTGTCAAGAACAAGTGTACAATCGGGGCGCTTTTCGCAAAGCTCTTTCAAATCTTTAGCAGATTTTGGACAACAAGCAGGTCTTGCCTTTAACGTCCATAACCGTGTCAATCAGTTTTTCAAAGAAGTTTTTCTCAATATGCATCACATCCAGGCAATGTCGAAGCGCAATGTTTTCCAATACGGAAGATCCCAAAAAATGCTTCTTTTCCACCAACCATTCTTGGAGTTTTTAAGCCGTTTCAAGTCCGAATCCGAGCCATCAATGATGCTTGGTAGGTGTTGTACAAATTCCCATACCTCCTCACCACTCAATCTACGGGGTGGAGTCGCGTGTTCATACTTGTTTGGACTTCAAAAAACCTTTATCAAGTGCGAAAAATATGGTCTTCGGGGAGAAAGCGCCGATGACAATCAAACCAAGTGCATTTACCACTATGTTTGAGCCGAACGACTTGTTTCCATCACCACAATAGGGACAAGCTTTCACACCGGCCGTAGTCCACCCGGATAACATGCCGTACGCGGGAAAATCATTGATAGTCCACATTAGTGCGGCCCTCATATGAAAATTCGTTTTGTGGATACATCGTAAGTAAACAACCCTGTTTCCCACAGCTGCTTCAACTCCTTAATCAATGGTTGCAAATAAACATCGAGGTTTCCTTTCGGATTTTTCGGCCCCGGTACAAGCACTGATAAGAATATAAACTATCTTTTCATGCACAACCAGGGCGGAAGATTGTATGGTGTAACCATGACTGGCCAGGAAGAGTAGTTCTTCCCAAAATTACCAAAAGGTGCAAAACCGTCTGTGCAAAGTCCTAACCGCACATTTCTAGGCTCCTTAGCAAACTCAGGGTGCATTTGGTCAAAATGCTTCCAAGCTTCAGCGTCACTTGGGTGGGCCATTATACCGCTTGTCCCGGGGTTTTCCGCGTGCCACCTCATTTCCTTGCCTATATGTTTCGTGGCGTACAACCTTTGGAGTCTAGGTCCAATCGGGAAATAAGTCATCACTTTTTTAGGCACACGTTGACCTCTTGCGTTCGTTTTTGGTTTATATCGATCAAGGTCACACTTCCGACACTTGTCCAGATTCGCGTCCTCCTCCCAAAATAACATACACCCCGCGGGACACACGTGTATTTTCTCATGGGGTAGCTCTAATGCCTTTAACAACTTTTTAATTTGATAGAAGTTCGAGGTCATTAAGTTATTCTTCGGAAGAATATCTCCTATCAAACCGGTAACCCCGTCAACGCATTTGTGAGAGAGGTTGTGATCACATTTCAAAGTGAGCAACCTAGAAGCCGCTTGCGTACGGAGACACTACTTCCATCACATACGGGTTCCTCTCGCGTTTTTCAAAGCATTTCAAAAAACGATGCAACTTCGGGGTTTGGTGTCTCATTGTTCTCCTCTTGGTTAAGAAATTCTTCTCTTACGTGATCAATCCTATCACGTAATGCGTCATTAACCATGTCCCGATAAGGGTTCACATTCCGTTCTTGCCGAACGTTGATCGGAATGGGAAACTCTTCACCATGACACACCCAATCATAGTAGTTTGCGCAAAACCCATATTTAGTTAAATGTAATCTCACGTCATGTTCGATTGAAAATTTAGTGTTCTTACACTTACTACATGGACACTTCATCATTCCATTATTTGCCCGAAACGAATCTAATCGCTTTGCATGTTTTATGAATTCCTCCACTCCATTCACAAATACCGGGTTAAATTTCTTGTTAGCATCCAACCTCTCGTACATCCAACTCCGTTCTATTCTCTTCATTTTCAATCCTACACATCATATCATACAAAATATGAGACTAACAATAGTCTTTGAAGGTTGTCTCAACACTTTTGCAAACTCAGGTTTTACTCAACTTACTATGAAACTAACAACACTATAACCTAAATTTTCGATTCATGGTCAAAGGTTCGACGTCAAAATAATTCGGAGGCTTTGCCGGATAACAAAGTACCCCCCAGTACCATTTTCCAAACGGGTAGGAACAACACCCTTTGAGGACCTTATGTATGTTATGCTTATCATGTAATCACATACTTATCATCATTTCAATCCAAATTCAACAAACCAATTCAACCAACATCCGGTTTCTAAACTAAGCATTTTCAACCAACATCCGGCTTTGCACATACTTAAGCATTCAACAAACCAATTCAACAAACCAATTCAACCAATTCAACCAACATCCGGCTTTGCACATACTTAACCATTTTCCTAACTTATCTAACTAATATACATAAGTAAGCATTTTCTAACTCATGATTACTACACATATATATCTATAAATCTATACTACATATGATACACTATATAAAAAAATATAAAAAACGAAATAAAAAATATACATATACCATATATATATACATATACATATACATATACATACATACATAAAAATATACATATAATACATACATAAAAATATACATATACATACATACATAAAATATACATATACATACATACATAAAAATATACATACATATACATATACAATATATATATACATATACATACATATATATATATATATATATAAAACGAAATAAAAAAAAAATATACATACATATACAATATATATATATACATATACATACATACATATATATATATATATAAAACGAAATAAAAAAAAAAATATACACATACATATGCGGCGGGGGGGGGGGGGAGGGGGGGGGGGGAATCGGGTCTGGGGAGAGGGGAGGGAGGGGGAGGGAGGGAAGAGCATACCCGTGGGTGGTCGCGGCGGTGGTGGGAGGAGGTGGCGTTGCCGGAAGAGCTTCGGCAGGGGAGGTGGGGGTGGGGGGGGCGGCGGGAGAGAAGAGGGAGATGAAGAAGTGAAATGAGGAAGAAAAGGGGAAATGCGACCGATATCCGCCATTTTGCGACGGCAAATAATGTCCGTCGCAAACAAAAACCTAATTCCGTCGCAAACATGTGCATACGTAATAATGAAATAATTTATAAAAATTTATTAAATATTCCGTCGCAAACAATAAAAATTCCGTCGCAAAACGGAGTTTGGCGACGGCAATTAAAGTCCGTCGCAAAGTTTATCTAAATTTAGAATAATAAAATAATTTAATAAAATTTTATTCGATGGTCCGTCGCAAAATGATAAAAATTCCGTCGCAAAATTGCCCGCCAAGTGAAAAAATCGGTCCCGCCAAGTGTCCCGTCGCAAACATTAAAATATCCGTCGCAAACGTAAATTTGCGACGGAAATAAGTTCCGTCGCAAAAATGCCGTCGCAAAACTGCTGTTTTTTTGTAGTGAGTGACGATCGATTTCTCATACCGCTTTCCAGTTTGTGTGTTTGAAGAAGATGAATCCATTGTCTTGGAGAATTTTCGAAAGGAGAAAAGCTTATATTTTTAGAGGAAAAAGGGTTTATGAAATTCAAAGATAGCGTAGAAACTTTTCTGAAAACCTCTAAGAGTTGTTTATATATGAGAATTTTTTATAGTGTGAATGTGGTTGAATATGGAAGGATTTTGTGGAGTAATTGCATGATTTTGTGTATATAAATCGCGGTTTTTGAGTGTAGTTGGGGAGAGGATTAAGGTATGAAATGATAAATCCCGGGAATCGAGGCATTTCCGTCATTCCTTCAATTCAAAAATAACTTCCACGATATAAAATAAGATCCACGTGGATAATCTTCCATAAAACAATTCTCCATAAATTCTGTGATTTGCCACATGTATAAAACTAATTTTATTCACAGTTCACACTTTACCATCGCTGTTTTCTCCAAGTAAATAGCGGTGAAGTGACTCAGCTGGTCACTGGCCGGTTGAGTGCCTTCTTTACTGAGCTGCTCAATAAAACTGTTCCTAACAATCAGAGAAGTGAACTCCGTTAGTTACCAGTGCCTTACCTGCCAAGTGAGCGCACCCAAAGTGGCAAAGGTTCAGTCAGCTGGTAAAGTCACTCTACTTATTACTCCAGTTAGCTGCTCCTTCTTACTTAATCAATTTCAATAATTCCCAACTCAGTTTTCAACGTACAGAATCTTTCATGATTGAGTGGTTTTGTGAAAATATCAGCCAATCGATTTTCAGTAGACATGTGTCTTAAGATAACATCTCATTTCTCCACATGATCTCTGATAAAATGATGTCTCACATCTATGTGCTTTGTTCTTCAATGAAGCACTGGATTCTCAGTAATGGATATTGCACTTGTATTGTCACACATGATTGGAATTTTCTTCTCCTCTATACCATAGTCTCTCGGTTGTTATCTGATCCAGAATACTTGTGCACAGCAGTTGCCTGCTGCTATATATTCTGCTTCATTGAAGTTGATATAGAGTTTTGCTTTTTACTAAACCATGATACTAGTCTGCTGCCTAGCATCTGACAAGTTCCTGAAGTGCTTTTCCTGTCAATCTTACATCCAACATTGTCTGAATCTGAATAGGATATCAATTTGAATCCTCCATCTTTTGGATACCAAATTCCTATATTGATTGTGTGCTTCAGGTATTTGATAATCCTCTTAGCTGCTAGCAAATGAGATTCCTTAGGTTGAGCTTGAAATCTTGCACATACTCCTACTGCAGATGCTATATCAGGCCTGTTTGCAGTTAAATAGAGTAGGGATCCAATAATTCCTCTATATAACTTTTGATCAACATCCTTTCCATTTTCATCTTTCCCAAGAATGATTCTTGCACACATTGGTGTATCTGATGTGCCCCTTGTATCCATATCATATTTATGTATCAAGTCTTTTGTATACTTGGCTTGATTGATGAAGAAGCCATCTTCCATTTGTTTCACTTGTAAACCAAGAAAGTAGTTGAGTTCTCCCATCATACTCATTTGAAATTTACTTTTCATCAGATTTGCAAATTTCTCACATAGTTTTTCATCTTCTGATCCAAAAATGATATCATCAACATAGATCTGAATTAGCAAGGTGATTGTTCCTTCTTCTAGCTTGAAGAGGGTCTTGTTAATGGTTCCTTTACTGAATCCATTGTTGATTAGGAATTGTGAAAGTGTCTTATACCAGGCTCTAGGTGCCTGTTTGAGTCCATAAAGTGTCTTTTTGAGCTTGTATACTTTGTCTTCCTTCCATGTGAGTTGGAAACCAGGGGGTTGTTCCACATATACTTCTTCTCCTAGGAGTCCATTCAGAAATGCACTCTTGACATCCATTTGATACACTTTGAAATCTTTGTGAGCTGCAAAAGCTAGGAAGAGTCTGATTGCTTCCAATCTTGCTACAGGTGCAAAGGTTTCATCATAGTCTATGCCTTCAGCTTGAAAGTATCCTTTTGCAACTAGTCTTGCTTTGTTCCTGACAAAAGTTCCTTGTTCATCCATCTTGTTTCTGAATACCCATTTTGTTCCAATGATGTTTTCCATGTCAGGTCTCTCAACAAGTTCCCATACCTCATTTCTCTCAAATTCATTGAGCTCTTCTTGCAAGGCTGTAATCCAGTCAGCATCTTGAATTGTATCATCTATTGTTTTGGGTTCAACCTATGACAGAAAACAAGTTAGCATGCTCTCTAGTTGTCTTCTGGTTCTGCCTCCTGTATGAAAATCTCCAATGACTTGTTCTTCAGGATGATCTCTTAGCCAGTTTAAATCAGGCTGGAGTTGCTTTTGAACTGGTTCTTCAACAGCTCCTGCTTGTGCATCAACTTCATGATCTTGTGCTGGTGCTTCTGTTGTTGCATTAACTGGTACTTCATCTTGATTTCCAAAAGTGTGGTCCAAAATAGTAGCTGGTACTGTTGTATTCATGTATACTTGTCCTTGTGCAACTTCTTCTTCAAAACTGTGTAAGTTTTCACCATTGGTGTTTGGTTCATAAAAATCTACATGAATTGATTCTTCAATCACCAAGGTTATTTTGTTGAGCACTTTATATGCTTTGCTAGTGTCTGAGTATCCCATGAAAATTGCTTCATCAGCTTTTTCATCGAAAGCATGTAGCTGATTCCTGTTCAAAACAAAATATTTAGATCCAAACATATGCAAATGTGAAATGTTAGGTTTTCTTTCATTCCAAATTTCGTATGGTGTTTTTCCATGATGTTTGTTGATGATAGATCTTTTTTGAGTATAGTCAGAGATGGTGAATGACTATACTGGAGTTTCAAAAAATTTCTTGTAATTAAAAGCTTTTGGGCAACGGATAAGTCCCTTCTTAAAAGATGTTTCAAGGTAGATTATGCACACACAGAGTATGAATAAAATGTAGTAAGTAATTGATGTAAAGTAAAATGCAGTAAGTAAATGAACACAAGGTTTATAGTGGTTCAGGGTGGTGTAATCCCTTAATCCACTATTCTCCTGTGATGATTGGAGGAATTGACTATTGTCTTTCACCAATACAATAGTAAGATTATCCTTGGCTACACAAGTTTCACAATCTCCAAGACTATCACTCCCTGGCTACAAAATCTTCAGTGACTCAGTCTTCAACACTGCTCTTTGGGAACAAATCCTTCAGCAGCTATCACAAACACAACTCCTTCTCAGATGGCTCTGATTTAGTTTTCACTGGGATGTGAATTGAATCACAAAGAGGTTGATCAAACTCCGTGCTTGATGTAGAATTGTAGCTCTAAATGTTGAGTTGATCTCTAGATGTGTTCTCTTAAGTTCAGATAAAAGGCTTAGGAAATTGACAGAGTTTCTGCTTGTTCTTGTATATTAAAAAATCGTTGTTTTGTCTATCTGTCAATGTCTTCTATTTATAGTCTTGATAATTCTTGATTTAAAAATCCGTCCGTTGGCTATTTAATGTGGAGAATAATCCTTGATTTAATTCTTGATTCTCTCTTGATTATATTTTCCTTGATTTCAGTGATCGGATTTTCTTCAAACGTCTATCATAAAATCCGTCCTTGATTGATTCTGCATTAATTGCTTGATCTCCTTGTTTTCAAAACGTGCTGAAAATGTATAGTAAGTAAATGGTACTCTGTTGTTCCTTTACTTGACCGTTGTTTAATCAGTTGAGTAGACATGCTCACTTAGTTGGTGTGCTCTTTCTTCACTGGTATTCCTTACTCAGCCAATAGAAGATTTACTCTGTCAGAATGTTGTTTCCTTTGTTTCTTGATTTTTTCAAGAGTATTTTCACTGATCCTTGATTGGTGTGAGATCAGTGTACACTATATTTAAACAACGAGTTTCATCACTTGCAATATAACTTAGACTTATCCAAGGTCATCACAGACTTCTCTGTTTATAAGTCAGTTCATAAGTCTTCATGCTTCTCTGCTGGTACTTGGCTGCCTTTACTCGCCGGTTTTCTGTTTTACTTAGCCATCCTACCAGCTAGTACAATACTTGTCTGACTAAACTAATACAACATTTCAGACTCCAAGTAAAGACTTATATAGAGATTTCTAACTTATTCCAGGCTTGCTATAATGCCTAGTATGGCCATCATCAAAACACATAAAATGTTTTCAAATCTTCATTAAAACGAGGGTTCTTAATTGATAGATTAATTTTTCTTCTTCTTGGTTGTGTAGGATCGGACGTTGCTGGCAAGAATCGTGGTGGAAAACCAGAGTTCAAAAGCTTCAACTTTTTTCTTTTTGTTGTTGTACATCAAAATCTGAATATTCAAAAAGAGTATATGCGAATTTATTAATTCTTACGAATCAAATTCGAATAAAAAGAGATGGATTTCTGGCCGGAGTTTCTTGCAAACAGTTGGGAGCATGAGGATTTGGAGAGATAGCCGGAATAGTTGCCGGATATCCACTTGATACACTCAGAATCCGGCAACAACATTCAAGTAAAGGGTCAGCCTTTAGCATATTACGGCATGTCGTTAACAAAGAAGGACCACTTGCCCTTTACGGAGGCATGGCTGCCCCTATTGCCTCCGTCAATTTCCAGGTCATCTTCATTCTCTTTACTACTATATTATTGTTATTTGTATTTGACATCATTTTACCATATCCTCCTCCTTGTAATAAGAAAACATTGGAGAGCTGACGTGGCAGCTTATTAGCCTATCTCATGCTGATGTGGTTTTTTTCTTGGAATTTCACCATTTGTGAGAAAAAAAATGAGAGAAAGAGAAATGGAAATCACCCATTCGATTCACCTCCCCCCTACTCTCTGCAAGTTGTTGCTTTTATTCACAGTTAAATCTACCAATGCTCCTCCTTCCCGTATGATATGAATTGATGTTGCAAATAACTGCTCTCCTCTTTCCTCTATTTTCTTTTCAGGCATTAATCCTTCTTCCTTGGTGTTGGCTTGTTTGGTATGAACACACTTAAGATGAAGAGGTTAGTGTACTGTTCTTAATTTTAGCTTTATTCTGATTATTGAAATGGAAGATATATGTACTTGAATGCTCGGCTCGCATACTTCATGTATCTATTCTCTGTCATATTTACTAGATGTGTAAAAATTTATCTTGCCAATTTTTATTGTTTGTTATGTTTTTCATATGATTTTTTCTTTGATTCATTACTTACCTTGCTTTTATGCTTGTGTTAATGTGCTTGGCTGCATATTTATGCTTAGTGTTGTTATTGTAGTACTCCTTCCATTTTATGCTGAAATTTTAAAGAGCTATTTTATTCTACTGTTGTGTTGTGGTTTGGTTTTGTTGAAAAAAACAAATACAGAGTATTGCATTCCCAATGCGTCTTCCTCGAAGCCTCATTTATTCACAGCAATTACGTCAGCGGCTACAACCTTCCAGCTTGTTGAAATGGAGAAAAAGAACACAAAAAGTCTGTAAAGGTATCGCATGTTCTTATGGTCGCTTATTATGGTTTTAGCTTTATACTACCTCCGTCCCAAAATATAAATCTGTTAGATTATTTTTAATGAAATGATTTTAAAGTATTGAAAAGTACTTGAATTGTTAATAAATTAAGAGATAAGATAGAGAATATAGTAATAAATACTTAATTGGTAATGTAGAATAACTTATAATTTTGGATAATCAAAAAGAGGTAAGGTGACTTAATTTTTTTTTTGTTGTTGCATTCTTATGGTTTTTTAATCAATTTAAAATGGATCTTGAAACTAGAGTGTACCATAAACTAGCTAAAGTAAGTTTCTTTATTATGAAAAGACTAGTAAAATTGAATGCCATGCAAAGCACGGCGTGCCCATGCTAGCCGTGTAAATTTATCGAGTATTTTAATAATCATAGAGGACTGAAATAATAACATAAAAGGTATACGATACGTGTCCGACAACCAACACGACATGATACGCTCTGATACATTACGATGGCATGTCCGGCACGTGTCGGTTGATGAAATGAATATCCGACACATCTTCGACATCTCCCGACATCGTATGGATACTTTTCGACACTACTGAACAATTTTTTTTCTATTTCTACTTAAATCTATTTTAAAAAATGAAGCTTTCTTCGACATTATTTGCAACAACACATGTTCTACCAAAAACACGACACGACACGCTTCGATACACCCCGACGCCATATCCAACAGTTGTCGGTTGATGAAATGAATATTAATTAAAATTTTAATTAAAATCTAACACACTGTCAACACTCCACGACACAAAATCGACACCTTTCGACACTACTGAACCATTGACCAAAGAAAAAACACCGACACACACAATATATAGAAGTAAAAAAACGAAGACGGAAAAAAATAATAAATACGTAGCACCCCAAAAAACGATGCTTCTAAAAAAAACCGGCATAGACACACAATGTAAAATATACATATGCAAAAAAGGAAAAGAACACACACACACAGACAAACTATAGTATATAGTATATTGAAATATCACGTGGTCGTATCGTATTAGAATAAGAGCAAAAAAAAAAAAAAAAAAAAAAGAGAAGAGATCTAGATGGAAAGCAAAATAATATGTAATTAAATTGGAATCGGATACATCTTAAGTACAACACACATAATAAGATAAAGGTTAAAATGTAGATTAAAAAAAAATTTGAAAAAAAAAATAAAATCCGATGAACAGTAAATAATAATAATAATAATAAAAAAAAAGTCTGGGTCGGTGAATAGTGAAAAAGAGATGAACAGTAATTAAAAAAAATAGGTGGGCTTCTGGGCCGATGAACAGTAAAAACGGAGGAACCAATAAAAAAAAACAAGTGTCACCAAGGGGTGAACACTTGCCTTCTTATTAAGTAGAGAGAAAAAAAAAGTTATGATCTTTTTGGTGTTTTGTAGATATATGCTCTTTTGAAAATTTATCTTTAATTTTTATTGGATTTGCAGAAAGAATCATGGAGAACAACATTGACATTAGCTTACCAAAGCTTAGGTGTTGTTTACGGGGATTTAAGTACATCACTATCGTATGTATACAAGAGTACTTTTGCTGAAGATATTAGTCATTCAGAGACAATTGAAGAGATTTTTTTTTGGGGGGAGAGGGGGCAAAAAGAATACACAACATACATTATAGTGTTTTTTCCGGATCCGAGGGGGGGCGATTGCCCCCTACCCACCATGTACATCCGCCCCTGGTTCTGTCTTTAGTGTTTTGGACATTAGCTTTGGTTCCTTTATTGAAATATGTTTTTATTGTGCTCAAAGCTGATGATAATGGTGAAGGAGGCACATTTGCGTTATATTCGCTTTTATGTAGACATGCTAGGGTGAATACATTGTCTAATTGTCAATTAGCTGATTAAGATTTATCAAGTTATAAGAAAGATAAAATTAATCATGCACCATGCTCATTTGGAGCTAAGGTAAAATCAACCCTTGAAAATCAGAAAGTTTTGTGGAGATGTTTGCTTGTATTGGTTTTAACTGGTGCTTGTATGGTTATTGGTGATGGTATTCTTACCCCTGCAATTTCAGGTATATTCTTAACATCAAGTATTTGGGTATGTTTTTGTTTTTTTGGCTTGTGTACTTGTGTGTTATCTTGTGCAGTTTTCTCTACTGTCTCGGGAATCGAATTCGCTTATGTCAAAAGAGAAACATAAATGTAAGATCCTCCCCACCCCTTCCCCCTTACATTTTTTTCATTATGATCTGATGAAAGATAAATGTAGATGTTGCCTAGGACTGCATATTACTGATTAATAACATGAAAGCCAGAGGAATAGAAAGAAGATTGCGTGGGGGCTGAATAGGGATGCAACATCGACCTTTCCCAGCAGCAGCAACAAATCACATGCCACCACCAACACAGGCAACACTTCACTGCATTCCTTCAAGGAGGAAGCATCCGTACTTTCCAAACTTCAAGCGTTGATGCTACAAAGCCATGACTTTTTGATTGCTAATTCGTGCCACGTATTGGTTTCTTAAATTCTGGTGTATGAATACGTTGGCCAATTTTGAGTTTTTCTGTTATTTTATATGTATTTCTAACTTTTCGGTAAACAATTTTTATATCTACTTCTTAGGGAATATGTATCATGGCATTGTTACGGTAATCCTTCTGCTAACTCTCTACTTATTTCTCAGAATGTAACTTCTGCAATGATCCATACACATTTCAATTTGCATCTTGTTTTTCAAATATTCCAAACATCACTACACTTATTAAAATCATAATAAAAAACGAGTAGGCCCCGTGCATTGCACGGGTGCATCCACTAGTAGTAAATAAAATCAGAAAAATTGAATTATAAGTTTTATAAAATGTATAAATGTTACGTATCTGAATATAGTTTATATTGAAAACAACGTTTAATGAATATGAATATTGTACATTTTTATCTTTAAAAAAAATATTTAAGTATCATATAATAGTTATTTACATGAAATAGTATAATTATTTTTATTTTTTCCTCATATTTATATAATGAGATTTAATGAGTATGGTAAATTAAATTTATATTTGAAATTGAATAAGGTTTAATAATGACCATGATATATAAGAAATATATATGGTTTAATGGTAAATATCATTGCACGACCTGCAGAAAATCAAGGTTTAATTCACTCTCTCCCTGATAAAATAAACATATTCTTCTTCTTCATCCCTAAAAATGATCATTATATATATGGGTAACGCTCTGGTATCTAGACCACGGGCTCGACTAATTCAAAATCAGTCATTTCGGTGCCCTAGAATCTGCCTCTTACTCGGGATTTCAAACCTAGCTTTTAGTCTTATTCATGATGTTTTAGAACTCTAAGCATTCTTAAGTCACCGCCACTTGAGGAAAACTCAGCTTGATCATGATTTATTAGAATAAAAATTTATTTCCGAACATATAATTTAATGATATCAATAAAAAAAAATGATTAAACACTCAAAAACACACCAACACTACACCCAATTTTATCTTATTCATTAACCCTTAATATTTATGTATAATTATTGTATTGAGAAGAATGTATGTAATCCACAATACATAAAATATATTGGTTATTTGTTTATAATGAGTGATTTGATACTTAATTAGACACTTACGACGCCTTAAAAAGATTATCGTTTATAAGGACACTTTTTTTTTCTATATTTCCTAAATTACCCTTATGTTACAAACGTAGCATTATTCCTTTTTTTCCCTTCTTTCTTTGATTTTCGCACCTTATTCATCCGCTCAGTTTTCCCTAAGTCAAGTTTTTGTCCGATGAAAAGGCCATTCCAATGAAGGGAGTCGGCAATGATGTTCAGATTGTGCAGATTGATAAATCTACCCAAGTATGCTGCTGCTTGAAAACTAGTCTATCATTCTTATTTCACGATTTTAAAGGCTCCTCAAATATTTTTCAACCACTATGATGATGCTAAATAAAGCACCACCGGTAAATCAGGGGCACGTGTAATCTAAGGATGAGCAGTAAAGGGATCGAACGGCTGTAACTGTGTAAAAGATGGTGTTTTTGGGTGTTTTATGGCTGAGTCCAAGAATGTATCTTGGATTACCTACGTATCCTGTGTAGTGTCCAGGAATCAAGCCTTACGTAGTTCCTGGAAGGATGTATTTATAGGCACATGTACTTCTTCTGCCCTAAACTTAGGGCGGTTTGGTCTATTGACATAAATACCCTTAAATGGGCCTTGCCCCCTTGCCCAAGTAACCTGCTGGATGGTGGGCCTCGGGGTCTGGACAGGAAGTCTAGGTCTTGAATCGATGCATACCGACATGGGTGATCGAGGTAGGACACTTGCATAATCTGCCCGTTGTTGCGGTCTTCACTGGTATGCCTCGTATTCGATCCGATGTGGATAATCAGCGTAGACTTTTTCACATGCCAGCTGGACCAATCAGATTATTCCACGTGGAGGGGTGAAATCCCGTATCGTCATAAGCCCCCCAGATCGGAAGGAAGCTCATCTCGAGTGCTGATGTCGGATCTGAAAATTTGAATGATCTTTTCGACACGTGGTCTCCTTTAGGCAGGAATACAGCTGTTCTACTAGCCGAGGTAGGCTGTCGTCAGGATGACGTCACACTGTACCAGCATTAATGGGTGTAGAAAACGAAGCGTTTTTCATTGGGCCACGCAGGGATTCTGTCCTTGATTCTCGCGTTACATACCCTGTAACTGCCCCCAAATTCGCCCTTTCAAATCATTTAGAAGATTGACAAGCATAAAAAGGAGCCCAAGCCTCAGAAGTCTCTTATTCGCCATTTTCTCTCTGCCTTATTCCCTAACCGCAAGTAAGCCCTATTCTTACTTAAATTCTTCTTTGTTGGTTTATTTTCTGCATCTTTTCTCGATTCCATGTCTAGTAGCGATAATGACTCACAAAATAGGGAAGAAGTTGTCGTGGTTGAAGAAGAATCAACGGAGCAAACGGTTTCTGAGCGTCCAATTGCCTCCGGTGAGAGAGCTGCCGGAGAAGAAGAAGAGGGGGGAGAAGAAGAATCATCTTCTCGACCCGTTGCCAGACGCCAAACCAGGATGAAAGGCCAAGGACCGTATGGATGCATATCCAATCTGACCCAGGAGAAAGCTAAAGCTATCTGCTTACGATACGGCATCCCATATTCTTCTGCAAACATCAAGGTATCAAATGGTCAATTCCAATTTGCTTGTGACCCTCCCCCTGGATTCTGCGCCATATACGAGGCGCAATTGAAGGAGGGGTTAAGGTTTCCCTTCGACCCGTGTCTCATAGAGGTTCTCCGACATTACAAGATTAGCATCCCACAACTTGCTCCAAATGAAGTCAGAAGCGTTATGGGAATCGTGCTGGCGTGTCGAATCGCCAAGGTTGAGTTCACGGTTCGATTATTCCGTCAATACTATGCAATCCAAAGCCTGCAAGATGCGGGATGGTATACTTTTCAGAAGTGTCCTCTGACGTCGGAATTCGTGAGGAAGGTGACTTCGTCTCAGGGCGAGTGGAAGCCTCAATTTTTCTTTATCCGACACGGGTTGGTGGACATCAACGTCTATACTTGGTTTAACAGGCCCCAGAAATGGCATGACAGGCTCGGCTCTGATGCCCCTGATGGGTGTGGGGCTATCGAGAGCGTTCACCCCGACGTCGCAACTCGAAACCTGCATTCTCTATATCCCTTTGCTGACATCGAGACGGCTGGTCCGGGTGCTTATCTGGAACTCGATGAGGATGTTCGAGTGTTGTGTAGGATACTTATCCACTCTGTCGAGCTGCTACACTTCTGTATTTTGTATTTTCTCTGTATCTATTTCTTTTAGATTGTGTTCTGATGTCGAATTTTCTCTGTACGCAGTGGAATATTTCTCAAAGCTGGATGCTCTGGGCAAAATGCCCGACCCCAAGACTACAGACCCGAAGAAAATCCAAGAGCTGGCCGGCATCAGGTCGAAGGAGCTAGTATCTGGTAGCATAGTCTCCGGAGGTCAGAGGACTCCGGCTCAAGCTCCAACTCCTGCATCAACGTCGGACATTTTGAGAGGTCAACCCGACGAGGCTCAGATGATGGAACAGACTGAGGCGGACCTTGTCTCGAGAAAGCGGCAAAAGACGACTGTGGTAAGGCATGGGGCCGGAAAAGAAGCCCGCAATCTCCTTCCTCAGGGCTCAAGTGGCGTCGAGGCTCTTCCTGCCATGAGCCTTGCCGAGATGGAGGCCATGACTCCTGAGGAGCTAAGTGAATATCATTTGAAAATCATCCGAGCTGTAAGTCTTCACCCTTTTAATCGATTGTTTTAACTTGGTAATTTTTGTCAATTTTGGGTCTTGAATTAATCTTGTTGTCTTTGTAGGCTCGGTTAACAACCAAAGTGGCCATAAGCAAGATCGAGTCTCCATCCGCTGTCATGGAGGAGCAGAAGGAAACCATAGCCAAGCTGACATCCGACATCGAGAAGCAGAAGGCTAAGATCGACAAGCTGAATGATCGGCGCACCAAGCTCGAGTCTAAGTTGGCTACCTCTCGAGATGAATTATCGAAGGCGCGCAAAGATGTATCTGTCAGGGATGCCGAGCTGGCAAAAATAAGGTCGGAGCTGGCACAGGTGAGGTCGGAGCTTGATGGGACAAAGGCCGAATTGGCGGGGGCAATCAAAGCTCGTACCGATCTTCAATCTCTCCTCGACAGTTTAATGACTCACATGGAAACCGCTAAACTAGATTTCCTGGCCTCAATGGAGCTTGAAAATGACCTGTCGCTGTTGATGAGTCAGGGCATGAAGGGAGGATTCACCATGGCTCTTGACCAAGTCAAAGCAGTCGACCCGAACTTTGATGTATCCACCGTCGAGAAGGCCTACTTGTACGATCCTGAGGCCATTCCTCGTTACGGCCGGTATTTCACAGAGTTCAAGGCTGGTGTTTCCTTATACAACAAGTATGTGACCCCTGCTCTGGAGGGAGATGGAGCGGAGAACGTCGAATCGGAAGAACAAGTCGATCCCAACGCCTCCACCTCAAATCAGCCAGCCGCTTGATGATCTCTCTTTGCTGCCACAATTTTTATTGATCTTTTATTGAACTCTTTCATTCGATTTGGTTGTATAACTCTGATATTTTTATTCGTCTAGAAGCGTATTTCACCGATTCGATCTTGTAGACTTGTGACTTTTCAATTTGCATTTTGATTCTTGAATTTAAATCTATGCTTTTCCATTGAATGTCTTTTGTCTTTTATTAATCATTTGTCTAGGGTGTAGTCCTTTGGACTTAATTCCCTTGCAAACGTTGCCTTGTGGGGTGTAGTCCTTTGGACTTAATTCCCCTATGGCCCCTCGAAGTGTAGCATGAGTACGTGACTCGTGGTACACTTGGATCTGAGTCGACTTAGCATTGTACGGCCTTATCGGCTTGACTTGGCTATTTGGTCGGAGCTCGATTCGACGGTCCCGCCTTTTCAGGCTTATGGGATATCGAATTAAGAAGTCCTCACTCGATTGTCGCACATCGTGGTGCTTATGATCTGGTCGAGTTAGGTATCCATCGTGGGATCTTCCGTCCGCCTCGCATCGTGGCTTATTGGCAGGTCGGGAGTGATATAAGCTCTGTCAATGACTTGGCTTTTTTCACTATTTTTTGTTTTAACTCCATCGTGTCGATGGCTCATAGCTCGGAAGTGATATAAGCATTGTCAGTGACTTGGCTTTATTCACTATTTATTCCGGCTTCGCCGTGTCGAGGGCTTGGTGTCGTGGTCGAATTTTGCGCTTTTTCTTCTGCTCCCCTTTTCTTTTTTAGATGAGCATGTAAGTACAGCATAATTAAAAAAGGAAAACTGCTTTGATAAATAGCATTGAAATCAAATGTCATATCGACTTGTTACAAATAATTAAGAAAGCAAAGTTGCAAATGTCATAAAGTGAATGCAATTTAAACATAGTATTTTCTCAGGTTGGTGGCGTGCCAAGTTCGAGGCACTGTGCTTCCATCCGACCTGCCCAACTGATACGATCCTTTAGGATGCACCTTCATAATTTTATATGGACCTTCCCAATTCGGCTCGAGCTTGCTTATTGGGTCCTGCCTGCTGGCTTCATTCTTCCTCAACACGAGATCCCCCACTTGGAAGTACTTGTACTTCACCCTCGCATTATAATACTGTGAGATCTTTCTTTTATAATTGGCCATTCGATATGCCGCAAACCTCTCTCTTTTCTTCGATATTATCCTTCTCTTGAAGCAGATCAGTGGCATTTGTCTCGACGTTATATGCCAAAACTCGAGGCGAGGCTAGTCCGATTTCTGCAGGTATTACTGCTTCACATCCATAAGCCATGGCAAATGGAGTCTCCTGTGTGGCCGAATTGGGTGCTGTTCAATATGACCATAGAATACTGGGTAACTGAGCTGCCCAATCCCGACCTTCATCTTCCAACCGCTTCTTCAAGCCAAATTTAATCTGCCTGTTTATTTGTTCGACCTGTCCATTGGACTGAGGTCGGGCCACTGACGTCGTTCTATGCTCGATCTTGAATTCTTTGAGCCAGTCATGCACTCGGTCATCCAGAAATTGAGTCCCGTTATCCGATATCAGATACTTTGGAATTCCAAACCTGCACAAAATATTTTCCCATAGAAATTTCTTGATGGTCTGAGCTCTGATGTCAGTAAGAGCTTTGGCTTCAACCCACTTTGTGAAATAATCAACCGCGACCACAACATACTTGAAATTACCCGGAGCTCGAGGTAAAGGCCCAACTATATCGACCCCCCACTCATCGAACGGCCATACCGATTCGATGGCGTTCATCTCCTGTGCCTGTTGGTGTGTCACCACATCATGCACCTGACAAGCCCTGCATCTCATCACCAATCGATTGGCTTCCTTTTGCATGGACGGCCAAAAATAGCCTGCTAGTTTACATTTTATCGCCAACATCCGAGCTCCGCAATGATTACTACAAACTCCTCAATGTATCTCTTCAAGAAGATAAGCCCCCTCGTCTTCCGATGCGCATCGCATCCAAGGTGTTACAAACGATTTTCGATAAAGAACATAGTCGAATAGAGCATACCTGGAGGCTTGTAGTCGGATCTTTCTGTCTTGAGACTTGTCAGACGGGAGAATTCCATCTTTCAAGTACAGAGCTATCGGGTCCATCCACGTCGATCCCTGAACCACTGGTTGCACATCGACCTCATTATAGCTCCGCTCCGCCAACATTTCTACCAGAACCTTCCTTTTCGATTTGAAATTCGACGCGAGTTTAGACAACGCATCGGCCCTCTTGTTCTCACTCCGGGACACCTGTTCGATGCGAACCGTCTTGAACTTCGATATCAACCTCTGAACAACTTTCAGATAACTCTTCATAGATTCTTCTTTGGCCTCATACTCACCTCGTACGTGATTCACTACGAGCTGAGAATCACTATACACCAGGAGATTCTTGACCCCCAACTTCGATGCTAGTTTCAAACCTGTAATCATGGCCTCATACTCTGCTTCATTATTTGTGGCCTTGAACTCGAATCGAAGCGCGTAAGGGAACTCTTCTCCTTTAGGACTAACCAGCAATAACCCAGCTCCAGCTCCTTCTTTACTCGAGGCACCATCGACATGGATGGTCCACTAGATGTTCCTCTGATGACTGTTTATCCTGCTCCAACTGAATCGATAATCCTTCGGCTATGAATTCTGTCAGAGCTTGACCCTTAATGGCTGTACGAGGTAGAAAGTCGATGTCATACTCAGCTAGCTCGACAACCCATTTTGCTAATCGACCCGATGTCTCGGGCTTTGCCAAAATTTGCTTCAGAGGCTGGTCAGTGACCACAGCAATGGGGTGTGCTTGAAAATACGGCTTCAATTTCCTTTATGCATGAACCAGGCTTAATGCTAATTTTTCAGCAGGTGTGTACCTGACCTCGGCTCCATGCAATGCCTTACTTACAAAATAAACTGGAATCTGCCCCTGGTCTCCCTCTAGAACCAACACTGCACTCACTGCCTCTTCACAGATTGCTAGATAAACCAGGAGTTTCTCTCATTCCCGGGGTGAAGACAGCGTTGGTAAATCGGACAAATACTCCTTCAAATCATCGAACGCTTTCTGACATTTCTCATCCTATTGGAACGGACTCGCCTTTTTCAATATCTTGAAGAAAGGTAGGGCCCTTTGTGCTGATATCGACAAGAAACGATTGAGGGCCGCCATCCGACCCGTCAACCATTGTACTTCCTTTACGTTACGAGGCGTGGGCATGTTCTTAAGAGCCTCGATCTTGTCTGGGATAGCTCGAATCCCATCTCTCGATATCATATAACCTAGAAATTTCCCAGATCGAACTCCAAATGTGCATTTCTTCGGATTGAGCTTCATGTTTGCAGCCCGCAGCACCTCGAAAACCTCTCTGACATCTACAAGAAACTGTCCCATGGACTTGCTCTTGATCAATAAATCATCAACATAAACTTCCATATTTCGACCTATCAGTCCCTTGAAGATTTTATTGACTGCCCTCTGATAGGTGGCCCCTGCATTCTTTAGGCCAAACGGCATTGTTACAAAACAAAACGTACATAATTCTGTAATAAAAGCGGTTTTTTCCGAGTCCTGGGGGTCCATGAAGATCTGGTAATATCCCCTATACGCATCGAGAAAACCGAATACTTCGAAATCCAGTGTCGAGTCGACCAACTGATCAATCTTTGGGAGCGGATATGAATCCTTAGGGCACGCTTTGTTGAGATCTGTAAAGTCTACGCACATTCGCCAGCTTTCATCTGGCTTTTTAACCAACACAGGATTGGCTAACCAATCTGGATAGAACACTTCTTTGACGATTCCAGCAATCAACAACTTGTCAACTTCTTTCCTTACTGCTTCCTTCCTCTCAGGAGCGAGGTTTCTCTTCTTTTGCCTTATCGGCTTCTTTTTTGGGTCGACATTTAGTCGATGCACTGCTATGTCCACTGATAAGCCAGGCATGTCGTCTGCCTTCCACGTGAAAATGTCTCGATATTCAACTAGAAGGTCGACCAAGGATTTCATGTCGGGGTGTGGCATCCACTTCCCGATCTGGACCCCTTGGCCCTCTTCCTCCTTCCAAACACGGATCTCCTCTGTCGGATCGACAGAGACCCAGCTTCGATCCTCCTCATCTTCAGGTATCAATTCCTCAACCAGCACTTGTCCAACTCCTTTCCCTTTAATTGTGACCAAGCTACAATTCCTAGCTACCTCGACGTCTCCTTTCACTTCATGGGTACCATACCAAGTGGGGAATTTCATGCTGTTGTGGAATGTCGAAATGATGGCTCTGAGATCGTATAAAGCTGGTCGACCTAATATCGTGTTGTACCCCGATGGGGCCTTAACTACGACATAGGTCATTTCCATTGTCCGGCCTTTTTCTCCGTCTCCAACTGTAGTCAATAAATTGATCGACCCGACAGGGTGGATGGCTTGTCCTGTGAATCCAAATAGAGGGGTAGATAACGGCACAATGTCTTCATCCTTCAACCTCATGGCTTTGAAGGCTGAGTAGTAAAGGATATTAACGACGCTTCCATTGTCGACACAAACTCTTTTTATCCGACCCCGGCTTATCACCTCCTCTATCACCAATCCTTTACTATGACTGTGGGAACTCGGAATATCATCTTTGGGTCCATAACCCACCTCCGTTGTGAACCTAAGCTTTTTGGATTCCCTCGATCTGTCTGAAGATTGCCGACTGGATCGAGGTCGATCTAACTCGTGTTCAGCGACAATTATGTTGACATCATACCCGATGCGGTTGTCTCGATGAGGGTCTCGATTCTGATCTTCCCGACGGTCATCCCGACGGTTATCTCTGTAGGCCGGCTCGGGTGATCTATCTCGGCGTCTCTGATTATCTCGACGCGGCGATCGATCTCTCTTTCCGTTATAACTTTTCCTCTTGTACTCTCGACGACCCTTGGGCTCGCCTTTCTCTGATCTGTCAATCACCTCATCCAATCGACCCTCTTGAATACAGGCATCGATATCTCTTTTCAAATCAAAACATTCTTCTGTGTCATGCCCTACATCCCTGTGATAGTCACAATACTTGTGGGTATTCTTTCTCTTCTCAGGATCTTTGGACATTGGTTTCGGTGTTCGTGCTATGTTTTTCTTAATCATAATTGCCAGTACTTCCCCCCGAGACCGGTTGAGAGGGATAAAGTCTCGATCTTTCAAATTTCCTTTCTTTCTGAGCCGATCTGTGATCGGAGCTGTCAGTCGATCGAACACGTTGGACTTTTCTTCTTCATTCCGACCCCTATGCTGACCCTTGGTCTGGCCTCGGGTATCATTCCTTGAGTTGAGGCCAAGTGAAATGGTGTGCAGACGCACTGCCTCTTCACCTTGGCAAAATTTGTGGACTATGTTCACACATTCGTCCATATCACTGGACATCTTCTTGGACAACTTGTCATACAATTTCATATTACGCAGGCCTCCAACAAAGGCGTTAACCTGCAGTGCATCACTGGCGTTATGCACTTTCATGGCCTCGAGGTTGAAACGCCTCATGAAATCAATGGTTGATTCCCCTTTCTCTTGCTTGATATTCATGAGGTGGGTAGCACTGAGGTGGAACTTTTTGTTCCCGATGAAAGCATCTCGAAATTTCTGTCCCAACTGTAAAAAACTCGAGATCGACCCGGGGCGTAGCTTGTGAAACCACTCTCGAGCTCGACCTGTGAGCAACGTGTCGAAGCCACGACACTTCATGGCATCGTTTGCGCTTCTCAATCTCATCAATGATATATATCGATACAGATGGTCCTCTGGGTCCGTAGTACCATCATAAGGTTCCATCTTTGGTGGTTTGAATGACTCAGGCATCGTGTATATCTCTATCTCGGGGCTAAATGGTGACTCGAGCCATTCTGTGACTTGTTTTTTTCCCACGATGCGATTGAACTCGTTTCGGATACTATCCTCGACCTGCCGCTGTTGCTTTTCTTGTCCAGTACGTTTTTTGGCGTTAGTCACGCTAATTTCTATTGCGTCTTCCTCACACTCTTCCTGAGGATCGATAGGCCTCTTCCCCATGGCATTCTCAATCTCCTTCCGACCCAGTGGGTCTAACAGACGCTCCTCAGGGATATTACAAATTCCTTTACCTATGAATGCTGACGCCACCACTCTTTTCAGGGCGTCTTCATCTAAAGACGCTAAGTGATCTGCCATGTCTTGCGGTACCGCGGGGAAGGCGAGGCCGGGGTGGATCTGCAACTGCGGGTCTAGATCCCGTGGGGACTTCCTGAACCTGAGTTTGAGCCCCTGCTGGATCCATATCCGTGTGCTCTTCGATCTGCAGATTCATGTTGTTCGTCGGTTTCTTGTTCCTTGCTGGGGGTGCCATTGCGACTTCTTTACCAACTCACCGGTAGAAGGTCCTCCTTCTAGCGCCAAATGATGATGCTAAATAAAGCACCACCGGTAAATCAGGGGCACGTGTAATATAAGGATGAGCTGTAAAGGGATCGAACGGCTGTAACTGTGTAAAAGATGGTGTTTTTGGGTGTTTTATGGTTGAGTCCAAGAATGTATCTTGGATTGCCTACATATCCTGTGTAATGTCCAGGAATCAAGCCTTACGTAGTTCCTGGAATGATGTATTTATAGGCACATGTCCTTCTTCTGCCCTAAACTTAGGGCGGTTTGGTCTATTGACATAAATACCCTTAAATGGGCCTTGCCCCCTTGCCCAAGTAACCTGCTGGATGGTGGGCCTGGGTGTCTGGACAGGAAGTCTTGGTCTCGACTCGATGCATACCGACATGGGTGATCGAGGTAGGACACTTGCATAATCTGCCCGTTGTTGCGGTCTTCACTGGTATGCCTCGTATTCGATCCGATGTGGATAATAACCGTAGACTTTTCCACATGCCAGCTGGACTAATCAGATTATTCCACGTGGAGGGGTGAAATCCCGTATCGTCACACTAGAATTAATTAAATGTATCATGATGTGGTATTTCTTATTTAGTCGACCAACGACCCCCGGGATAAGAAGAGAATCAATTGCAACAGAAGGTGAAGGAAATTTGGATCCATGTGAAGGAGAATCTCTGGCAGAGGATTTTGAGCAAAGCAATCTTCACCGATTGGGGGAGAGTGAATTTGAAGATAAGGAAGAAGCGGGGTCTTTGGCGTATAGCAAAGAATCATTTTTTTGGGAAGGTAATTACAAATGTTCATTGTGTGGAGTTGAATTCCCATCCAGCTTTATTGAGGAGAGGCAGGAACATTTCGATTTCCATTTTGCCGAAAGATCGCAAGATGAAGAATCTCGTCAAAACCATACTAATATCATCATACCAAAACAGAGGTATTAGATAACTAACTATTCCTACAACCTTTTGCTGTTTCATAGTCTTTTTTTGGAAAAAAATTCATAGTCTTTTTCATGTCCTAGAATCTGGATCAAGACGCAGCCTCTCAGGCTATTTTGGTGCTTTCAGGGATATCTACCGATTACCCACAAGCACAGTTCTACCATTGGTGGTAGGAATTGTACATATGGTCGGGGTCTTATATAGGAACCCCGAATCAATCTGAGAAACTGAGCCAAAATAGAGGAAGAAGCACAAGTCATCAGGAAAAGAAGGTAAACATGTTCCTATTGATAACTACTTCGTGAAGGTGAATCATCACAACTTCTCATAATTGCATACAAGATCACGCCCCAGCCTACATTAGCACTTACAAGAAGTACACACGCTATCTCGTGTTTTATCTCTGGCTTTTAAGTCTCTTCCGGAGATGATGGTTAGCGAAGCAAGAAGCTTGGATAGGGAAGTGGTGGAACGTGGATTGATGTTTGCTGGTTTTGTTGTTTTTCAATTGCCCAATCAGAGGAGATTCGGCAACAGTATTGTCTAATCTAAAAGGTTCTTCTTATGATCTGGTTATGATTACTGGTGATCAAGCATTGACAGCTTGCCATGTTGCCGGTCAAGTTAATATTGTATCAAAACCGGCTTTAATTCCAACATGGGCAAAGAATGGTGAAGACTATGAGTGGATTTCCCCTGATGAGACATTGATTGTTGCTTGCAGCGATAATGAGGTTGAAACTCTGCCAGAGACACATGACTTATGTATTGAAGGTGACATTGTAGAAATGCTACAGCAAAATGGTGCCGTTGAGTATGATTTGGAATAAAATTGATGCGGTGGCATTGATGTCACTCTAACTACATTTGTTTAGGTGTGATATATTGGGCTTATAAAATGTACTAACACCTGATTAATTTTGTAAAATAGCATTCAAGATGAAGTGACACTTGATCCGATTTTTAAAAATTGTCACTGACAAACCATCAAAATCCCCCATCCCCACCACCGTGTAATAGTGAGGAATGTATTGGAAAGTCAAATGTTTAGAATGGTGTTGAAGTTGGTTAGTTTTGATGGATTTATTAATGTTTAAATAGTTTGTCACAGTATTGATAGTGTCATTCTCCTTTTAGATTCTTAAATTTCCCAAAACTTGTTTCATGCTAATGTGAACAACTCTAAAATAATAGAGTTCAGAAAGTACAGGGATGCATTGCGTACATTTCCAACAGAACTTCCCACTTGTGAAATTAATAATGAAAGAAGGGCTTGCTTTTGAAAACTTGTTTATGGAAAATACGAATTCAAGACGATTATATTCATTAATGTCATCTCCTACATCTTTGATTTGGAAGTATCACTGCATCGCGGTGTCACTGCATAAATCGCTACAATAAAATGTCACTGCATAAATTGCTTTACATGGAAAGAAATTCAGGTTTCACAAATTGTCACTGCACCATGTGGAATTATCACTGCATCGCGTCGATTTTTATGAAAAAAATTTCGATTTTCATAAATTAAGTCGAAAAATATCAAATGAGATATCGGAATAAAGAAGACAAAAAAGATATGAACTATGGTGAAAAAATTATGATGATTGGAGTTTTATATCAAAAGGGGTCGCGGGATAAAAGGACAAAATAAGATACAAAATGGGAAAAAAAATGACAAGAAAAAAAATATAGTGGTTGAGAAGGACAAAAACGCACATGTTACTACATGTGTTACTAAATGTTGCTACAACCACATGTAGTACACATGTAGTAATATGCGCGTTTTTATCTTTCTCAACCACTATCTTTTTCTTGTCCTTTTTTCCCATTTTAGATTAAAAACAGTTATTCACAACCTTTAACTAATCAAAAAATATACCCGTTTGAAATATTGAGTAAGAGATGGAAAATAACAAAAAAAAAAATTTACCCAAAGGACGAAAGCTTTTATTACTAACCCGGGAAAATCCGGGACTAACAAAAACCGGCACTACCCGGTACTTACAACAACCGGACCAACCCGGTACTGAAACCCCGGCACCGGGCCGGAACAGCAAAGACAAAACAAACAAGGTTACAACAACAACAACGTCAACAAATAGATAGAAAAGCCAGGGAGTGCTGAGCCAAAAGAGAAAAATCTCCGGAAAAAAATTCCGACAAACTGGCCAACAGACACGGATTCCCCGGGTCCATCCATCAATTGACAACAAAACTAAACACACAAAAAACAAAGACTATCTTCTGAAACATCATCGCCGGAAGAAACGCCGCGCCACCCACGCACCGCCGCAAGCCACCACCCAATCAGAAAGAGCCCGCGAGCCTGACTTTCCTTCCCAACCGGGAATAATAACTGACGGAAGGAAACGCGGACGAAATGGACAAGGCAATCCAACCGCCGGTGATAGGAGCTGAAAAAGAAACAAACAATTTTGGCTTCAAGCCCAAGAGCCTCCGACGACCAACTCCAGAAGCAAAAGAGAAGACGGCGCCGGAAACCCAACCAAAACGGCAAACAGTCAGCCGAAAGGCCTAAAGCCACAGATCCATGAAGCACCACGCCCCACCGCCGAGCGCTAGATCCGACGGAGAAGAAAGGTTATTGCAAAATTTTGGAGCCTCATCGATCAAAGGAGAGAAACAAACCAGGGAAAAGACCTAGTATTTACACGACAAGAAGAGAAAGGAGAGGGAAAAAGCCACCTCCGGCAGGGCGCCGGAGGGGCGGAGGCGGCGAATCAAGAGGTTGAAGAAGGCTCTGGAGAGAGGGAGTCAGCAAATAACAAAAAAAATTTAACTTTTTATTTTCTAGCTTTTCAGCCAAAAAAATAAAAGAAAAAAGAAAAAATCCTCCCAGCAAACGCATGAAACAGGAAGCAGGAAGCAAAGCACGCTCGTGTTATTATTATTATTATTATTATTTTTTATTATTTACTTTTTTAATTCTTAAGTTGAGGGTAAGTTTATCTATCTATCAAACTTTTGTCCTTATAAACAAGAAAAAATTAAATATGTCATATTTGCTTAATTAAGTTAATTATGTATCCTTTAGACCCATTACCCCTATTTTTTATTTCCTTGCTTTTCAGCCAAAAAAAAAAAGGGAAAGAAAAAGAAAAAGAAAAAGAAAAAATCCTCCCAGCAAACGCATGAAACAAGCAAAGCACGCAGGTGGTTTTTCTTTTTTTTTTTTTTATTTTTTTTTATTTTTTATTTTATTTTTTTTAAGTTGATAGTAAGTTTGTCCATCTATCATATTCTTGTCCTTATAAACCAGGAAAAATTAAGTGTGTCATATTTTCCTAATTAAGTTAATTATGTGTCCTTTTGACCCCTTACCCCTAAATATATTAAGTAATCTTTGAATGGTCTATTAATTAATGTGTTTATATTAATAATGGATTGATTGGTAAATATAATGTGTTTATATTAACAATATACAAATTGATTGGTAAATATATCAATTAGTTGATTGATTGTGTTTTTTTTTTCAGGCTTTTAAATACTGTAAACGTGTTTTTTTTTTGTTCTTTATAGTGCAAATTAGTTATAAGGCCGTCGTTAGAGAATTAATGATCATTTAGGACACCCCGAAATCTTATTTAGTTATAAGGACATTTTAATTTTAAGAAGGAAACTTATTTAGTTATAATGACATTCTAATTTCAAGTGGATAAAGAAGAAAAATGAAGGAAGGAAGGAAAAAAAAAAAAAAAAAAAAAACTGAAGCGCTGAAAAAAAAAAACGCTGGAAGAAAGAAAAAAAAAACGCTGGTGACATTGATTTTTTTTTTTTAAGATGCAGTGACATTGATGTCTCAAGCAGTGACATTGATGACTTATGCAGTGACATTGATGCCCGATGCAGTGACATTGATGAATGATGCAGGGACATTTAAACATTCAAGATCGTGTTAAAGAATTGAGGGATTCCACAATGAATCCAATTATCAGGAGGGCACAAACAACGTGTGGCCATTACAAGAGTCATAGTGAAGAGTCTTTGTAGTTTCACCAAACTTGTACTTCTATCCATATTAAAAGCTCCACATTTGGAGAAATGCAAAACAAGAGCAGTAGCGATCGATGCGATTGTTAGGTTTTATGCGCAAGTGACATTGACGACTTATGCGGTGACATTGACGACTTACGGTGACATTGATGTATGTCCGACGGGGACATTGACGACTTTTTTGCGGTGACATTGATATCGAAGCGATGATATTGATGACTTATGCAGTGACATTGATGACTGTATTTACAATTAGATAACTGATGCAATGATATTGATGTCACCGCATATACAACTTGATACACACATTTGATAATTTTGTAAAGTAACTTTATTTCTTTGTTATCTTTAAATATTTGATTGATGTTGGTTTATTTGATTAGTGTTGGTTTAAATTTTCGATAACTTTGTAAAATAACTGTATTTCTTTTATTTTTTTTGGTTTAAATGCATATTTTTACAACCAAAGGTATACATAAATTGTTACAATAACACGTCACTGCATAAATCGTTACAATAACACGTCATTGCATAATTCGATACAATAAGACATCACTGCATAGATCGTTACAATAATAAGTCACTGCATAAATCGCTAAAATGAGACGTCATTGCATAAATCGCTACAATGAGATGTCACTGATCAAGGTTGCCAATGGATCGCGGCGGTCAATACATCATGGTAGCCAATGAATCGCGGCGGTGAATGCATCGGGGTGGTTAATGGATCCCGGTGGCCAATGCATCCGGGTAGGTGGTCAATGCATGACGGTGATCAATACGTCACGTCGATTTTTATGAAGAAAAAAATTGATTTTATGAAATTTATTCGGAAAAATATCAAATTTGATTTTAGAATAAAGAAGACGAAAAAATATGAATTTTAGTGAAAAAATTATGATGATCCGAGTTTTAGATCAAAATATATGACATTTAGAATATGGTGAATTTAAAAAAAAAAAAAAAAAAAAACTGAGTGAACGTTGGGTTGAGTTGTTTTTTTTTCCTTTCGCCGCTTTTTTTTTTTTTTTTTTTTCCCTTTTTTTTTTTTTTTTTTCCTTCTTCCTCTTTATCCACTTGAAATTAGAATGTCCTTATAACTAAATAAGATTTCAGAGTGTCTTATTACCCCTAATAAGTTGAAAATCAGTCCTTTTAAATAATTGGCCCTTTTTTATATAGTTTTATTGATTGATCTTTTAATATGTTTTTGACGTGTTAATAAATTGATTGTGGATAAGTGAAAAGGTTGATTGAGTTTTTCTTTTGGAACTTACCGTGTTTTTTTTTTTTTTTTTTTTTTTGACAAGACAAGGAAAATTAAGTGTGTCATTTTTACCTAATTAAGTTAATTATGTGTCTTTTTGACCCCTTACCTCTAAATATATTAAGTAATCATTGAATGGTCTATTAATTAACGTGTTTTTATTAACAATGGGTTGATTGGTAAATATAATGTGTTTATATTAACAATATACGGACTGATCGGTATATATATATATATATCAATTAGTTGATCGATTGTGTGTTTTTTTTTTTTTTTTTGTAGGCTTTTAAATACTGTTAACGTGTTTTTTTTTTTTTTTTTTTGTTTTTTATATAGTTTTAGTTAATTGATTCATCTTTTAATATGTTTTTGGCGTGTTAATAAATTGATTGTGGATAAGTTAAAAGGTTGATTGAGTTTTTTTTTGAAATTAATTGAGTTGAAACACTTTCCATAAGTTAAAAGGTTGATTGAGTTTATTTTTTGGAATTAATCGAATTGAAACACTTTTGAAGGAAAGTAGTTGCTATAACCGGCGCTGATTGAGAATTGAGAAGTGGGTGGTGGTAGAATTTTTTTGGAATAATTTTTAACGTGTTAAGGCTATTAAGGAAAGTAATTGCTTTCTCGAAAACAAAAAAGGAAAGTAATTGCTATAACCGGCGCAGACTGAGAACCGGTGATATCTTTGCCATTAATTATACAGCTTTTCTTTTGGTCCAAGTATCTTTTGGTCCAAGTTAAAAAACTGTATAAATAGTTTATAGAGCCCTAATTTTTATCTATCGTCTTCAGCCCTACACCCCGACCCTGCGTGCTGTGCTATTGCAGGTCAATTTTCAAATGGTTAACACTCGTTCGGGTCTCTCAACCTCGGTCGACCCGGAGCATCCGGATCACCCAACCCCTCACCCGGAACACGATGCAGAGCTTGAAATTAAAATTGCAATTGATCGACTCCAAAACCTAGGCCTCCTCACGCCTAAACGCAAAGTCGACCTCCCCAAGCCTCAATTTGCAGAACTTAAACTCCAAAACACCCCCACGCTTGGCAACGATCAACGTTCTTCGAATTCGTTAGATATTTTTCAAGTTAGTCCGATGACTCCCGGCCAAGTTATAAAAAAACTTAACAAGATCTTTACAATTTCTAAACGTACTCATATTGGCATGCCAGAGAAAGTTATGAAACATCTTCCCCCGGCCCGTACGGCTGGTAATTGCGTGTATGCCTCGGATCTGGACCGGATTGTGCAAATAAACAAGAAGATGAAATTTTTTCAAAAAGAAACGTTGACTGCTTTAGGCCAACTCATTAAGATTGTACATGACCTATGTAAGGATAACATTCGTATGGATATCAACGCTCTTCATTATTTGGATAGCACGAACTTTACCTCCGCCAAGCAGACATCTGAATGTGTGCACCACCTGTCATGCATGGTTCAATGCACTAGGCCCAGCCTCCATCTTATGGCACCGTCGAGAGGACTCGTCGCCGGTAATTTGTTTTTGAACGGGTTCGATTGTAGCAAAGGATATGATGTTAATATACCTAAAGGTTTGGATATGGTAGAAACACTAAAATTGATGGATAACAAACCAAAACCAAAGTTTGTTTTGGTGGTAGAGAAGGAAACGGTATTTTCGAGAATAGTCGAAGACAGGCTCTATGAAGACATTCCTTGCATCATCGTAACTGGATGTGGAAAACCAAGTATGGCTACCCGTATGTTTGTACGGAAACTGTGTGTGGACTTTCATTTACCAGTTGGGGGCTTGTTTGATTGTAATGCCGAGGGTTTTTGTATTATGTGTAACTACCTCTTCGGATCCAAAAAACTGGCCTATGATAGTAAAAACTTGGTAGTTCCGGGGATGTTGTGGCTCGGATTACGACCATCCCATATTCAAGCTCTGAATGAGATTAAAACTTTGAAAATACCAGAAACATGTCGAAAGAAATTGTCGGACGAGGACAAAACGAAGCTAAATAAGTTGATGCAGCAACCACACATCCAGACTAGGCCAGATTGGGTGGAAGAGCTCCAAAACTTTATTCACTTGGATGGTTTCTACAATATTGAATGCCTCAGTGCTATTGACCTTCGGTATATTTCCCGTCAATACTTGCCGATATTGTTGCGGGACGTCCGGTGGGAGGACGTCAAGTTGGGGGACGTCCAGTGAGTTGCATTAGGAGAAATTGCTGTGGTTCGTTTTATTAGGGATTGCTTTGGTTCATTTATCTTAATTTATTAATCTTTATTATTTATCTTTAGAGTTTGGTTGAAATCTACTTTGTTATCTCATTTATCTCCTTTTGAGTCTCCTTTCATTTTTATCAATTCAATAAACAAAGCACTTCAGAGTCTTGTTTTTTTTTTTTTTTTTTTTTTTTTTTTTGAGGGTACTTCAGAGTCTTTATGTTTCCGTATGTATTCTGATTCTTTTTCACGTTTTGCTGAGGAAGAAGCGATTGTTTTATAGATTCAGTTTAAATACTTGGCGTTGGCTTTGAATTCAGATGCAATATTGCATGTATGTAATCCTGCTTCTGGCATGAAGTTTTGCGATCATGGCTGTCATGCTGTTGTGTTTTGTCTGTCTATTATTAATAATAGTTTAAAAATGTTATAACATGGAAAATAATGAAAATAAGAAAAAGCATATGTTATTGACACCGCAATGAATCTACTTTCAAAGCACTATAATGACATTTAGTTTCTGAAAAGTCGAATATAAGCATATCATTTAATTTTACAGATGTTTGAGTATAGATTTTTTTTACCTTAGTAAGATAAAATTTATCTCAAAAGGTGTTGTCATAATAGATTGATTATGATATCAATAACAATCAATCAAATTAATCACAACAAAAGAAATAATACAAACACACGAAATATATGACCAGGCCATTCTTTGCAACAATCAATGGTATCGTTAACGAGAAGAGTTATTGTGCAACAGTTATTGGGGAGTTATACAAAGTGAATAGATGTGATACATCCACTTCAAACCTACACACATCTATTGTGTGAAAGTGGATGAGTTGGATGCATCTCATCCCTCCACTTGGTATAACCCGTCAAATCACCGATGCATCATAATTTTTCTCATCGTTAACGGGCCTGGTAGAAGAATGTAGAGTGTTTTTTTTATATATATTTTATTTTTTAAAGATGTTTAACCAGTGAAATATTCTTTAAAAAAAACCAGTGGACTAATTTTAGAATGGTCATGGTGTAGGTATTTGACCACGATGTCATCATTTTCAAGAAAATTCATTGGTAGTTTTTTTCTAAAGGTTGGGGCCCAATTTGAAAACACTAATGCCTATTGGTTGAGGACCACCAACTAGGATTTGGTCAATGACCAACCTAAAATTTGTGAAACCAGTGAAATGTTTGAAAGCAGTTTTCTGTATTTTTCACCTTTTTTTATTTTTATTTTAAGAAGATAAGCATTATTTGAGACAATTTCTAAAATTTTAATACATGTATTTTTTTTCCCGACGAAAATTAAGATATTATTATAGAATAAGATTTAGTACATCAATCATAAAGCTTCACTAAACCAAAGGGAGAAAAGATGAATGTCAATTTACATCCATGATCCAACTTTAGATTATGATTGACTATATTATTGTAACGCCCCCAGAACCCGGGCCTGGTAGCGCTAAATGAGTCATAAATGTCCGGTCAATCGCTAGACAAACCGTCCTCGCTTGGTCTAAAAGGGCTAACCCGAGTTGACAAGACCTTTATGTCTCACACTTATATGGGGGTGAGAATTCTACTACTTTTCCAATGTGGGACATTACATTCTCCCCCCCCCCCCTTATAAGGGACCGGCGTCCTCGCGGGACGGCCAAGACCGTTCCCGGATCGTCCCTACCGGAGGTAACTAGAGGCCATCCTTACACCGTCTTATTATACGGTGCGGCGCATAGTTCCGTCCGATAGTCGGCTCGAATACCATTCGTAACGCCCCGCACCCCGGGCCCCGGTAGCGCTAAACGAGTCATAAATATCCGGTCAATCGCTTAGACAAACGGCCGTCATCGCTTGGTCTAAAAGGGCTAACCCGAGTTGACAAGACCTTTATGTCTCACACTTATATGGGGGTGAGCATTCTACTACTTTTCCAATGTGGGACATTACAATTATTTTTTCGAAGAATAAAAATAAAATGACAAGAAGCTAGATGCAAAATAATTAGTATCTCTGATAAAGCCTTTTATTTCCAACGAAGTCGTCATTTTGCACTCAACCATATGAGCAAGACTTTGTGAATCTGAACACATAAGTAAATCGCCCTCGGAACAAGCATGGAATCTTGAATAAAGCCGTTCACATCGCCCATCCTCCCCACGATTTGTGCAGAGCCGATTAAATCAAATGCTTACCCCATAAATGAAGAAGTTTGTCTTTTGTTCCCATAACAATGCCCAGTCATGCTTTCTTTGAAGATAAAAGTTGCACCAGTGAAGCAAATCAATGTCGATGTCTGAATATTCAAACTAGCCCATAATGATTTTGGCAGTTGGGGAATTGGGAGTTGTACTGATTGCAACGAAGAATGATGAAATTGAAACTCCCTCCACTCAATAAGTGCCAGCAGGGGTCTATCCAGAAATTTTATCCAGTGGGGTTACCGGAGTGCAAAACTACATTTTTATCGAGAAATTTATTCTGGTCGTGTCACGAGAGCCTAAAAATAAATTTTTTTAATTACTAAACGATATTTTTAATAATAAACCCACATCGTTTGAATACTAAAAAAATATTTCTGGATCTCAGTGGAGTCACGTGACCCCATCTTTCACAACATAGATCCGCATCTAAGGGCTAGAGAAACGATATCCTGAGCATTCATCCAACTAGAATTAAAAATCCACTCATTTCGAGGTTTTCAAATCCACTATAATAAGGTAAGATTTAAGCCCACTCTCTGATTCATTGATTCCAACTTAATAGCCGTTGTTGTGATTTTCCACCACTGATTAAGTATATGTACTAGGGGTCGGCGATGATGTGCAAAGCATGGCATGCCCAACAGCAAAATTTGTGTATTTTTAATTTAGCAATTTAAGGGTTTATTTGATTTTTTGTCCTCTAACTTCACCTGTTTTTGTAAATAGTCCTCTTTTTGCTCCGGTAGCATTTTCAGTCCTATAACTTTCTATTTTACGGATTTTTAGTCCTTTTTGCCAATTCATCACCGGAGCTCCGGCGAAGTGTATAAAAAGGACTAAAAATCCGTAAAATAGAAAGTAAATCCGAAAATAGAAAGTTATAGGATCGAAAATTAGCACTTTCTTTGGAGCTCCGGTGATGAATTGGCAAAAAGGACTAAAAATCCAGAAAAAAGAAAGTTATAGGACTAAAAATGCTACCGGAGCAAAAAGAGGACTATTTACAAAAACAGGTAAAGTTAGAGGACTAAAAATCAAATTAACCCGCAATTTAATTGTGTATTTTGTATATCAAGAAATGAATTACAGTGCAAACATTCGGAAATAGGTTATTAATTTTATGTATATGCTGGAAGTTGTTCTATACTTAACATCAAGCAAAGGTGATGGCTTATTATAGGCACATGACGATGCCGGGGAACGTCTATTCAATAATTCGGGCTGTATTTACTCCTATGACAATTAACTCAAGAACAATAAAATAACGGACTAGTGTTTATGATGATTTTTAGACTGAGCCAATTTGCCTACATATCCAATTGGTATGATTGGAATCAAATCTCTCGTAGTTCTTTAGGGATTGTATATATAGGGGACATCTCATCCCTTTTCTTGTTGAACAAGGATTCGGTTTTTCTTAATCCCTAAGGATTATCTCGTGTAAATCCTTTTGATTTAGGGATAATTATGGACGTGTTTAAATGATAGGATTAGTGCCATTATAGCGTGAGATTATTTCCATATCTATCCCATAATGTAGGGATGCGCTTAAATGTTAGATTAAATGGGCCCTATGTTGAAAAGGTGTCCTAAACCCAATCGGGTCGGACCGGATCCGACTGGGGCGGGTCATTTGCAGTCTATTTAGTTCATGTAATAAGTTTATTGTGATTAATAAAAACACTTTTGTTATTATATATTTTTGTTTATCTTTATGAACCAATTATGTTGTTGAATATATAGTAACGTCTTTAGTATTAAATTGTGATAGAGAAACCATGATAGTGATTATGGTTGACGAGATCTCTAATCACTTTAATAAGTTTGATATTTAAAAGTCTCTAGTCGTATGTACTATCAAACATGACATTGATAATATGATTAGACGGTCACGTATTGGATGTCTTCTATCTTATTGAAGATAGAGATAGATCTTGTCTATCGAAGTGTGGAGACATTTGGATTGTACGTGGACGTGTATTAGAGAATGCGTACGTTAGACTGACCCACTTACATTAAGTTTCACAGTATTTGACAGTTGTGTAATTATCCTGAGACCGGAGTCTACATGGCATCACGGTGTGGATTGTCATGCTTTGACGCTATTGAGGTTTCCCCTAGCCATGAGGCGATCATGCGGTAGTGCTCGGGTATGATATTGAAGCATGCGTAGGATACATGTTTGTTCGTCTGGAAATAGCGTATCCTATCAGTAGGAGTGAATATCCGAAATGGTCTTCTTATAAGGAATGTCTAGCTCTCGTGAATCTTTGCAAAGTGGGAGTAAATGAGTTATTCCGATAGAGCATGGTATCCCGATTATAAGATACGATCGTTGATGTACTGACACTCGATATACGATTGTATGTATATTGTAACAGCGATAGTATTCTATTTACACGGTAACTGCTTCACATGATAGGTAGTAGTCATTGCTTTTGACTCTTCCGATGATTGGTGGTCACGGTGTGTTGCTAGACGCTATTCCGTGATCGTTAGGTATGAAGGGCATTTTCGTAATTGCACTTTACGCCTACGGCCAACATATTCGGAAGCCTATCGGGTCACACACATAAGAAAATTTAGCCGGATTTAAATGCGGTTATAATGATAACCAAATAAGGAAAGTTTATCTCGACTATAAAGTGTTATGGTGATAAATTAATATTGTGGTATTTATTTATTATGAATAAATTAAATACAAGATATTAATTATATTAATTAATTAAAGAATATTCCGGATGCCAATTTATTGGCATATGGGGCGCCATGTTTAAGTGTATAAGATACACTTGGATTGTGCAATTTAATTAATGGTATTATCATATATTAATATTAGATATTAATAGATTTGTATAAATTGATTTATGGTAATGAGATAAATATGGTCAATATTAGATATATACAATATCTTGGATTTATTTAATATGAGATATTAAATTAAATGAGATAAATCCAGAATATTTATTTTCCTTATTTTACTAGTAAAAGGTTTTTTTATTCATTAATCTACGCAGAAACTTTTCCCAATGGGATTGGGACACAGTGGGGCACAGGTCTCCCCTATATAAGCAAGGGGTTGGCTAGCTCTTTTATACATCACAATTAGAAGAGTTACAATTTACAAAAATAAACTGAGAGCTTCTTAGAGAGAATTTGAAGAGAGGGGAAAAGCCAGTCTAGCAGCTGGGTTTGTCTAGTAGCTATCCAAGGAGGATTCCGGCGAGGTGCTAGTGTGGATATTGATAGAAGCCGGACATGTGGACGGCTTGCGCGCACTACTACTCTCCCTAGACGGTCAAAGCGTCGATCACTCAATCTTATAGATCAAGCAAGATAATCACCGTCTACTAGCTCAACGTGTTTATTGTATTAAACGGAAACGATCTTGGGATCGGAAATCAAAATTTTAAATTCCGCTGCGTTAAATTACTTGATTTCCTAACAGTGGTATCGGAGCGAACTTCGAACTTAAGCAATAAGTACTAAATTGCGTAGTAATTATGATAGATGCATGATCTAGATTCGCGAAACGAAAAACAAACAATATATATATAACGTCGGATAGGGATCTCGGCCGAGGCGGCGGCTCCCCACCGTATAACCGCCACCGCCGCCGCCGTCGGGTGTTGTCGGCGGCTAGTGGTGTATGGTGGATCTCGAATTTTGTTGTTTTGTGATTACTTTATAGTACATTGATATCTCTTTGTTTAGTTGGCTTCATGTGGCTAACTAATGATTCAAATAGTTTGGACCATTGGGATGTCACATGGCATTAATTGGTAATATGATTTGCCTATAAATAATCTGAGTCTTTTCAAAATTTGTTTGGAATATGCTTAGGCCTTTTTTAAAATATTTGATTTTGGAAAAGGCACAGGCCCTTTTAAAAATTTTGATTTTGAAAAGTCATGAGAGGGGATTTAATTGACAGGGTTCAAGTTTAGCCACAAGCCCCGGGTAGCAGTTGGAACAGTAACGGTGACTGCTTCACAGGAAATCATTTTTTTTGTTTCACTACCAATTAAAAGTTGTGGTTTCCCTCACCGTTGGAAATCGGTTCCTTATTAACTCTGGAGGATGATTGCGACAATCATACATTTCCACTATGTTTGCATTATTTATAATCATTTTTTTATTTTACACTATACCGTGCATTGTTAGGAAATCTACGCAGGAACGCAGCGGAATTCAAAATTTTGATTTCCTTTTACCCAAGATCGACTTCGTTTAAGCAACAAGCATAAAAGAAGTAGACAAAAGAATACCTTGGTTGATCCAATTGGATCGACGCTTTGTCTACGGTTGTAGTTTCTGCACGAAGCCGCCCAAGCGTTCGGCCTCTACCGGTGATCCACACAAACACCTCGCCGGAATCCCATCATAGATTGCTACCAGAAAAACTCGGCTGCTAGACCGACTTTTTCTCTCTCATAAATCTCTCTCTAGGAAGCTCTCTATTTTTCACAAGAACTATTAGCTCTTGGAACTGCATGTGATGTGATAAAAGAGCTCAGCACCCCCTTGTTTATATAGGGAGTGGTGCGCCCCTCTTAATTCCCAATCCGATTGGATTAGCTTCCTAGTAGATTGAGGAAAAAGAAAATATTTTCCTAATAAAATAAGGAAAATATAATTGATTGATTTATCTCATTAATATTGAATATCTTATATTAAATATATTCCAAGATATATATTGACAATATCTTATATTGTATATATCTTTAGCTTATTACCATAATCTATTTTTTCAAAATCAATTAATATCTAATATTAATATTATGGTAATCTCATTAATTAAATTGCACAACTCAAATGTATCCATTACATTTAAAAGTGGCGTCCCCTTTCCCAACTAATTTGGGAATTGAGATTTTCTTTAATTACTATAATACTATGATTAATTAATTTGCAAAATCCATGTGTATCAATATACACAATAAATTACGACACACATACATTATGTGTATATTTAAATAATCAACATAATTAATATCTTGTATTATATTTATTCATAATAAATAAATACCACCATATTAATTTATCACTATAACATTTATAGCATGAGATAAATTCTTTCCTTATTTGGTTATCAACTATAACCACATTTTAATCCGGCTAGATGTTCATATGTGTGTGACCCGATAGGCTTCCGAATATGTTGGCCGTAGACACAAAGTGCAAATTATGAAAATGCCCGTCATGCCTAACGATCACGGGATAGCGTCTAGCAACACACCATGACCCCCAATCATTGGAAGAGTCAAATGCAATGACTACTACATTTCATGTGAAACAGTTACCGTATAACTTACAATCCTATCGCTGTAATAATATCCATACGGTCGTTTGTCGAGTGTCAAACATCAACGATCGTATCTTATAATCCGGATATCATGTTCTCTCGAAGTAACACATTTACTCACACTTTACAAAGATTCACTAGAGCTAGACATTCCTTATAAGAATGTCATTTCGGATATTCGATCCCAATCATAGGATACGCGATTCCCGGACGACCAAACATGTATACTCCACATGCTTCAATATCACACTCAATCACTACCGCATGATCGCCTCATGGCTAGAGGAAACCTCAATAGTGTCAATGCATGACAATCCACACCGTGATGCCATGAAGACTCCGGTCTTAAGGATAATTACACAACTGCCACATAGTGCGACACTTAATGTAAGTGGGTCACTCTAACGTATGCATTCTCTAATACATGTCCACGTACAGTCCAAGTGTCTCTACACTTCGATAGACGAGATCTATCCCTGCCCTTAAAGACAGAAGACATCTAATACGTGCTAGCCTGTTTATACTATCAATGCCCTGTTGAATAGTACATCAGCCTAGAGACATTTAAGTAGCAAGATTATTAAAGTGATTAGAGATCTCATCAACTATAATCGCCTATCATGGTTTCTCTATCACGAGTTTAATACTAAGGACGTTATGATATAACAATTCATAACCGGTTCTTTAAAAGTACATATATATATATATATATATATATATATATATATATATATATATATATATATGACAACATAAAAGCCATTTAGTATATGTATAAACACAAAGAAATAGTAGAAATGATCCGACCCGGTCGGATCCGGTCCAACCCGATTGGGTTTAGGACACTATTTCAACAATCGCACGGGTATTGTATATATGATTTAGATGCTATTTTATTTCCTTTGGTTGTGACCCGTGCATTATGCACGGGTTTGTGGCTAGTGAATATATAAAATAAAGGAACAAATCATCTCTAATTTATAAAATTTTAAATAAATACTCCTACTAAAAAAACATGCATCATGCACGGGGAGGACGAAAATGAAGTGAAATGAAAAATAAGACCGAACATTAGTAAATTAACATCATTAAGTATGCACAATACACCACTATGAAATTGAATGAAACACAAAAGATGCAGATGTGACTTGTATGATACGCGAAATATGCGGATGTGACTTGTTGACAGATCCCAAAGAATCCTTAAATTCAATGATTTGTTTGAAGCTGAAAACCCGTAAAAGGCTCGCTATGAATTGCTATGATCTTTTAAAATGACTTTCAAGACTCACTACGGTCACCAAAATTAAAGTTTTCCAAGCCAATTAAGTACAAAGGAAAAATGCTAAGTAACATTAATACAGCTTTAAAGCCATAAAGTGATCATGATAAAGTCTTAGTTTTTAATCTTTAGTAGAACTTCGAACTATAAACACTCGAAAATGATTTGGGTACATATCCCATTCCCACCCTATCCCCCGAATGCTGCTTTTTGTGGTTGTGGATTTTTTTTTATACTTCAAATTTTTCTATGGATATGCTTTCGTTCGGTAGATCTTTTTGTGGATGAATACTTATTTTCAACTTCATTTTTGGGGCAGACGGCTATTAAGCCTGTTTGACTAAAGTTTTTTGTTTATATGGTTTTTTTGGAAAAAGCTCTTGCTCAAAAGACTCCCACCCAATAGTTTCTTCTAACTTACCCAAAATGCCCCTGAACAAGTTTAAACATGTTATACGAGTTTGAACATGTTACACAAGCCCAATTCGAACTCATTCAAACCCAAATCACCCTATTCGAACCCAAATCACACCCATTCGAACCCAAATCACACTCATTCAAACCTAAATCACCCATTCAAACCCAAATCACACCAATTCGAACCCACTCGAACCCAAGCCCCTGAACATCCTTGAACATGTTACACGAGATTGAACATGTTACACAAACCCAAATCACACCCATTCGAACCCAAATCACACTCATTCGAACCCACTCGAACCCAACCCATCCAAATCACACCAATTCGAACTCACTCAAACCCAAAGCCCCTGAACATGCTTGAACTTGATACACGAAAAACAAGTTTGAGGAAGAAGAAGAAGACGAAAGAAGGAATAGAAAAACAAGTTAATGGAGGAAGAAGAAGAAGAAGAAAGAAGGAAGAAGAAGGAAAAAAAAAACGAGTTTGAAATAGAGGAGAAAAAAACGAGTTTGATGAGAAGAAGGAGGAAGAAGAAGAAGATGGAAGAAGAAGAGAAACTGAGAAAGAATAAGAAAGATAAGACGGGAAATGGTGTTTTATTCAAAATTTGAATTTGAGGGAAGGAGGGAAATAATTTTGGGGGAATTAAAGGGGGGCAAGTTAGTCTTTGACATTATTTTCGGATTTCTGTTTTTTTAATTAGGTAAATAGTCACTATTTGGACAAATAGAGTTAAAAATAAGACTATTATAGCAATTCCTCCTTCATTTTTTCTTGTGCTCGCCTCTATGTTGATGTCTTTCAGTCACATCCTTCCACCAATGATTTTCCTCAATTAATTTATGTTTTTCCCCTGCTTTCATCAGTCTTCTCATACATGGAGTGTTGGACTTATTTTTATGTTTTGATGATGAGTGTCAGACTAGCTGTTATAGTGCAAAGGCAAAAAGATGTCTAGATCAAATGTATAGGTTAGTTAGAGTTTGATCTTTTTATAGGTTTGATCAAACAAGCACTGTAAAAGTCAGCTGACTTGTTTCAGCAGACTAGTCTAGGTCAGTAGGGTCGTTAGGTCAGTAGACTTTTCTGGAACCTGCTGAAGACTGAAGACTGAGGACTCAAACTCAGTTAATGAAGGCTAAGGGATCAAACTTAGTGATTAAAGTCAAGGATATGCAATCAGAATTTAGGCAAGTCTGTGATGACCTAAACTGATTACATATACCTTGTGTAGAAGGTCTAAGTTCCATAAGTTGGATGATGTTTGGAACTTGGTTATAATTAAATAGGTGTAATCTAACTTCACAAATAAAAGTTAGATAAAAGAAATCAGCTGCATTGAATTTGTTACACAAAGCAAATTGTCGTTCAAATAGATCGATAGGTATTACGGATCGATGAACCCGCTCGATAATATACCTCGGTTAATTCAAGATTACATTGGAAGATTACATGGATAAGGACAACCAACTACCTCTCGATTTATCAAACAAATCAAGGGCTGAGATTAAAAGGACGTTGGGATGATTCAGGATTTTATCCAATGGTTATAAGTCAAAGGGTGGACAGACTGCACTGTCAAAAAGGAATCTGACACTGTCAGTCCTATGAATAGTGACAGAAAGCAAGTCAAATGGGACAAAAACCAGGAACGGTTATATTTGAATTTCAAATAGGAGTCACATGCATTCCTACCTATAAATAGAGGACTTTCAACTCAGAAAAAGATGATGATTGATGAATTTTAAGAGAAAAACATAAGAGATAATTCTGAGCTGAAAAAGCACCCTGCTGAACCTACTGAGCTTAACCTTACTGACCCAGAGAAAATCTTCAAGTGTATTCTGTATTCAAGCTACATCAAGTTTACACACTTGAAGACTGCAAGCTGCTGATTATATCATCCTAATCTAGCTGCTGCAACTGAATCATTTACTTGATTCATTCTTTACTTTATAAAGAACCTGCTGAAGACAGTGAAGCATCTGTTGGGTGTGAAAGAGCGTTGTTTGTGGTGGAGTGGTGAAGAGGCAATCCTACCCTTCAAGGACCGGTGGAAGACTTTGGAGCAAAGCAATCCTACCCGTTCCTAGTTTTCGGTTGTGAAGCCATAGTCATTGGTGAAGGACAAGCAATCTTAGGAATCTTTGTAACGAGACACATCAAAGATCTCTAGTGAATTACCTCCAACATCACAAGAGAATAGTGGACCGACGGGATTACACCACCCGGAACCACTATAAAATCTGCCTACTTACTTTCTGCACTTACATTCTGTATTTAGTTTATTATACACATCAACCAACTGAATCTAGCAACCGAACTCACACACATACACTACTGAGTATCTAATACTTAGTATCATATTTAACAACAAGTAACAAGGCTTTATTTTTGATATAATTCTGCTGCACAAATTAAGTAAACTCAAGCGTCGGTAGACTACGTATCGAAAAGCTATCGAAGTGTCGCGAGCTTATCGAGGTATCGCAGTCTTCGAAGTTGCTGAGTTTTTCAACTCCAAAAAGTTTTAAGTGTTAAGTTTATTCACCCCCCCCCCCTCTAAACTTAACCAAAGCATTTTCAAGGGACCAACAATTGGTATCAGAGCAGTGCTTCTGTTCTGAAGTAATCCTACTTGTTGTGCTTGTGAAAATACTTTGCAAACTCTTTCAAATCAATGATTTTCAAAGACTTGCATCATGGATAACAACCAGTATGCTAGAACAATGTTGATGTGTTCTACAGATCGTTTTGATGAATATAAACGTTGTATGCAGGCTTACCTTGCTGCAACTCATGATGAAATGATGGATGTGCTCACAGATGGACCACTGGAGATTACTAAGTCAGTAACAGTGGGTGAAGAGACATAGTACATTCCAAAGCCTAAAAAAGAATGGACTGCTAAAGATAGAAAGAGAGCAAATCTAAACAACATTGCTATTGATATTATTTACAGAACTCTGGATAGCAACATGTACATGAAAGTGAAAGATTGTAAAACAGCAAAAGAACTTTGGGACAAACTACAGTTGATCTTTGAAGGTACTGATGAAATAAAGAAGAATAAAATCAGTGTGGCAAAGAAGAAGTTCCAAAAGTTTGAAATGAAACCCAATGAAACCATTGAACAAATGGAATCTAGGTTCAATGCAATTGGATGAACTCACCCCTGCTTTGTGTGTTGTCTATTCAAAAGAAGAAATCAACACAAAAATCTTGGAAGCTTTACTCGCTACGGAGATGAATGGAAGATGAAGGTGACAACCATAGAAGAAATGAGAAGACCGCATGAACGGGATACATTCAAGTTATTCTCGGATCTCAAGGCATATGAATTCAAAAAGAAGTTGTCACCTACCACCGAAAAGGAAGAGCCAAAAACCACAAGACCTGGTCGCTTCACATCAAGAAGAAGGATCAGAAGCTCAAGATGAATTACTGGATGAAATGCAAGAGCAAATAGCATTGCTGAGCAAGAAGATCAGGATGATGAAAGGTGGGAGCTCACCTAGGAATTTCACAAAGAAATTCACTGAAAAGAAAAAGGAAGAAACAAATAAAGACAATGATTTCTTGTGTTTCAATTGCAAGAAACTAGGACACTTCAGACCTGACTGTCCTGAATTAAAGCAGAAAAAGGAACCAGATTATCTTTGCTTTAACTACAAGAAGCCTGGACATTTCAGACCAGATTGTCCAGATCTCCAAAAGAACAAGAGTCCACAAAGAAGAAATGGCAAGAAGGCTATGGTTGCTGAAGATGAATCTGGTTATGAAGTGGAACCTGAAAAGGGAAATGAATCAGATGACACAGCATTGGTTGCTGATATGGAAGACTATGCATTAATGGCTAAAATGGATGAAACAGAGGAGGTATACAATACTGTATCAATTAACACTCCTGCTGAAACTGATTGTGAATCAACTTGTGGTTCAAATCCTAAAAACTCTTACAATGAAGAAGCTTTGGATGCCATCCTCAATCAGCGAGGAAAATACAATCTGGTTATGAAATTGTGAAGGTCGAAAAAAGAAGCTCTTCAAGTAGAAGTTGAAAGATTGAATGCTGAATTAAGGGTTCTCAAATGTAAGGAAAAATATGTTGGACGAGAATCGGTATAAGCCCGCTTGAACATTCGGTAGCCTCGAATCCGCCGATCCATCTTGTTCCTCTACCGCATACAAATCTGGAAAGCCTTATGGTGATAGAACAGGGCTTGGATTTGGAACTCCACATTCCAAAAAGAGTGGATCCAGTAAAGCTACTGAACCTAGTGCCAGAATTGCTCCTAAGTTTGAACCTGCACAAGATCCAACTCCCAGTAAGGTTGCTGAGGCAGTAAAACCTGCTGAGAATGCTTCAAGCAAGCAAAATCAGAAGTCAAAGAAGTCAACAGCTCCTAATAAAAGGAATAAATCAAAAAATAGGACTGATGTGCCTTCTAAGGCTGCTGATGGCAGACCTGCTACCAAGTCTGCTGGACCACAGAAGGGTAAGAAACAGAAATATTCCAAGGATAAGAATTCTAAACCCAAGAATGTTAATCATTCAAGGGATACTTATCTCAGGGGGAAAGGTAGACTGTTCCCTACTGATGATGATTGGAATATTCCTGTACCTCGCCGCTAGAAACAGTAAGTATAACCATGCTGCTAGGGTAAAACCTAAGCGATGGAATCAGCAGAGGACTCAGCAGAGGGCTTACACAAGACCTCAGCAGAGACCTCAACAGACTCCATATTACAGGGCTGTTCCTAACAGACAGCAAACATATGGTTATACTGCTGCTTCTAACAAGAAAAATCACTCCAAACAACAATATATACCAAAAAGCCAGAAAACATATGTGAATCCTACACAACCAACTGTTAGATCTTATGGATGTGTGTTATACATGTATGAACCTAAGTATGACACCTTCAAAAGAAGACCTTATGGAAATTTACCAGGGGTCATGCTTACCATCGACCATCATGGACCCAAACAGATTTGGGTACCTAAAATGTATTGATTTTGTTTTGTAGGGTGTCTGGTACTTTGACAGTGGATGTTCCAGACACATGACAAAGAATAAACACTGTTTGACAAGCTACATAGCAAAGGATGGTCCAAGGGTGAATTTTTGGCAAAAAAATACACCTGGTTATACAAGAGGCTATGGCACACTCAAGAATGTTGCTTATGTGGAAGGACTGGACTACAACTTGCTGAGTACTGGTCAATTCTGTGACATGGGATACAAGGTCACTTTTGACAACAACAACTGTATTGTCATTAGTGAAAAAGGTGATCAAGTTGTATTGGCTGGAAGAAGACAACAAAACATGCATGTTGTGGATTGGTCTACTGCAGTTCCAGAAACCTGCCTGATTGTGCATACTAAATCAGAACTCAATTGGTTATGGCACAAGAAGTTGAATCATCTAAATTTTGATGATATCAATCAGCTAATAAAGAAGAAAATGGTAATTGGCTTGCCTGAGATTACATTCAAGAAGGATGCTATTTGTGATGCCTGTCAGCAAGGTAAACAAATAAAATCAAGCTTCAAGTCAAAAACTAAACTATCAACTAAGAGAGTGCTGGAACTAATGCACATGGATTTATTTGGACCTGTCACTCCAACTAGTATAACTGGAAATAAGTACACTTTAGTTGTTGTGGATGATTATTCAAGATACACTTGGGTGGTTTTTATGAATAAGAAAAATGAAACACTCAAGATGATGCCTGATCTTTTGAAGAGATTACAAAATGAGAAAAGTTTGACAGTAGTAAAAATAAGATCAGACAAGGGTATTGAGTTTCTCAATAAAGTTATAAGAGAATACTGTGAACAGAATCGTGTACTGCATCAACTTGCTGTTGCTGGTACACATCAGCAGAATGGGGTTGCTGAAAGAAGAAACAGAACTTTAAAGGAAGCAGGAAGGACAATGATTTGTGAAGCATTACTACCTGAGAGGTATTGGGCTGAAGCAGTTAATACATCATGCTATACACAAAACAGAACCTCAGTGAACAAGAAGCTGCTGAAGACACCTTATGAGATTTGGAATGGAAGAAAACCAAATATATCTTATTTCCATCCATTTGGAAGTAAATGTTTTTATCTTGAATCATAAGGAGCATTTAAAGACAATTTCAACCTAAATCAGATGAAGGAAATTTCCTAGGATATTCTTCAGTCAGCAAGGCATTCAGGGTACTGAACAAGAGATCACTGAAACAGGAAGAAACTATCCATGTTGTGTTTGATGAACCTAATGACGTGGCCTTTTCTAGTGCTATTCCAGTCCTTAACCGACAGTGTATCAGGTCAAACTGTAGTGCTAGTGTGGTGAGTCAGGTGTCGAATCCTCGGGAAACAAGGTAATTCTTTTAAGTGTGGTTAAACACTAAACAACTATCATTATCTCGATCTAAATCGCAGTTTATCATACGAGTCACTATTCTACTAAGAAACGAGAAAATAAATTCATAAATTAAAACTAAACTATTATAATATATATAAATACATAAATATATATAGTAATACATAAATAGTACAATATATATATATATATATATATATATATATATATATATATATATATATATATATATATATATATATATATACCAATATATTAAATACTTATAATTATTGTAGAACTAGCCAAGATATATGTAATTGAATCATTCAATCTTTTTAGTTTAATGGATGTGCTCGATCTTCCTTTTATTAGGTCCAATTGAGTAAATGAAACGGTGCACTCCTGAAGTTAACAATTCCTTCTCACACGAGCGTATGAAATTGTCATATGTCAAATTGTCATTAGTTCAATCTCCACAACTGCCCATGCTAATCTCAGTTAGTCTGAACAGGTACCGAGTACAAATCTACCCCGGATAAAAGAGGTTATTCCGTTTGTCAGACGGCCGATGTTATTCAAAAGGCTCCGGTTGTCAGGCGGATCGATTTAACTTTCCGGTGTTAGTTTCAATTAAACTCGTTGATTTTAACATTATTACGATCTTGAGCACAATTTTTAATAAGATTCATCTTTCCCAAGACAATTCTGCCCCCGGGTAGGAAATAGGATTCCGTTGTCACGCTTTCGCACGGCCAATTTTACCCTCCGGTTTTTCTATCTTTTATCTCATATCCTAACTTCTCTGGTCAGTTCATCGTTAGGTTATATGTTGTGATTCATCTTGATTAATTACTTCAATCCGAATATTATCAATACGTTACAAAATAGAAAAAGATTCAATTAACTCAATTTTAGTCAATTTTACTTAGATGACATCCATTTACTGAAAAGATCGAAATAATACGATTACATAACCTTGGCTAGTTATTATATTTAGCCTACTAACATTATAACAATTAAAAAGATAAAAATAAAAATAATAAACATAAATACTTTAGAAATTTACCCGATTACAACTGTTGAATCAGAGGTCGTATTCTTCCGGACATTACAACGACTTCAACAACATTGAACTTCCGATAATTTCCCGAGCATTATAACAATACTACTATTTATTTATGGCATAAGGCCTATATACATACATACTACTACTAATTAAGAGAAGTTTAGAAAATATATTGGTACCCTCTTTTTTTTTCTGCAAGTCTGTTGAATTTATAGACCAAATTTTCCAGGGCCGGATCGATCCGAGGTGATGCCGGATCGATCCGGCAATAAAAAATATTATCCACCGGATTATTCCATGCAGGATCACATGCTAATCATCATTATGTTTCCAACTTGACAAGCCGGATCGATCTGAGGTTAATCCGGATTGATCCGGTTAGCATTTTTTTCACATCTTGATCTGAAACTTGATAAAATCATAACTTGAGCTCTAGATCTCCAAATGTCATGATTCAAGAAGCGTTGGAAAGCTCTTGAAAAGATCTATAACTTCCATGAAGGACTCTTCTTCATAAAATGCCTTTTTGATGGGCCATTTGCTCGTCGAAAATATAATTCGATAATAGTATCACGAACCGTTGATCCACTTGAACTTTAAGTCTCGTGGCACTTCCTTACTTCCTTCAAAAGATATGATTTTAATTCAAAAAGTGTCGTCACTCGGGGTCTTGGTTTACCTAAAAATCTGCAATAAAATACCAAAAATACCCACGTAAATCTGACATGACACTCCGGTTACTAGACCGGTACAAAATTTATAACTTTTTATTACTTTTACTAGATTTTTATAATATTTAGATTTATTCATTACTATTAATATTTCATAAGATTATCGTTATAATTTCTTATATTTTATATAGAAAGAGTTAATAAAATATATAAAACATCGTAATTTTTATCATATAAAAGTTATACATCAACTACTCCCCACTTAGCTCTTTGATCGTCCTCGAGCAAAATAAGCGGTAATATATAAAAATTACAATAAAAATGATATACTTGGTAGATTAAATTTCAAGTCAGTAAAATATCATTTCAATATTATAAATATATTAGTTATATCTTTCTTAGAAATTAACAAGATAAAAAGTGTATATAACTTAGATAAATTATTTATCAAATATATTTAAATGAAATTCTGCATCATCCACTTAATAAATATAATTAAAATTCTAGAATTATTCTCCTATCTCAACTTATATGAAATATTTGGAATCAAGGACTAAGTCAAGTAGTTGACAAAATGGCTTATAACGTTTTTAGGCTCAGGGTGTTGGTTAATCGAAAGGATAGAAAAGGAAATCAAAAGAGAAAGAAGCAAGTCGTACGTACTTACACCTTCATAATTTTGATCAAAAATATCTCGATTAATAACATCCTAATATCAATTCACCTTCTTTCTTCAGATTTTCTCTCTTTTTTTTTTTTTTTTTTTTAAATAACAGTTTTTGACAAAAGATTGCCTTCCGAATAATATGTATTCCAATCTCAGCATATACCATTACTGAATTTCGATGTCGTCGCCGCTATCCATAAGCACATACTAAACTTGCGGGATTTCAAGGAAATGTAGACCATTTTAAGTTAAGGGTCGGTTTTATCTAGTTAATCATAATAGCTAATTTCGAGTGAGGTCTTGATCACTCTACAAGGCTAAGGTGGGGACAAAAATTGGAAATTACGTTCGGGTAGGCTTATTTGGCCATAGTTAGTCAAAGTAATGCCAAAAATCTCATCATTCCTAATCCGATTCCATATTCATATTTCGTTTTGAAAAGAAAATTATTCTAACATTTCATTATAGATATAAGTATATCTGCTAAATTTCATAAAAAATTACTTGATAATATTTATGTATAGTTACATATACTTGAAATCTTATAAAAAATCTAAAATGACATATATAATATAATTATAATATATCTAATTTACTTTACTTAATTAAATCTATTCTTACCAATTTATATTATTTTTATTCATATTACTTATATATTATCTACTTATTTTTGTTCAAGGAAAATTAAACTAAGTATTAAGCAATTAAGTATAAATTTATATGAAAAATTTTAATTTTTATTTTACTAACCTAACTCTACTCCCCACTTACGAAGTGGCATCGTCCCGATGTTCAGTGAGTAATAAAATAGGTTCGAAAATAAATTTAAAGTTTTTTTTATTAATGTTATTATTTTAACGATATTACTTGCGTGTATTATTATGTTTCCATTAATAGAACCAACATAAAAACATATATATTAAACAAGATTATTAAAATTATTACACTCAAAGAGAAACATAATTAAACAGATTATTAGTCTACCAAATTAAAGAACTACTATCTTAAAAAACTAACTTCTTAACTAACGATTCTCCAACTGTCACTACCAACTGATAACTACCAACTCAAACAACACATCAGACTGTTGACGAACATCCGGGAGTATCAACCGGAAGTAGGCTAACTTGAGAACCACGAGATGGAAAAATCTCGTCTTGATCAAACTCAGGAACTCCATGTAAATGAACACAAAGTCGAGATATAAGCCATGCAAACGGCATGGGCTTCCCTCTACTACGTCTCTCTATTGCGAAATTGACCGTTGTCTTGTGAATCAATATCCCCCAATCTATATAAGCTCCAATAGTGATTGCATACATCAGAAGCAATTCACAATCCTGAATTCCCGAGAAATCATTTGTGGGATAGACTCGTGAATTAATAAAATGTTTCCACGCCCTCAGGTGAGGGGATAACGCAAGAGTGGAAAAATCATAATTATGATCGAAAAGAGGAAACAATTACTGGAACGCTTCTGCGGTTCTATTGACAATATTAGAAGTATTTTCTAGTTCCCATTGGAACTCAAAATGTGTACTGGGAAAAAAACCACAAGGCGGAATTTCATAAACTTGATTAATAACGAAGGATGAAAAGGGAATAACAATGCCTCGGACAGTAATGAGTTGAGTTGCTGTTATCGCAGTGTTATCAGATAGAGCTGAATAAAAGTCCCGAACTACAGAAATATTTATTCTACCCCTCGGATGTTTAACAAATTTCTTCCAACCAAAGCCTCGTATCAGATTCCTACCCCACTGATCAACTTTTTCAGTATTTAAACCTTTCTCCATTAAAATAGGAGATCGGACAAAATTTAAACGTCTTGGAAAGTCGTTATGAAAACACGATGCTTGACTTTCTGGAACCACACCGTCAGGTGTATGTGGTTCATAACTATTAACCGAGGGGGATGAGTGATTAGACATTTTTCTTACAGATAGGAAAGCTTATACAGATAGAAGTTAAAAAGGAATGAGCAATGGTTGAAGGCATCTCCTTTTTGGCGTTTTTGTACTTCCCGGATCGATCCTGGAAAGGGCCGGATCGATCCGGCCTATAGCTGGAAAATCTTGTCAGGTCGGTACGCTCACGCTGGATCGATCCGGGGTTAGGTCGGATTGATCCGGTGACTACTATTCACGGACAGAGTTGTTTTGGCTTGGAAATTTCCCAGAATTTTTTCAAGTTGATAAAATTTTGCTCAATAATTTTGGTTTCTTATTTTATTTTGTTATTTTTATAGAGTATTGATAACGACAAACTTCACTACATGGTGCGTAAAACAAAATCACACGAAAATAAAATCAAAATAACATAAAATCATATGAAAATAAAATCGCAAACTAGTTGTACGAAAATTAATTGTTTTAAGTGTCAATAATCATAAAAGTGCTTAAATCACTCCTCATCATCACTCATCTCGACAAAGCTTGAACTCGTCATGGCTTGAGAATTAGCTGGATCATAAGTCGATTCATGGAATGGTTCTTGAAAATGTGTCGACATCCTAACCGAGCCATCAAATCCCATCGAGCTCATCCCTGTCGTGACATCAGTATAAGTGCTTCCCCATCCCATCGTGGTATGGCTAAATGCTCCAAATTCTCCCCAACCAGATGTAGCTGCTGTCGTAGTACCTGTCGAAAAATCCCCTATACCACTAGTTTGATATCCAAAAGAATGCGGCATTTGTTGGAAGTTTGATCGAGGTGGCATCGGTGGAATAAAGTCGGGCATGGTATACGGCTGAGATTGGCATTGCGGAATGTCCATTTCGGCGTAGGCGGGGTTCTGAAGTATATTCATGTGATATATACCTCGCATCCCTTGTCTCAAATATTCAGACCACTGCCTATTTCTTTCCGCATAAACAACCATATTGGCATTGGCACGATGAACATCATAGGCTAAGGATTGAAACATGTCGTATGTGATGGTGTTTGGAAGCTGAGATTGAGTTTGACTAGATGATGGAGGAACAGTGGTGGATTGAGAAACAGGTGGAATAGGCTGAGGTTGACGGCGGTTAGGGTTCATAAAATCTATTCTTCCCGCCGGCCTAAGTGGTAAACTAGGACCTATCAGTGTTTCATCAACCATAATCAGATTATCATTTGGGAGCTCAGGAACACCTATCTGGCGACATAAGGAAGAAATAAAACAAGGAAAAGGCATGTGACTGCCTGGTTTAGCAGTTGAGACAAATTCCTTGGCCCGTTTATACATTACCTTGCCTACATCCACGGGTATATCATTTACCATAGCCCAAGCAATAAACAGGTCCTCCTTACCAAAAGATGTAAAATGACGAGAAGGATAAAGAGTCGAACTGATAAAACGTTTAATAGCTCTCATATCCCTGATACATTTTCCATAGCAAAACCTATTTTCATGCCAAATAGCTGTGGGATCTAACTCGTTCTGGGCTGTCGAGACTATATGATCAAAGTCTGCAGGCTCATCTAGATTCCATACCGTATAATAATCCTCATTTTCTGGTATATCAGGGATACCAAATATAGCATTTATAATCTGGGGATTAAACGGCACTGTCCTGGTTCTTAGGCTGACAGAAGTTAACTCACCATTCTCTGTTGCATTATGAGTTGCTACCAGAGAATAAAATTCAGCTACTAAGGTTGTGTTAACTTCACCATTCCTTAAACTGGCTAACTCCAGCCACTGTCGCCTTTCAAAAATTTCTTTCACTTCCCTTCCCAAGTCCTTGAAATCTAAACCCCTCTCTATCGCCACTAGACACTTTCCAAACTTATTTTTTAAGGCATTTCTAGCTGCTCTAGACGCGGTTCTTTCAAAACTAACAGCCAATTCTTCCTCTGTTAAAGGCCTAGTCTCTATAACCGGGACTTGGGTAGGGATATGCGGCTTACGTTTTTTATTGGCTTTTGATGATTCGGCCATTCTACGATAGTGACACAATAACAAAACAACACAAAACAACAGTACAAATGTGAGTGACAAAACAGTTGAAAAAAATAAAAAATTGAAAAAAACGAAATTAACAAAATAAATTACTACAATGTTACCTTATAGTGCTTAAAAGGTTGAAGAGTTGGCCGGAAAAGATGAATATCACCGGAGTGAAAGTTGAAGCTTTTCTTGAAAATTTCTCTAAATAAAAATGAAAAATTGAAGAGAGGAGAGGAAAATGAGAAGAGTATAAGGATTGGGGTGATGTGAGAGTGAATTTTTGTGATGATTTTGAAGAAAAAAAAAATCGAGGGGGAAATGGGGAGGGGCGGCTGTTTTTTTCAGAAAAAAGTGGAAGAGGAAGAATAAGGGAAGAACCCGTTCTTTTTAGGTTTTTTAGTTCCCGGATCGATCTGGGGTTATGTCGGATCGATCCGACAAATTTTTTATTATTTTTTTTTTAAAACATAAAACTTTATAAAACTTAATAAAAATCTTTATAATATTTCTGCTAATTTTTAAATAAAACCTTTTATAAGATTTTTATAAAACTTTTAAACAATTTCATAAAGATCCTATTTATAAAATTTTCAAAAGTTATATAAAAATTTATAAATATTGTAAAACTTATAGGGGTCCTAATTCCTCTATTTCTAAATCTTCCAGAGTTCTGATATAACGTTCTATCAACCTAACCTTAAGAAATGAGGCGTTCGAATTTTCTCTTTGATCTCCATCGGGATTTTCGGATAACCACCTAATCGTTCCCTTCTTAACAACATTCAAACACTCATCCTGAGATTTGGTTGTGCTTTCTCCACATTTCCCATTATGCACTTTTGCCATAGATTCTGCATCGCATTAAAAACTTTGCCCTTCTCTTTATCGAACTTCTCGATTTTCCATTACAAACTTCTTTCAATCTGATCTCTCTCAACAATTGCTTGTTTTTCTCAAAAACTAAAGCTTCTATTGTAAACGCGATATCTTTATCAAGGCCTAACTTCAAAAGTAAAATAAAAACTCCTATTCTATCTAGAAAAGACATCCAGTTCTTTTACGTCTGTCCGGTAAAGACGAAACTAGTTTAAACATATAACACAGAGAAAAAGGTAAAGTAAAGATAGATAGCACCTGGGATTCAGCTGAATTTAGTTTTCCTGCTTTTCAGTTTTTAGGCGGATTTGTTAGCAACATCACTTCTTTCCTCAGAGAGGTCTCTTCTCCTTCCACAAACAGCTTTACCCTGTGGCCATTGGCTATAAAAGTTGTACTTCCATCGTTAGTTCAACGGCTCCGCATTTGTAAACCCTGTTACTCTAAATGGACTCGTCCATCTTGATTTAAGCTTACCCGGAAATAACTTTAAACGTGAATTGTACAATAACACTCGATCACCTACATGGAACTCACGTTTAAAGATTCTCTTATCGTGAAAAGATTTCGTGCGTTCCTTGTAGATTCGAGCGTTTTCATAAGCATCAAGACGAAATTCTTCTAGTTCTGTTAACTGAAGCAATCTATGATCACCGACTGCCTTAGGATCGAAATTTAGAAATCTAATAGCCCAAAAGGCCCGGTGTTCTAACTCAACTGGGAGATGACAAGACTTACCAAAGACTAGCCGATAGGGAGAACAACCAATTGGTGTTTTAAAAGCTGTTCTGTACGCCCATAATGCATCATCCAGTTTCTCTGCCTAGTTTTTACGATTTGAGTCCACTGTCTTTTCTACAATTCTTTTGATTTCTCTATTTGACACCTCTACCTGACCACTGGTTTGCGGATGATAAGGTGTTCCTAACTTATGCGTTACACCATATTTTTCAACTATCTTAGTAAATGGTCTATTACAAAAGTGTGACCCTCTATCACTAATGATAGCCCTCGGAATGCCATATCTGGTAAATATATTCTTTTTAAGAAATCGTATGACAACTTTGGTATCATTAGTGGGAAGAGCTTCAGCTTCTACCCATTTTGAAACATAATCTACCATTACAAGAATAAATCTTTTTCCAAAAGATATAGGGAAAGGTCCCATGAAATCTATACCCCAAACATCAAATAACTCACATTCTAAAATAGGTTGCATAGGCATTTCATGTTTTTTAGATATATTTCCCCATTTTTGACAAGACTCACAAGATTTAACATACTTATAAGCATCTCTATATAGTGTAGGCCAATAAAAACCACATTGTAAAACTTTAAAAGCAGTTTTCCAACCTCCATGATGACCTCCTGCCTCACGATCATGGCAAAACGATAAAACACTTAAAATTTCATTATCAGGCACACATTTTCTGATTATCCCATCCGAACATTTACGGAAAAGGTCTGGTTCCTCCCAGTAATAAAATTTTAAATCATAAAAGAATTTCTTTTTCTGTTGCCAAGTCCAATGAGACGGAAAATAATCACAGGTTAAGTAATTAATGATATCTCCAAACCAGGGTGACATTTTCTTACAAGGAATTCTATTCTTTAATAATTGCATGGTTGAAGGAGTATCGATTCTAAACAGTTGTTCATCAGGAAATGAATCTTTAATTTCATTTCCTATTTCTTCATCATTTTCCATTCTACTTAAATGATCTGCTACTACATTCTCACTTCCTTTTTTATCCTTAATTTCTATATCAAATTCCTGTAGTAAGAGAATCCATCTAAGAAGACGAGGTTTAGCATCTTTCTTACTTAGTAAATACTTCAGGGCTGAATGGTCTGTAAAGATAATAACCTTAGATCCAACAATATACGATCTAAACTTATCTAAGGCAAAAATTACAGCCAACAGTTCTTTTTCTGTAGTTGCGTAATTAAGTTGAGCAGTGTTTAATGTGTGAGATGCATAGTAAATAGCTTTGAGAATTTTGTTATATCTTTGACCTAAGACAGCTCCTACAACTAAATCACTAGCATCACACATAATTTCAAAAGGCAAACTCCAATCTGGTACTACTAAAACTGGTGCAGTAGTTAACCTCGCTTTTAGGGTCTGAAAAGCTTCCATACATTTACTATCAAAGTTAAAAGGTACTTCTTTTTCAAGCAAATGACTTAGAGGCTTTGCTATTTTTGAAAAATCTGCAATGAATCTTCTATAAAATCCTGCATGTCCCAGAAATCCTCTTAAGGTTCTTAAATTAACTGGTGGAGGTAACTTTTCGATTACCTCGACTTTAGCTTTATCAACTTCAATACCTTCTTCAGAGATTCTATGACCTAAAACAATTCCTTCTGATACCATTAGATGACATTTTTCCCAGTTTAGTACTAGATTGGTATCTTCGCAGCGTTGTAACACTCGTTCTAAGTGTAACAAACAAACATCAAATGAATCTCCGTAAACACTAAAGTCATCCATAAAAATTTCTAAGAATTTCTCAACCATATCAGCAAATATAGCCATCATACACCTTTGAAACGTAGCTGGTGCATTACATAAACCAAACGGCATTCTTTTATAAGCAAAGGTTCCATAAGGACAAGTGAAAGTAGTTTTTTCTCTATCTCCTGCTGCAATGAATATTTGTAAATATCCTGAATAACCATCCAAGAATCAGTAATACTTATGTCCACTTAAACGTTCCAACATTTGAACTATGAATGGAAGTGGATGATGATCTTTCTTAGTATGATCATTTAGTTTTCTAAAATCAATGCACATTCGATAACCTGTAATCTCTCTTGTCGGAATCCATTCATTATGTTCATTCTCTTTCACTGTGAAACCTCCCTTCTTTGGTACCACTTGAGTTGGACTTACCCATTCACTATCAGATATAGGAAAAATTATCCCCATTTCTAATAACTTAATGACCTCTTTCTTAACAATTAACTGCAAATTTGGATTGAGGCGACGTTGGGGTTGAATACAAGGTTTAGCATCTTCCTTCAGAATTATCTTATGAACGCAAATCTCCGGGCTAATACCTCGAATATCGGCAACTGTCCATCCAAAAGCTTTCTTATGCTTTTTCAACATTCTAAGTAATCGATCTTCTTGTTGCTCAGTTAAGGTTGACGAAATAATAACCGGTAGTAGGTTATTAGTTTCAAGAAAAGCATACTTCAGATTTAAAGGTAACGGTTTCAATTCCAGATTCTTAGGTGGATCTTCCAGTGATGGTTTAAGAACTGGTCCTTCTAGTTCTAATTCTAAATACTTATGCCATGATGGTTTAAAAGTAAAACTTCCTTTATCTAGAGAAAGGATTATCTTTTTCATTTCGGTGTCTTTCTCATCTTCCTTATAGATAGACAGAGCTAAGCATTCTTCTAATCTGTCTTCAAAAGTTGGTAACTGAATATCATAGACAGAATGAATATCTTCTATAAAAGAACATGATTCTGGTGATCTGTATGGATGTTCCATAGCTTTGAATATATTGAAAGCAACTTCATCTTCATTGACTCTTAGAATCAACTCTCCTTTCTGGACATCTATTAAAGTTCTTCCTGTAGCTAGAAATGGTCGACCTAAGATAAGTGGCGCTGAATATCCTTCTTCCATTTCCATAACTACAAAGTCTACTGGAAAATAGAACTTGTCTACTTTAACCAATACGTCCTCAATAATTCCTTTAGGGTATTTAATCGATCTATCTGCCATTTGCAGAGTCATTTCAGTCTTCGTAAGCTTTCCTATGCCTAGTTTTCTATAATCCTCATAAGACATGAGATTTATACTAGCTCCAAGATCACATAAGACCTTCTTAAACAGAAATCCTCCAATTTCACATGGGATGGTAAAACTTCCAGGATCTTTCATTTTAGGTGGTAACTTATGCTGCAAAACTGCAGAACATTCTTCATTTAGGCATATATTCTCATATTCCTCTAATTTTTTCTTGCTTGACAGAATATCTTTCAGAAACTCTCCATAATTAGGCATACTAATTAGAGCTTCGATAACAGGGATATTAACATGAATATGACGAAAAGTATCAAGGAAACGAGCATACTTCTTATCAGTTTTAATCTTTTTAATTTGATCTTTAGGTGGGTAAGGTAAAGATTCTAAATCTATAACCTTTGATCCCAAAGTCATTTTCTATTTTCCTTTCTCCTTAAACTTCTGAGTATTACTTGATCGCCAAGTATCATGATCTTGAGTTTTTTCTTTTAAAACATTCCATGAATCAATCTCTACTTCGGATTCCTTCAGTTCTTCTTGTTTTTCATCCTTAGTTTCATTATCATTCATTCTAACATGTTCCTTGAATAAAGTCCTTAATTCTTTATCCATGGGATCTTTCAAAATCCTAGGGATTTTTACCCATTTTTCACCTTCATTCTCAGGTTCCAAACTTCTATTTCCTTTCAAGAAATTCTCTATAATTTCTTCTTCCTCATCAGTAAATTCAAGTTCATCTTTAGTTTCATCATTCTTTTCATCTAAATCATCTTCTACTTCATTATTTCCGAAGTTTTCTATTCCATTACTACCACAGACTACTTCTCGTAACTACAGCATTTACCTCTCTCGGATTTCTTTCCGTGTTACTTGGAAATCCTCCTGGTGGTCTACTGTTTTTACGTTCACCTTCCCTACTTAAATGATCTTCCATATTTCTTAATGAGGCTTTTATCGTTCTCATTCTGGTATCATGGCCACTCATAGATGTTTTTATTGTACTCATATCTTTGGTGACTGTACCAATAGAAGTCATCATTGTTTCCATATTTTTAGCTTGAGTAGATACCACACCCATCATGTTTTCCATTAGTTTTTCCCATTTTCCAATCCCTTCTGCAGGCTGAGTTGAACTTTGAGTTACTGGTATACTTTGAGTGGTGTGTTGAGGATAGGATCTAGGTAATGATTGTAAATTCTGATTAGATGTATTTTCTTGATAAACTTGATTATTATTTGAATTCCTATATGGAACTGGATATGGCGGTTGTCCTTGCTTACTAGGGTTTTCAGACCATCGAAAAGTAGGGTGATCTCTTCTAATAGCATTAAACGAGTTTGAGTATGCATTGTTTAAATTCCTATGCTGCTGAAGAAAACTCACCTCCTCTCTTGAATATCCTGTTGGTTCCTCAATCCCTAATGGCATATTATCCTGATTTGAGTATTCCGCGGGTGTACTATTTTCTGAACTTTGGTTTTTATTCGATTGTAGGCCATCAAATTTCCTACTCAAATTTTCTAAATGTGCTAAAACTTCTGTATTAGATGTACATTCTCCTGCAAAAGCTACTTTTCTGGTGCTAGAACCGGTTTCCCACATTCTGTTATTCTTGGAAATCTTTTCTATATCATCGTAAACTATTTGAGCTTCACTCGTCATTAAAGAACCACCACATGCATGATCTACATCTGCACGTGAGTCTTTTCTTAATTTACGACAGAAAAGTTGAATTTGCATATCTAAGGAATAACCATGGTCGGGACAAGCTCTTAATAATTTTTTAAATCTCTCCCAGGCATTCCCAAGCGTTTCTTCAGATCCTTGTCTAAAGTTAGCAACCTCGACTTTTGTCACGGAATTTATTAACACAAAACAAGTAATAATCCGGTTAACCTCAAGTATAAGGATCGTAGTATAGCGATTAATACCGGGTCGATCTTACGGGGAACTGACGATTGTGAATTCTAGTTTTTATTCCTCACTAACCTATGTCACGTTTACTAAACTAAACAGCAGATAATACTAAACAGAACTGAAAATAAAACTTAACTAAAACGTAAAACTGGACAGAAGATATGATCTAAAGCCAGGGAGGATATGTTTCGAACCAATTTAAACTAAACTAAATCTAAGATGCAATAGAAAGAACTAACTAAGCTAAGTAATTCAATTTCAAGGGATTTTAATCAATAATTTACGAAGCGAACAAGCAATTGATCCACCTATCCTATCAATATTCAGTTTCAATTCAGATTATTTCGTGATTACTAATCAAGTTGTGATTCACCTATTCAAAGGTATGAACCCTAATTTCTTAGGCAAGTTCGTCTATTAATCTCTATCTTTCGATCTAAAGATTAACGCTCTCAAATCAAGGTGTGAAATCTCTCAATTTCTAACCTAGAAATCTAACCTAATAACTTTCGTTAATTAGATCAAATATCTATTCTTTATCATGGTGATCTATAGTCTAACTTGATTTTCATCAATTAAACAATCAATAAAGCAAGCATCTTTCGATATAAATTTGCAATAACAACGTAAAGCATGATAAAGGAACAACTCGTAGTAGATACTCACAGAATAACCACGAAAAGAAATCTGAAAAAGCTGTTCGTTGGAAGGATCTGGAAGACAGAGCTGTAAGTGCGTCCTCAAAGAAAGTCTTTTCTGAGAATGACCTTAAGAAACTTCCATTTCCGCCGAGAAAGAGCAACATTCCCTTGATTGAGGATAAGAAGTATGAAAAGGTGTTAAACCTTTTGAAAAATACTCAGGTGAATCTTCCATTATCAGATGTCTTGGTCGAAATGCCTAAGTATACAAAATTTATCAAGGATGTTGTGTCTTCGAAAAAGAAGTTAGCAGGCATGGAAAGGCAAATTGGTGAGGATTGCTCCATGATCAATTATGACAACTTACCAATTAAAAGAGGTGACCCTGGCAAGTTCGCACTTACAGTAGTAATGGGAGGTCTAGTTTTCCCTAATTCTTTGTGTGATCTAGGTGCCTCTATAATTCTTATGCCAATGTCTGTATGCAAACAGCTCGGTTTACAAAGCCTTCTAGAACCCACTACTATGAGTTTACAATTCGCTGATAGATCTTCTAATAAAGCTTCAGGGATCCTGAAAGACGTTTTGGTTCAGATTGATAGATTTACCTTTCCAGTTGATTGGTATGTCTTAGATATTGAAAAGGGTGAAAACGTCCCCCTGATTCTTGGAAGACCCTTCTTATCTACAGCTAGAGCCCTCATCGATTGCGATGGTGGGCAAGTGACTATCCGAGTTGGTGATCAAGAGGTGAGTTACAATGTCTTAAAGTCCATTCAAGTACCCTCTGGCCCTCCAACCGGCTTTTCCATTGATTATATGACGGATGACTTTACCGATTATATGGATAAGCAAGTCATGGCTGTAGAAGCAGAATATGAGCGATTGGTAGACAACCTAAATACTCATGGTGTGGTTAATCTAGATCAATTAGCAGCTGATTTTGAGGAAGAGTTGTTGGAAGGAGAAGCTTTGGCAGTGGGACCACAGAGTAAGCTCAGTGATATTGAGTTTAAAAGTGGAGATCTCAAGTCGAGTTTAGAAGACCCCCTGCAGATTTGGTGTTGAAACCGTTGCCTAAACATCTTAAGTATGTGTTTTTACGAGAAGGCGACAAGCTTCCATTGATTATATCTGCCAAGCTGTCTCGACTAGAAGAAATGAAGTTAATCAATGTCTTGAAGAAAAATGAGAAATCTTTTGGTTGGCAAGTAGGAGATATCAGAGGAATATCTCCTAACATCTGTATGCACAAGATCAAGACGAATGAGGGTGCGAAATGTGTTAGACAGCCCTAGAGAAGGCTCAACCCTCATATGCAAGAAGTTGTTAAAAAGGAAATCATCAAACTTTTGGACATGGGAATCATTTATGCCATCGCGGATAGTGAATGGGTTTCCCCAACTCAAGTAGTTCCCAAGAAAGGAGGAATTACGATTGAGAAGAATGAGAAGGGAGAGGTAATAGCATTGAGACTTGTCATTGGTTACAGAGTCTGCATCGATTATTGAAAGCTCAATGAGGTAACCATGAAAGATCACTTTCCCCTTCCATTCATTGATCAGATGCTCGAGCGTCTAGCGGGACACGCATTCTACTGTTTCCTAGATGGATATTCTGGATACTTCCAGATACCCATTGATCCAAATGACCAAGAAAAGACCACCTTCACCTGGCCTTATGGTACATTCGCCTACAGGCGAATGCCGTTTGGTCTCTGCAATGCCCCAGCCACATTTCAAAGATGTATGCTGGCTATCTTTGACGGGCTTGTAGAAAGGTGTATGGAGATTTTTATGGACGATTTTTCGGTTTTTGGTCAGTCTTTTGATGATTGCCTTGACAATCTTGGTTATCCAGATGTGTGGAAAAGAACTTAGTACTTAACTGGGAAAAATGCCATTTCATGGTAGATGAGGGAATAGTTCTTGGCCACAAGATCTCCGCCAAAGGTATAGAAGTTGACAGGGCAAAAGTAGAAGCTATCGAGAAGATGAGCCATCCCAAGAATGTGCGTGAAGTTAGAGGCTTTCTTGGACATGTCGGTTTTTACAGAAGGTTCATTCAAGACTTCTCCAAGATAGCCAAGCCCCTGTCCACTTTACTAAAGGAAGACGTTGAGTTTAATTTTGATGAGAGCTGCAAGCAAGCGTTTGAGGAGCTCAAGGATCGTTTAATATTTGCTCCAATTCTTATATCGCCTGATTGGAACCTACCGTTTGAGCTTATGTGCGACGCATCAAACTATGCTGTTGGTGTTGTTCTAGGGCAAAAGATCAAGGGGAAGTTCCAGCCTATCTATTACGCCAGTCACACATTGAACCCCTCTCAAGTTAACTATACCACTACTGAAAAGGAGCTTTTGGCCGTAGTTTTTGCTATGGACAAGTTTCGTAGTTACTTGTTAGGAGCTCAAGTGATTGTGTGGACTGATCACGCTGCTTTGCGTTATCTGATGACCAAGAAAGAGGCTAAACCGCGCTTACTACGTTGGATATTGACCCTACAAGAGTTTGACGTTCAAATTAAGGACAAAAAGGGCAGTGAAAACGTAGTGGCTGATCACGTTTCTAGAATGTTAAGTGAGGAAAAGGATGATCCAGATGATATAGATCTTTACTTTCCTCTAGAAAACATTATGTTGATAGACGGTTGTCCTCCCGATGTTCTGTGGTATTCTTCCATAGTTAACTACCTTCATGCCCGTTATCTTGATCCGGAAATGTCTTATCAGGAGAAGAAAAAGTTCTTCTCTGATCTGAGATATTTCGTTTGGGATGAACCTTATCTTTTCAAGATCTGTAAAGATGGTTTGCTTAGAAGATGTGTTCCTGAGTCTGAGCAACGGGATATTATTGAGCAGTGCCACAGTGGACCCACTGGGGGTCACTTTGGTCCGTGGAAAACCGTTGCTAAGATCTTTCAATCCGGTTTCTATTGGCCTACGATCTTTAAAGATACAGAAGCTTTTTGTACGGCTTGTGATAGATGCCGAGAACCGGTACTCGACAAGGCGTTTTGACATGCCTTTGAAACCCATCCTAGAATGCGAAGTCTTTGATGTGTGGGGTATCGATTTTATGGGACCATTCCCATCATCTTGCGGTAATAAATACATCTTTAGTCGCGTAGATTACGTGTCGAAATGGGTAGAGGCTCAAGCCACTCCTCACAATGATCATAAGACGGTAATGAAATTCTTAAAGAAGAATATCTTTGTGAGATTTGGATGTCCACGTGCCTTGATCAGTGATGAAGGGACGCATTTCTGCAACCGACCCCTAGAGAAAGTCCTTGAAAAGTATGGTGTTCGTCATAAAACTGGCACATCATATCATCCGATGACTAGTGGTCAGGTTGAAAGGAGAAACCAAAGCATCAAGAAAATCCTGGAGAAGACGGTAAACATTCATAGAAAAGACTGGAGTTTGAAATTGGATGATGTACTTTGGGCTTACAGAACTGCCTATAAAACCCCTATGGGTACATCTCCATATCAAATGGTCTACGGGAAACCATGTCATCTGCCTGTCGAGTTAGAGCATAGAGCTTATTGGGCTACAAAGTTTCTGAACTTTGATTCCCAATCTTGTGGAAAACATCGACTACGCAGCGGTTACATGAGCTAGACGCAATTCAGACTCCAGGCTTACGAAAGTGCCGGGATTAGTAAGGATAAGATGAAGCTAATCCACGATGCTAAGATTAAGAAGAGAGAATTTCAAGTCGGAGAACAAGTTCTTCTTTACAATTCTAGGTTACATTTGTTTCCTGGGAAGTTGAGGACACGTTGGTCCGGTCCCTTTGAAATTCTCCAAATTATTCCTGGAGGCGTTCTAGAACTACGAGGTTATGGTGACCAGCCGTTTCGAGTGAACGGACAGAGGTGCAAACACTACATTGGTGAGCCTAAAGACAAGCCTTTGACTGTTCGGTTCCTCGATATCCTTGGATGTGGTGCTATAACAGTCGAAGAATTAGACGAGTTTTCACCCGATCTTTTCTCTGAGGATGACAGTGATGGTCAATCTGAAGAAGTTCTAGCTGGTAGTTGGGATATGGAAGAATATTGGAAGGAGCGTCAACAAGAATGTCATCAGAAGCTTCAGAAGACGAAGAAGTCAACCATGGGGAAGTTTAAACATGTCTGGAAAGCTATAAAGAATTTAACCCCATGTGTTAGGTGCTGTTTCCGCGGCCACAATACTGATCAGAGCTTACACGAGGTAGTGGCTGGCAAAAAAGTCAAATGGCCTGATCCGGGCTAGACTTCAACAGTGTCGAGCTAACGACATTAACCAAAAGCGCTACTAGGAGGCATCCTAGATATCCCTTATTATATTAGTTAAATTCTGTTTAGGCTATTAGTATTATATTTATTTAAGTTTTAGTTTAATAAAGTCTTAGTTGACTAAGTTTTTTCGTTTATATCCGTCGAGTTAGTTTGCTTTTTAGATATGGATTACGGAGTTCTTCCGGAGGAGTTCCCCATCATTAGTCGGATCCCACCGATTACGATGGCCGATGCACCGGGAGGCACTATAGTCTTGCACGTAGATTTTGAGCTTAGTACCCGTACGAAGACCATCACCTATGTTCTCATTGTCCCCCGCTGTTCGGGAGGTAGTGACTTCACTACTGAGGAGCTCCAGGAAGCTATAGGACGTCCATATACGGCCCTCAATGACCCTATGCTGACAGATCTAGCGCTGGTACTACAGGCTTCACATTTTAGAGGTTTAGAGGTAGCTGGAGATGACTGGGGCATACAAGACGACTATGATTTCCCTCCTGCTATTGATATGCTTCGTCGTCTCATCCGTTTGGTGGATTGGGACGAGGTTTACGCGTACTAGCGTTAGTTAGGTTTGTTTCGTCGAGCAAACGACGTAAAACAAAAGCGCTTGGTGGGAGGCAACCCTTCGTTTTCTATTTGTTTTTATTTATTTTCTTGTAATTTTATGTTTTTCGTTGATTTCCATTTGTATTTTTGAAGTTTTATTTAAGTTTAATGAGAAAATGCAAGTTTGCATTTAAACTATATGAAATTTTATAAATTTTGCAATTTTTCTCTATTGGACGCCCGTCCAGTGCCCTGGACGCCCGTCCGTTATGCACAATTGTTGAACGAGCGTCCAACATTCTTGGACGCCCGTCTGAGAGACCCTTTTCAACGCTGTATGTAAACTGAGTATCTGGATGAGCGTCTGTGTATATGGACGCCCGTCCAGTTCATATGATCTCCAGCTGAACGCCCGTCCAATTACTTGGACGCCCGTCCAGCACCTGCCTATATATACATCTTCAACCCATGGAGACTCACTTTTTCAGAATTTCAAATCCTCAAACCCGACTTTTGCCCTCCTTTTGCCCTAAAATCCTTGTTTCTACACCAAATTGGGTGCTTCAAAGTCCCACAAACAGCTCTCAATCCCTTCTTGTCGATTTTCCATTCCAAATCCTCCAACAAACACCCATTAATCCGATTCAGTAATTTAGTTGGTGCGACTGTTTGGGAATAAAAATTTGATTTTTGGGTTCAATTTGGCATTGTTTGGACTTCTAATCCGTTGTATCATCGTCCCATCCTCATATTTGGTAAGATTTTGTAAGCTTTTCCTAGATTATTACGCGTTTTTTTTTTTGAGTCGATCTTCGAGTCGACTGTTTTATAGGAGTTCTCTCTTATTTGTTTTTTCTTTCTTGTTCTGTTCTTGTTTCTTGTTCTGTGGTGATATGGGATGTTGATGGATGACGTTGGTTGGTCTGCATTGCTGTTTTGATATGGTTTGGTGTTGGATTGTTTGGGAAATCCCGTTTGGACGTTAAACGGGTATCTTGTTGCGAATTGGGATTGTTTTGGGTTAATCTAGACTTGAAAATGGTTCATAAGAAGGCAGTTGTGAAGCGTCATGGTAAGGAAGTGGCCCGGGAGGCCGGGAAGAATCGTAAGGAGCTTGATCCTACCTTAATTGATCCTAACCGGGGTGTGAGTATTCGAGAGCAACCTCCTAGAGCCACCCAAACTAGGGCTACCTTGAGAGATGAGCAACCCTCAGACTCAGAGACGGATGAGGATGTGCCATTGGTACGGATGCCTAGGGTTTCCCTGGATGGAGGATCATCTAGGGCTGAGGAAACCGTAGAAGCTACCCGTGAGGAGGAGCCGGTTGTACCAGGACTTCCCAACCTAGGAAGAAGGCCAAAACCGTACCTCCTATGCCCTTACCTCGTAGGTTCGTGAACCACAGAGCTCACGATGTGTATAAACAACACTATTTCTCGAGGACGATGTTGATAGAAAGGGCCACTTTAGAGGCAAAGGTCGATCCGGATTTCGTTAAATTGCTTAAGGATCGGAAATGGGGCGCTTTGATGACGATTCCAACTACCCCGGTCAATAGTTCCTTGGTTCGGGAGTTTTATGCCAATTGTTCGGAAACCGACTTGGAATCGAAGGTGGTTGTGGTTCGAGGAGTCCAAGTTTCGTTTACACCGGAGGTGATCAATGCAAAGTATGGGTTGGCGGCTTTTGAGGGTAGAGATTATAAGGAAGAGATTGTGCATAGACAGAGTTTGGGACAGGATCCTTTGGAGGAGTTGCGGTTAAGAGTGTGCCCGGATGTGGCTTGGACATTAAGACCGGGAGGAGACCGAAAGGAGTTAGTCACCACGACCTGGACGGAGGATTGGAAGGTCCAGTGTCGATTCATTCAGAGTCGGTTGTTGCCTAAGAACAACTTGACACACTTTCACATTGGTGACCTAGGTATGTTGTATGCGTTGACGTTTGGCCTGAATGTGAATGTGGGACGAGCTTTGTATGACGAGATCTCGATCAATCAGAAGGTTTATACGCGGAGCTTGATCGTCCCTCACCTGATCCACGGTTTGTGCCTCGATGCCGGTGTGCCTGAGTATGGAGCAGATCACAAGCCCAAGAACCCGAGGCCAATACAGAGAGAGAAGGGTAAGCCTTCGGGACAGTCTGAGACGGAGACACCCCAGGAGCCTGGTTCATCTTCGGCACCACCTCCGGTTCCCTCCTTGTCTAGTTTATCTCTTGCGGAGAGGGCTCGGTACAGCATGGCCAACAGTCTACGAGATTGGATGACTGATATCCAGGAGACGCAGAAAAACATGATGTACGTGCTGAAGTGCATTGTGGAGGGCAAGAAACCGAGGGATATGCAGATTTTCAAGGAGAGTGATACGAAATTCATCTTTTCCGATGCGATCGAGCAGGTTATTGCCGATGTGCTTGAGGCGGAGAAAGAACCAGATGATGAGGAGGTTGCGGAGGAGAGGCCTACTGGGACTGCTGCTGCCCCGGTTACACAGCCGGCACCTTCATCGCCGACGTCTTTGGCTGCTGTACCCTCCACTGACCCTACTACTGCTGCTGATTCTGCTGTTCCTCCTCCGGCTGATGATACTCCGGCTCCGGGGCAATCTTGATTTCATTTGTCTATTTTTCGTTTGCACTAGCTACGGTGATTGTATATTTCTGCTACTTTTTTTTTTACTTATATGGTTCATTGTAATTTTTGATGTTGCTACTATTTATTTTCGATGGATCATGTAAGCCATTAGGTACCCGTACTTTCATTTCGCCTTTGTTTATACTTTTTGGTTGTATTGGATGCTTTATCTCTTGTCCATCATTGACTTTGCTATATCTTTTCATTTTGGTATAACGCCCCGTTTTCCCCGAGATGGTTCCGTGTTTGTCAAGTCGTGCAGGTATGTTTTTGGCGGTTTTGTCGAGCTACATTGTAAGGTTACGAGTTCTAAGTGTCACTATGTAGGCTCCGGCCTGACCGACGTTTGAAATCGGCTAAGTCTTTTATCTTTTCTTTCGTTCTGCACAACATGAGGACATGTTGTCGTTTAAGTGTGGGGGAGGGGAATGGTCGACTATGTATCTATAATCATTTGTTCAATAAGTATTGTTTCTATGAAAATGAGCTAAATTTTTGAATTTTTTTCGACACTATTGTTTTCGTTTTGTCCCGAGTAGGCAATTCAATTCAATGTTCATTATTTTTATAGTCATTTAAGCTATATATCATATGTTTGATAAGTTAGTTGTTTCACCTGATCTATTTTTCACGAGCCATAGTAAACGATGAGCTAATTTATAAAGTTATACCCCTTTTCGACGAGTGATTTTTGATTATCTTATAAGTCATGTGCTTAGTGCTACGTATATATCTTGAGATTTATGATAGTTTGTATTTAGATCCGGAGTATGTTATACTGTAAATATCTAAGGTTTGAATGTGATAAGTAACACGTGACTTAATGTTAAATGAAAAAGTTGAAAAATATGAATAAAATGTGTGTGTCGGAAGCTAGTCGATGATTCGAGTGCGATAGGGCATTATCTTGAAATGTCCTATACCATGATGGAGGTCAAGTTAAATTATTAACTCGATGCCTACTAACTCACTAGCAAGAGAACTAGGTTCAATTGTAGTATAGCCAGATAGAGTCGAGGTCGATCCCACAGAGACTCGGCACAAATAAAACACAACTTTATCCTATTAGAACTAAATTGAAAGGGCGGTCTACGACCAACTAAATGCAGAAAATAAAATAGTGACAACCACAAGACACGAAAGACCACAAAGACAGACTAAAGACTACTAAAACACGGATAATACGGTTGATATTATCTAAACAAATAGTATTGATTACGCTAGTAGATTATAACTCCCCCATGTGAATTAGGATGATAACGAGACAAAACAAACGTTAAAGATTAATTATTATGACTACGGGAGTCATCCCCTAAGGTAGATTTAGCCCCGGTTAGGTCATCTAAACCATCGTGCCTCCATTACGTGACTTCGATTTTTAATGCCTCCATCTCATATAACTTCTGACACAATTACGAGACTAAGGATGCCGGTATAAACCGTAACCTCATCTAAGCAACATTCCTAGGGTAAGGCGTACTTCCTAGATGCCGATTCAATCTATATCCTAAGTAACAATCACTTTTTGGGTTTCATGTTAAATTATGATGACGAATAATTAAGTTGATCAGGTTTAATTACTCGTTTTAATTCCAAATCAGAGAATCTGACGTAGTCGAAGCCGATCATAATATTGCCCTACACATCACCACGCTCGGTCGACCGAACGACAACACTCGGGCGACCGAATGACATGTCTCGGTCGACCGAACACAGTTCTGTGTTGGTACAAATCATGATTACTTCTTAACGTTTCTAACCTAAACACATGGGTTCGTAAATTAATCTACATCACGCAATCAATACAAATAAAAACTACTCCATAATAAAATACATCAGATCTACGAATAAAGATTGCATAATTGAATAGTCATACCCTCGAAGACGAGAGTGACTCCCACTCTTTAATGCGCTCCCTAATCGGAGAATCCGACGAATCCACAATGAACGAACATAAAGAAAATAAAATTAGAACTTGAAGCTAAAATTGTATGAATTGTTTTGTGTTGTAGTGGTGTGTCCTTCTCAGCATCGTGGCTGCTGTTTATATAGGAGTTGTAGCCGACATAGGGAGAATCCAGAAGATTGACATGCATTTATCACATTAGGCTCGGGTGACCGAACCTACACGCTCGGTCGACCGAATGGCATGGCTCGGTCGACCGAGCCTCCCTCTTTACGCGTTTTCAAATTTGGTTCGTCTGACTTGTTCCCCACTCCATGCTTTTGAATTGATCTGATTAATCTTTTCTTCAATGCTCCGATTTTCTTCTCTTTTATCTTGAGATCTCCCGATTGCGTGATAATTATCTTCCCGATTTATCATGATCTCGCAAAATCGCATTTATCACACAATTAATTGCTCTTTTATAATAAAAATAGCTAAATACCAATTATCATATTAATAATCACCTATCATTAAATAATAAATATAAACACGTGATTAAATATGAAATATATATAATTAACTCCGATTTAAGGTTATAATTGATGACATAAATGGGTATATTTTAACTGTCATCAAAATGCCCCCCACTTAAACTTTGCTTCGTCCCGAACAAAGTATCAACAAGTTAGTCCCCAAGACAACATTTTCTGTGGTCAACTCATACTTACACAAGAAACCCGGGTCAACTCATACCAGTCAAGCATTATTCACTACTCGCTATGAACCGAAGTGATTGTGTGCATGTGCATTGGTTTTATATAAATGTAGCAAGATTAGAGTTTATGCAGACTTCATATCTAAATTCACCAACATCAGCATTCATACTTCTTATGCCTTGCAATGGTTAAAGCACTAGAACAATAAGCAAGAGCGTATCTATAGGGTTTTTGGACTTGGAGACTGAGTACTACTCGAAGCCTCTAAAAATTCGAAAAAATTTTCAATTTTGCATATTTTTCGAATACTACAAACCTCAAGGAAGAAAACTCTTCATAGAGTATCCCCCTATCTTAGATTAAGCATAGCATCGAATATTACCACAAGCGCGGGGCTACTTTGGTAATGTTACTACAAGCCCAGTGTTTTAATACATTGTCAAAACACAGGTACGTCCCAAGCTTATTACTCCGCTTTTGTTGGCTAGAAGATCAGAATACATCAGTCGACCAATATCGACACTAGGTCCTCATAACCAATTATCTACGCAATGTACACATACTTCTTTCAATTATTATAACTCATGCGGTACTAAGCGATTCACATGTTGAGTAATTGAACAATACCTAACTACTTGCAATTGTTGGCATGAATATCCTTAAGTTTATCGCAAAAGTATAATATGACCACGTACTCACGCAACTTGGTTCATTTCCTATCAATTCTAAGTATAAGAACTTCACAAGTTTAAGGGTACGAGTTAAACAACTTGGCATGTATCCATAAAAAATTTTAAATTTGGCTCAATATTGTCTCAGTATTCCGTTCCCCTTGACTTTTTCAACATATAGCACAATATATAGCTAAGTCCCCTGCCCCCCACTTAAACATGGCATTGTCCTCAATGACAAAAATAAATGAGAGTTCAAGATGAAAGACTTAGCTCTGGAAACGGCTCCCAAGTAAAGGAACAATGTCGGAGTAATCATCGGCACAGCGGGGAGAGACAGACACATCCTGTATAAACAAACAAGCTCCACGAAATCGTCAAATACCATGTCTATGGAAGTTATAAAATAACGTGGCAGTAATTAGATATAGATATCTAAAAACAGTTTAAGCCACTTTACTTTATACTGCCATGGACAAGACCAAAAGGGATTTAAACCTAAATAAAAACTCACATGACGGCTATCAAGGAAAAAACCTCGTTTATTCCGAACTTAGACTCGGAACATGGCGAGATGAAAAAAACCGTGATAGGCGCATGCTACTTTATTAAAAAGAAAAACGAAAAAGATAGTTATAGGTAGTAGTTCTAAGTTTATAGTCGCTAGCTCGACTCAGCTCAAGATGGTTTATTCATAGACAGGGTCATCGAGGTACAAAACCTCCTCCTCGGCGAGGCGGAAGCCCGTGATAATGCTTAATACGATGTCCATTGACCACAAATCTGGACTCGTCTTTGAAGTTGAATAGCTCCACCGCACCGAAGGAAAGACTTGTTGTACTTGAAATGGGCCATACCATCTTGATTTCAACTTACCCGGGAAGAGTCTTAAGCGCGAATTGTACAAGAGAACCGGATCACCCTCTTGAAAGGTCCTCTCCGAATCTTTTTGTCATGAAACTTCTTCGTGCGCTCCTTGAAAATCTTGGCATTCTCGTATGCCTCTAAACGAAACTCCTCCAGGCGAGTTAATTCTAACATCCTTTTCTCACCGGCCAACGTCTCATCAAAATTTAGCATCCTTGTTGCCCACATGGCCCGGTGCTCCAGTTCCACAGGTAGATGACATGCTTTTCCAAAAACAATCCTATACGGTGACATTCCAATCGAGGTTTTATATGCAGTCCTATAAGCCCATAAAGCGTCGTCTAAACGTAACGACCAATCCTTCCTAGTCGTATTAACAGTTTTTTCCAGGATACGCTTTATCTCTCGATTGGTGACTTCTACCTGTTCACTAGTCTGGGGGTGATATGCAGTTGCTAGCTTATGTCGAACCCCATACTTAATCATCAGTCTTTCAAAAGGTTTATTGCAGAAATGACTACCATTGTCGCTTATAATCGCCCTAGGCGTCCCAAACCTTGTAAAAATGTTCTTCTTCAAGAATCTAACCACAACCCTAGCATCGTTAGTAGGGGAAGCAATGGCCTCAACCCAGTTGGATACATAATCAACAGCAACTAAGATATATCGGTTAGATAATGATGAAGTGAAAGGTCCAACGAAATCTATCCCCCAAATGTCAAAAAGCTCCACTTCTAAGATGCTCTTGAGTGGCATCTCATTCCTCCTTGAAATATTACCTGTCATTTGACAAGCATGACATGCCTTTGCATATTGGTGTGCATCCTTAAACAATGTCGGCCAATAAAAACCGCATTGGAGGACTTTGGCCGCAGTTTTATCTCCCCCGTAGTGTCCTCCAACTTCATAAGAATGACAATGCTTCAGGATATTATTATACTCTTCCTCTGGCACACACCTTCGAAAAACATTATCAGATCCTAGCTTAAACAAGTACGGCTCATCCCAATAATAATGTCTAAGATCTTTAAAGAACTTTTTCCTTTCTTGGACAGTGAGATTCGGTGGTAGGTACTTTGCGGATAGATAATTGACAAACAAACAAAACCATGGTTGCTTCTTCTCCTTCACAACCTCTATTCGCGAAGAAAGCAAAGACAATCATCATGTCCCCCGATGGTGGTGATGGAGAAAAGTTGTTCATCAGGAAAAGATTCTCCTATCTCAGGTAATTCCTCACCATCCTCTAATTGTAAGCGCGATAGATGATCGGCCACCACGTTCTCACTTCCTTTCTTATCTCGGATTTCTACGTCAAATTCTTGCAACAGTAGAATCCATCTCAACAGTCTCGGCTTTGAATCTTGCTTTGCTAGGAGATACTTAAGAGCCGCATGGTCAGTCCACACAGTGACTTTAGATCCTACTAAGTAAGATCTAAACTTGTCAAAAGCAAAGATAACGGCCAAAAGTTCCTTCTCCGTTGTGGCGTAATTTCTTTGGGCAGCATTCAAAGTCTGACTTGCAGAATAAATGGGCCTAAAAATCTTATCTTTTCTCTGACCCAAAGCGGCGCCAACAGCAGTATCACTTGCATCACACATCAGTTCAAATGGAAGATCCCAATCCGGCGCGACCAGCACGGGTGCAGCGATCAATCTACTTTTTATTTCGTTGAAAGCTTTTATGCACTCATTAGAAAACACGAATGGTACATCTTTGGCCAATAATTCGGTAAGAGGTCTAGAGATTAGGGAAAAGTCCTTAATAAACCTACGATAAAATCCGGCGTGGCCTAAAAAACCTCGCAAAGTTTTAAGATTAGTAGGTGGAGGTAGTTTCTCGATCACCTCAACTTTGGCTCTATCCACCTCTATACCGTTCCTTGATATGCGGTGGCCTAGTACTATACCTTCCGTAACCATCAAATGACATTTCTCCCAGTTAAGCACAAGATTTGTCTCTTCACATCTCTTCAACACTCGTGCTAGATGTGTGAGACATGAATCGAAATCGTCTCCAAACACGGAGAAATCATCCATAAATATTTCCAAGAAGTCTTCCACCATATCCGCAAATAATGACATCATACACCGTTGAAATGTTGCGGGGGCGTTGCACAATCCAAATGGCATTCGATTGTACGCAAATGTCCCATATGGGCATGTAAATGTTGTTTTCTCACGATCTTCAGGTGAGATGTGGATTTGATAGTATCCCGAATATCCGTCGAGAAAACAATAGAAAGCATGCCCGATCAGTCTCTCGAGCATTTGATCGATGAAAGGAAGAGGAAAATGGTCCTTACGAGTCGCATCATTTAGTTTCCTAAAGTCTATGCATACTCGATGACCGGTGATTAGCCTCACAGGAATTAACTCATTCAACTCATTGGCTTGCACCGTCAATCCTCCCTTTTTGGGAACTACGTGGATAGGGCTTACCCATTCGCTATCAGCAATTGGAAATATAATTCCCATTTCTAGCATTTTTATAACCTCATCCCTAACCACGTCCTTTAATTGTGGGGTTAGACGCCTTTGAGGTTGTGCAACCGCTTTCTTTTCAGGGTCCACGGAGATCTTGTGCATACATACGCTAGGACTAATGCCCTTAACGTCAGCTATGGTCCATCCAAATGCTCCGCGGTACTCTCTCAGAACTCTCATTAGTTTCTCCTCTTGTAGGTCCGTCAAGGATGAAGATATAATTAGCGGCAAAGTCTCATCTTGAAGAAACACATACTTCAAATTCGCAGGAAGAGGTTTTAAAGTCAAATTTGTGGGAGGTTCTTCCAAAGAGGTCTTCAACTTTTGACCGGTGAGTTTAAGTTCGAAGTACTTATGCCACGTTGGTCTATGATAGAATCTTTCAATCTCCGCAAAGACTTACTTCCCTCTACGGGTCTTGGGGTCCCTCTACTACATCCCGGCCATATCATCTTCTCCTCCTCACTACTCACGTACTTGACTTCATCTTCTTCTTCTAAGACAAGGTATCCAAAAAATCCTTGATACTTTCATGTTGTTGAAATTCTTGAACGATCCTATCAATGGAATCCAACATGAAACATGCATCCTCTCCATCATCAGGTTGCTTCATAGTGTCGAAGACATTGAATGCAACTCTCTCTTCGTTCACTCTTAACACCAACTCGCCTTTGTAAACATCAATTAGCGTTCTACTAGTGGCCATGAACGGTCTCCCTAATATCAAGGGCACTTCGTAGTTAGCTTCCATATCTAATACCACAAAGTCAACAGGAAATACAAACTTTTCAACCCTTACCAGCACATCCTCAACCACTCCACATGGTTCCTTGACAGAACGGTCAGCTAATTGCAATGTGATTGAGGTCTTCTTAAGATCTTTCATGCCTAGCTTCCGAAAAATAGATAGTGGCATCAGGTTCACGCTAGCTCCTAGATCACACAAAGCTTTGTTCAAACATATGTTACCTATGGTGCAGGGAATGAGAAAGCTTCCCGGATCTTTGCATTTTGGGGGTAACTTATGTTGAAGAATGGCTGAGCACTCCTCATTAAGGCATATGGTCTCTAAATCTAGAAGTTTCCTTTTAGTTGAGACGGCATCTTTTAAAAACTTGGTGTACTCAGGCATTTCAGCTAGTGCTTCAACTAGGGGTATATTGATTTGTAACTTACTAAACATATCCACGAACTTCTTATACCTCTTATTATCAAACTTAGGCTTCGGTTTTGGTGGAGGATAAGGTAGAGTTGAAGGATCGACATCAGTGAAAATTGGATACTTATTATCGTAAAGTTCAACTCTAGGGCCAGCAGGTTCTTTATACGTTCTTTGCTCAGGCAAAGTCTCGGAAATATTAGTCTCATTGCTTGGTTCACCATCCTTATTCTTTGTGACTCTTTCTTTCTCTTGCAAGGATGGTGGAGTTACCTCTTTTCCACTTCTTGTCATGATCGCATTCAAATCCTTAGGGTTCTTCTCAGTGTTTCTTGGCAACCCTCCAGGAGGTCTAGTTGAGACTTGCTCAGCTAGTTGTCCTACCTGGTGCGTGAGGTTTTGGACTAGAGCTTCTTGATTGGTTACCTTGGCATCAGTCTTCTGACAATATTGGCTAAAGTTAGTGGCTAACTCAGCCATAGATTTTGAAAGTTGTCCCATATTATCGGTGACGACATTACTCGGTTTTCTATCGCGACTTCCCAACCAAAAGTTTTAGTCCTTGTCGTGGTACATAAGGGGTAGGCGGTTTAGGCCTTTCTCCGCATTAATGTCACTATATCGGAATCCGGGATGGTTATGATTAGGCTGTACCCTCCCCCGACATAATTGGCTTCTTCGGTACCGGCATTCTCACTTTGAGGTGCTACCTCGATTCCGGCCCCTTTCTCTACTCTTGTCATCCTCTCTTGCATCCCATCTACCTTCTTGTTGATAACGAGAAAGTTGTTCTAAGATTTTGGTAGATACACTATCATCAAATATGTCAGCGGCCATCTTCACAGTAGCTATGTCATTGCCTCCCCATTTGCTATTCATCGCTATTTGCTCCATCTTCCCTTGTGCCTCCTCAGGAGATAGAAGAACAAACGCTCCATTGCTGGAGGGGTTTACTCTAATTTTCTCAGTCTCTCTCAACCCATGGTAAAAAGTTTGCATTAAAAGCCAAAGAGAGATGTCATGATGAGGACACTTCCTCATAGCTTCCTTGAAATGCTCCCAAGCTTGATCAAAACTCTCCCCAGGTTGTTGCTTAAATCCTAGGATGTCTTGGCGTAACTTAAAAGTTTTTCCTAAGGGAAAATACTTATTCATAAATTTTTGCAACAATTGTTCCCAAGTAGTGATAGATCCAGCCTCTAAAGAGAGAAGCCATTGCTTAGCTTTATCTTTCAAGGTGAAAGGGAAAAGCTTAAGACGAATGTTACCTTCCGGGATTAATTCTGGTTTCACTGTGCTGACGATTTCCAAGAAATTCGTCACGTGAACACCAGGATCCTCGTTTTGGATTCCATGAAAAGTGGAATAGTTGGTCACCATTTGAATTACATTAGGCCTAGGGTGATAGACTTCCGCAGCATCTTGCGGTGCTACGATAGCGGGAATGAATTGTTCAATAGTGGGCGTTGCATAACTTTGCAAAGTGCGCCTCGCTCCTTGAACTAGGGCTTGGTTCTCATTATTAGCATTTGCATTCACATTATTGGCATTATTAATAACGGGATTAGGTACCTGGTTTGGATTGATTTGGATTGCCTTCCATTTCTACTTCAGATTCAGAAGGTTCAGAATGATCGGTTGTATGTCCTTCTTCCACTCCTTGCTTGCTTTCCTCAAGATTTGGATCCTTTTCTCCTTGCTTAGCCAGTTCCCTAGCTAACTTCCTATTCCTTCTCGCAAATTTCTCTATTTCAGGATTATAAGGCTCAAGCGGTTCCTTCGATTTCCGAGTAGCGTACTATAAAATAATAAACAACAATAAAACAATTAATCACTAGTAAAGGCTAGGCCTTTAACTAACTAACTAAAACAGACTCGAAATAAACTTGAGAAAAGAAAACGTAAATAAAACAGAAGCATAATGTTTTAAAACTAAGACAGAATCAGAAACAGAAAAGAAAATAAATTCTCGGTCGACCGAGAGCTGTGGTTCGGTCGACCGAACGCTTTTTTTTTATTTTTTTATTTATGACACTGTTTAATATACAGACTCTTATTCACAGAATATTCACGAATCCAGTTCTAACAAAATAAGCTATATCTTAATTTAATGACTCGAGTCCCCGGCAACGGCGCCAAAAACTTGATGGAGGTCAAGTTAAATTATTAACTCGATGCCTACTAACTCACTAGCAAGAAAACTACGTTCAATTGTAGTATAGCCAGATAGAGTCGAGGTCGATCCCACAGAGACTCGGCACAAATAAAACACAACTTTATCCTATTAGAACTAAATTGAAAGGGCGGTCTACGACCAACTAAATGCAGAAAATAAAATAGTGACAACCACAAGACACGAAAGACCACAAAGACAGACTAAAGACTACTAAAACACGGATAATACGGTTGATATTATCTAAACAAATAGTATTGATTACGCTAGTAGATTATAACTCCCCCATGTGAATTAGGATGATAACGAGACAAAACAAACGTTAAAGATTAATTATTATGACTACGGGAGTCATCCCCTAAGGTAGATTTAGCCCCGGTTAGGTCATCTAAATCATCGTGCCTCCATTACGTGACTTCGATTTTTAATGCCTCCATCTCATATAACTTCTGACACAATTACGAGACTAGGGATGCCGGTATAAACCGTAACCTCATCTAAGCAACATTCCTAGGGTAAGGCGTACTTCTTAGATGCCGATTCAATCTATATCCTAAGTAACAATCACTTTTTGGGTTTCATGTTAAATTATGATGACGAATAATTAAGTTGATCGAGGTTTAATTACTCGTTTTAATTCCAAATCGAGAGAATCGACGTAGTCGAAGCCGATCATAATATTGCCCTACACATCACCACGCTCGGTCGACCGAACGACGACACTCGGGCGACCGAATGACATGTCTCGGTCGACCGAACACGGTTACGTGTTGGTACAAATCATGATTACTTCTTAACGTTTCTAACCTAGACACATGGGTTCGTAAATTAATCTACATCACGCAATCAATACAAATAAAAACTACTCCATAATAAAATACATCAGATCTACGAATAAAGATTGCATAATTGAATAGTCATACCCTCGAAGACGAGAGTGACTCCCACTCTTTAATGTGCTCCCTAATCGGAGAATCCGACGAATCCACAATGAACGAACATAAAGAAAATAAAACTAGAACTTGAAGCTAAAATTGTATGAATTGTTTTGTGTTGTAGTGGTGTGTCCTTCTCAGCATCGTGGCTGCTGTGTATATAGGAGTTGTAGCCGACATAGGGAGAATCCAGAAGATTGACATGCATTTATCACATTAGGCTCGGGTGACCGAACCTACACGCTCGGTCGACCGAATGGCATGGCTCGGTCGACCGAGCCTCCCTCTTTACGCGTTTTCAAATTTGGTTCGTCTGACTTGTTCCCCACTCCATGCTTTTGAATTGATCTGATTAATCTTTTCTTCAATGCTCCTATTTTTTCTTCTCTTTTATCTTGAGATCTCCCGATTGCGTGATAATTATCTTCCCGATTTATCATTATCTGCAAAATCAGCATTTATCACACAATTAATTGCTCTTTTATAATAAAAATAGCTAAATACCAATTATCATATTAATAATCACCTATCATTAAATAATAAATATAAACACGTGATTAAATATGAAATATATATAATTAACTCCGATTTAAGGTTATAATTGATGACATAAATGGGTATATTTTAACTGTCATCATACCACTATGATGACTAAAAGCTCACGACAGTCAGAAGAAGCTGCCTTATGATTGGAGTAAGGTAGGGTATATCTCGAATATCCTATTCTGCTATGACAGGGCAATAGCTCATTCTGATGTGTGTTTGAAAGTGAAAAAGTTAAATCAACTAAAAGATTAGTATTAATGAATATAAGACTAAGTTATCGTCTATCTTATCCCCAGTAGAAACTGACAGATATGTTGCAGGGATTATCCTCTGAGTATTTCAGAAAGGCCCTAGATATATTCTATCATCCTTTTCGGGATATGTCACGTTTGTAGGGTACACCTTATGAGTGTCATTTATCGCTAGTTTACGAGGGGGTATTAGCTAGTTTTGCTTTGAGTTTCTCGAGTTTGGATTTAGTGGAAGTTTTCCGTGGCTATGCACACACACTGGTGAACTTCTGATTTATTGGATATGTGTTATATATGTTTAGATGACTGATCTTTTCTCGAGCCTTTACTTTGTTTTGTTTTGCTCGGGACGAGCAAAAGCTTAAGTGTGGGGGAGTTGTTAAGGGTGATTTTATACGATTTATAACGCTATATTTTATGATAATTTCCCTCATATTTGTATGAATTTGTATAAGAAACAAGTGTTTAATGGAAATATTGAGCAAATGATATTTTAAAAGAGATAATCGCAAAATAGGTTGATTTATGTGTTTTAATTATGATTTTATGATCATTTGTGCGTTATTACATTTTGCGATGTTTTTATGTGTTATAGATACATGTTTGAGGCTCAAAAGATGCTCAATAGTTGATTAAGTTCGAGGTAATTAAAGATAAAAGAGATAATGAAGGAATGAGATAAGAAAAAGAGATAAAGTTCAAGAAATCTAGATTAAATTCGATCCTGAGCTGGCGTCCGGGGAAGGCGGGCGGCGTCCATGGTGGACGAGCGTCTGCGAAGTGAACGAGCGTCCGGGAATGGGAAGTTGATTCGGGAAGTTTGGACGCGGGGAGTGGACGGCGCGGACGGGCGTCGGTCATGACTCGGCCCGACTCAAAGAAGATTTCACAAGGACGGGCGTTCACCCTTTCCAGACGGGCGTCCGTCGGCCGATATGCTGAAACCGACTTAATCTTCTATAAATATCAACGCGTTTTTCCTCACAAGACACTCATTTATTAAAACCCTTAAACCCTAGGGGCGGCTGAGATTTCATTGTTCTTAGTTTTCTATTAGTTCTAAACACTTTTTATGTATTTTTACTTCAATAATTCGATCTTCAAGAGGATGCTAAGAGGCTAGGCCTCCATTGAACAATGAAATCTCAGCCGCCCCTAGGGTTTAGGGTTTTTAATAAATGAGTGTCTTGTGAGGAAAAACGCGCTGATATTTATAGAAGATTAAGTCGGTTTCAGCATGTCGGCCGACGGACGCCCGTCTGGAAAGGGTGAACGCCCGTCCAGCTTGTGAAATCTTCTTTGAGTCGGGCCGAGTCATGACCAGACGCCCGTCTGCCAGCGTCCACTCCTGCGTCCAAACTTCCTGAATCAACTTCCCATTCCTGGACGCTCGTTCACTTCAGTAGACGCTCGTCCACTATGGACGCCAGTTCAGGATCGAATTTAATCTAGATTTCTTGAACTTTATCTCTTTTTCTTATCTCATTCCTTCATTATCTCTTTTATCTTCAATTACCTCGAACTTAATCAACTCTTGAGCATCTTTTGAGCCTCAAACATGTATCTATAACACATAAAAACATCGCAAAATGTAATAACGCACAAATGATCATAAAATCATAATTAAAACACATAAATCAACCTATTTTGCGATTATCTCTTTTAAAATATCATTTGCTCAATATTTCCATTAAACACTTGTTTCTTATACAAATTCATACAAATATGAGGGAAATTATCATAAAATATAGCGTTATAAATCGTATAAAATCACCCTTAACAACTTTTAATTCCAAATTTCTTCCAGGAGTGAAATATTGTTTCAAGAATTCGGTTTGAATATCCTCCCAACTAGTAAGTGAGTGATGTGGAAGAGACATAAACCAATCTCGTGCTCGTCCTTTTAAAGAAAAAGGAAACATAGTCATCCTCGTTAATTCCTTATGAGCACCTTGACTTTTTGCTGTATTGAACAGTTCTTCGAAAAGATAGAGATGATGATGTGGATCTTCATCATCCTCTCCTAGGAATTGGGCTCTTGCGTCAATTAAACCAAAAAGATGAGATTTAATTTCGAAATTGTTTGCTCCTTCGTTAGGTAAAAGTATGGGATTAGTAGTCTGGTTTCTTCTTATGGTCTGATCACAGATAGGTCTCGGGTTTGGTGGGTTATTACGATTATTCTGGTTCCGATTTTGATTATTCCTATTATTATTATTAGGGTTAACAGGGTGTTGTCCATGCCCTAGAGCATGTTCTAGCCCTTGTTCAGGTGTTTCATCACTAATTTCGGCCATTCTCGTATTTCTGTTTGATGATGATTCTTGGTCAGGATTTCCCTGACTAGTATGACCACGTTTACTCTCTACTCTTAACTGCCTTTCGTAAGTGTTTATGTCAGGCTTATAAGGAGTGAGTGGGGCCTTACCGCTTCTGGTCATCAACTAACGAAAAATAGAAAATGCTCGACTTAGGTAGAAAAAAGGAAATTGGTAACTAAAAGAAAGTAGATACCAACGAAAAACAAAATAGAAATGAGATAAGAAAAAGTGTTGACTTATTATCGAGAATTTTGAGCTGATAAGTAGTAACCATAGACACAAAGAAAAAATTAGCGTCGTTCCCCGGCAACGGCGCCAGAAAGCTGACGTGGCCTTTTCTAGTGCTATTCCAGTCCTTAACCGACAGTGTATCGGGTCAAACTGTAGTGCTAGTGTGGTGAGTCAGGTGTCGAATCCTCAGGGAAACAAGGTAATTCTTTTAAGTGTGGTTAAACACTAAACAACTATTATTATCTCGATCTAAATCGCAGGTTTATCATACGAGTCACTATTCTACTAAGAAACAGAAAATAAATTCATAAATTAAAACTAAACTATTATAGTATATATAAATACATAAATATATATAGTAATACATAAATAGTACAATATATATATATATATATATATATATATATATATATATATATATATATATATATATATATATACCAATATATTAAATACTTATAATTATTGTAGAACTAGCCAAGATATATGTAATTGAATCATTCAATCTTTTTAAGTTTAATGGATGTGCTCGATCTTCCTTTTATTAGGTCCAATTGAGTAAATGAAACGGTGCACTCCTGAAGTTAACAATTCCTTCTCACACGAGCGTATGAAATTGTCATATGTCAAATTGTCATCAGTTCAATCTCCACAACTGCCCCATGCTAATCTCAGTTGGTCTGAACAGGTACCGAGTACAAATCTACCCCGTATAAAAGAGGTTATTCCGTTTGTCAGACGGCCGATGTTATTCAAAAGGCTCCGGTTGTCAGGCAGATCGATTTAACTTTCCGGTGTTAGTTTCAATTAAACTGTTGATTTTAACATTATTACGATCTTGAGCACAATTTTTAATAAGATTCATCTTTCCCAAGACAATTCTTCCCCCGGGTAGGAAATAGGATTCCGTTGTCACGCTTTCGCACGGCCAATTTTACCCTCCGGTTTTTCTATCTTTTATCTCGTATCCTAACTTCTCTGGTCAGTTCATCGTTAGGTTATATGTTGTGATTCATCTTGATTAATTACTTCAATCCGAATATTATCAATACGTTACAAAATAGAAAAAGATTCAATTAACTCAATTTTAGTCAATTTTACTTATATGACATCCATTTACTGAAAAGATCGAAATAATACGATTACATAACATTGGCTAGTTATTATATTTAGCCTACTAACATTATAACAATTAAAAAGATAAAAATAAAAATAACAAACATAAATACTTTAGAAATTTACCCGATTACAACTGCTGAATCAGAGGTCATATTCTTCCGGACATTACAACGACTTCAACAACATTGAACTTCCGATAATTTCCCGAGCATTATAACAATACTACTATTTATTTATGGCATAAGGCCTATATACATACATACTACTACTAATTAAGAGAAGTTTAGAAAATATATTGGTACCCTCTTTTTTTTCTGCAAGTCTGCTGAATTTATAGACCAAATTTTCCAGGGCCGGATCGATCCGAGGTGATGCCGGATCGATCCGGCAATAAAATATATTATCCACCGGATTATTCCATGCAGGATCACATGCTAATCATCATTATGTTTCCAACTTGACAAGCCGGATCGATCCGAGGTTAATCCGGATTGATCCGGTTAGCATTTTTTTCACATCTTGATCTGAAACTTGATAAAATCATAACTTGAGCTCTGGATCTCCAAATGTCATGATTCAAGAAGCGTTGGAAAGCTCTTGAAAATATCTATAACTTCCATGAAGGACTCTTCTTCAGGAAATGCCTTTTTGATGGGACATTTGCTCGTCGAAAATATAATTCGATAATAGTATCACGAACCGTTGATCCACTTGAACTTTAAGTCTCGTGGCACTTCCTTACTTCCTTCAAAAGATATGATTTTACTTCAAAAAGTGTCGTCACTCGGGGTCTTGGTTTACCTAAAAATCTGCAATAAAATACCAAAAATACCCACGTAAATCTGACATGACACTCCGGTTACTAGACCGGTACAAAATTTATAACTTTTTATTACTTTTACTAGATTTTTATAATATTTAGATTTATTCATTACTATTAATATTTCATAAGATTATCGTTATAATTTCTTATATTTTATATAGAAAGAGTTAATAAAATATATAAAACATCGTAATTTTTATCATATAAAAGTTATACATCACCTAAATTCACTGGAATGAATGATGAAGTTTGTGAACCTGCTGAGGATCTACAAGTCACTGATCCAGATTGTGTTAAAGTCTTGGAAAGGGTTAATGACTTAAAATTTTCTGATACTGCCCCTGCTGAACACTATGCTGGTGAAACTACTGATGCAACAACTGAAGCAGTTCAAGGATCTGCTGAACCCCCTGTTGAAGATACAGCAGACCCTACTGAAGATGAGGTTCCTGAGAATCAATCTAACCAAAATCCACAATGGTTAAGGGATCACCCTGCTGAACAAGTCATTGGCAACATTCAGTAAGGTGTAAGGACTAGAAGACAACTGGAAGCTATGTTTACATGCTTTCTATCTCAAATGGAACCAAAAGTTGTTGAAGAAGCAATATCCGATCCAGATTGGATAATTGCTATGCAAGAAGAATTAAATGAATTTGAAATAAATCAAGTTTGGACACTAGTTGAAAGGCCTAGTCATGCTAATATCATTGGTACTAAATGGGTATACATAAACAAACTTGATGAATCTGGTACCATTGTAAGAAATAAGGCCAGACTAGTTGCAAAAGGCTATTCTCAAGCAGAAGGAATAGATTTTGATGAAACTTATGCACATGTTGCAAGATTGGAAGCTATCAGATTATTCTTGGCACATGCTGCATATAAAAACTTCAAAGTATATCAAATGGATGTCAAAAGTGCATTTTTGAATGGCATTCTAGAGGAGGAAGTGTATGTTCAGCAACCTCCTGGATTTGAAGTTAAAGATCAAGAAGATAAAGTGTATAGACTCAACAAGGCACTTTATGGATTGAAACAAGCACCAAGAGCTTGGTATGAGACTCTATCTCAATTCTTAGTGGACAATGGTTTTACAAAAGGCATCATTGATAAGACTATTTTCAGAATCAGTGAAGGTGACAGCACCCTGCTGGTCCACATTTATGTTGATGACATAATCTTTGGTTCTAAAAATGAATTGTTATGTGAAAAGTTTGCAAATCTAATGAAAAGCAAGTTCCAAATGAGTATGATGAGAGAAATGAACTACTTCTTGGGACTGCAAGTCAAACAATTGAAAGATGGAATCTTCATTCATCAAACCAAGTACACTAGGGAGAGCTTTGAAGAAGTTTGGTATGGAAAATAGCACCAAGATATCAACTTCTATGAGTACAAACATCAGATTGGATGAAGATAAAGAAGGCAAAGATGTTGATCAGACCTTAAACAGAAGGATGATAGGCGGTCGATGTACCTTACGCAAACGGACTGATATATCCTTTTTGTAGGTGTTTGTGCAAGATTTCAATCTAAACCTAAAGAAAGTCACTTAGGTGCAGTCAAGAGAGTTCTCAAATATCTAAAAGAGACTTTGGGAGTAGGGATATGGTACTCCAAGGATGGAAGCTTCAAAGTTATATCCTACTCAGATTCTGATTATGCTGGATGCAAGATTGATAGAAAATGCACCTCAGGAACCTGTCAGTTAATGGGAAATAGACTGGTTTCCTGATTCAGCAAGAAACAGAACTCTATATCAACTTCCTTCTTTGAAGCAAAAATACATTCTTCTTGGAAGTTGTTGTACACAAGTATTGTGGTTAAGACAACAGTTAAGGGATTATGGAATTGAAGAAAAGGAAATTCCAATCATGTGTGACAACACAAGTGCAATTGCAATCACAGAAAATCCTGTTTTGCACTCAAGAACCAAGCACATTGATGTAAGACATCAGTTTATAAGAGATAATGTTGAAAAGAATGATTTGGTGGTTCTGTATGTCCTTACTGAAGATCAACTTGCTGATATTTTCACTAAACCACTGGAGTGTGAAAGATTTGCTAAACTAAGGACTGAACTTGGAATTATTAAATTTGACTGATAATCAGCAGTGCACTGGAATTCACCAAGGGGATTAGTCTTTGCTATGTTGGGTGAGCTCACTTAGCAGATTAGTCATCGGTATCAAGAATTCCATGTACTTATGTTTGGACAATTGAGCAAATGAGGTTGCCAAGGGGATTGGTCTTTGTCATGTTGGGTGAGCTCACTTGACAGATCAGTCATTGGTATTAAACTTCATCTTGTTTTATCAATTGAACAAAACAAGAAGAAATCAAGGATCAGCAGATTTACTATGACAAGAGGTCGTGAAGCATCTTTATCGACAGACCGCTTGAGCCAACCTGGCGAGGATAACCTGCTGAATGGAACGTTACACAGTCAAACTTTATTAAAGTCAAAGAGCAATTGGCGGGATATTTATTCTATCCTTTATGACCACGGTCACACGATCTAACGGTTACAATATGTTTTGGAAAGTAATGGGCCACGTGTCAAGCTAACATTCACTCATATTAATCATGGTTAATGTGGATGTACGTGCACTGACAGTTACAACCACTCCCTGTCTATATATACAGACCTATAACACAGAAGACACTCTACTGCAAATCTGCTTATATCTCTGTTTTTACACTGTGTGAACACAGATTTACAAAACTTTCTCCTTCATCTTTTTCTTTTAACAATGGCGGAAAAGATTGATGTTCAAATCGAATCAAGCCAAAGTGTGAGAGGTTTTGTTGTTGATGCTAATAAAACAGAATTAGCTATCAACATTGGTCGAAGAATAAGAAGATATGCAGGATTGGAGAATGTACCGAACATAAGATTGGAAACAATCTCATATACAAATGTTGTCAATTTTTGGAAGAATATTCAGGTAAAGGAAGGAACTGAAGCATTCAAAACAGTTGTGAATGCACAAGAAATAGAAGTTTCCTCAAGTCTGCTGAGGGAAAGTTTTGGTTTTGAAGAAACAGCAGATGGTCCAACAAATCCTGAGGCAATGGGATTGTCCAAGATGGATTTTGTTGATAAAATCAAGACAAATAAAGACACCAAATCAATTCCAGGCATCAATTGTAGACACATTGGGAATGAGTACAACTTCTTTGAGCAAACTCATTGCAAAGAATATATTAGGTTTGGTTGGAAGTATGGATACTCTATCAGGACCCAAGATAGAGCTGATGATGATCATTTCCAGAAGCATGAAGTTTGATTGGGCTGGACATTATATTCATTACATGAAGAAATTAGCCAAGGAGGAAAGAGAAGGGAAAAGGAAATCCAAGGCCTTACCCTTAGGATTACTGGTTCAGACCCTGCTGAATCATTTGGAGATTCCTGATGTTGCACCTGAGAAGATTAATCAGTCCAGATACAAGAAAAGAGATTGATTATGCTATTCCTGGTCTGGATGATGATGAAGAAGGTGTTGCAGAGGCTGCTGATAGTGATAGTAATGGAGATGATGGTGATGCTGGTGGTCAGCAGGTCAAACAAACTGTGAAGAAATCTGTTAAACCTGCTGCACCAAAGAAGGTTACTGAGAAAAGAAAGGATGCAGATACAAAGAAGATAACTGAGATGTTAAAGCCTAAACGAACAAAGAAGCAAACAGCACAGACTGCTGAGTCTGCTGAGGGTTCAGCTGAAGATGAGATTACTGACCCTGCTGTAGCTGCTAGAAAAACTGTGTTGAGATTTTGAGGGAACAACAGAAGGAAGCAAAGAGAAAAAGAAAGTCTACTGTGGTTGAAATAGAAGATGAGCCACTTTCCAAGAGGATGAAGGAGATTGTCCATAAAAAGAAACATGGAAAGGGAAAACAATTGAAAATCTTAGAGGCTCAAAGGGCACAAGAAGAAGAAGAAGCTGTTCAAGAAGTAGAAGAAGCAGTAGGAGAGGCATTGATGCTGAGCCATTGACTATTATCAAGCCTAATGAGGAAGCAGAGGTTGTTATTGAGCAACCTGCTGGAGAGTCACAGCAAACTACAGAGACTGAATCTGCTGTTGATGTTGGTGAATCCCCACCTACTAAGGCTGCTGAGCTTACTGAAAGTGAACAGGTTATTGCTGAGCAATCTGTTGAAGAAACACGACGATCTGCACCCCGAGCTGGCCGAAGAATCTGTTAAAGAACCACAGCAAATCACTGAGACTACACATGTTGTGGAGATGGAAATATTGGTACAAGACCCTGCAATTCCTGCAATAGTTCAGGGGGAAGAGCAGTATGCTGCTAACCCTGCTGATGAGCATATAAGTCAGGGGAACCAAGTGTGGTACAGATGGAGGTAGTAGGAAGTAATATTCAACCTGAGCAACCTACTAACCTTGAGGCATCTGTAGAAGAAACCTTGCATCTACTTATTGAGACCTTTGAAGGTCAGCAAGGTACTGCAACAGCTCCCAGAGGATCATTCTTGCCCTATGAAAAACATGAGAAGAAAAGGAAAGAAGGGTATGTTGATCCAAAACTCCTGCTGGTGGCTGATTACTTCCAATGGAAGTTTGGATTCTATAAGAAACAAAAACCTGCTGCAGAACCTATGACAGACTTTGAAGAATGGGTTTTTGAGAAATTGGGAGTGGAGAGTCTGCTGGATCTGATTGATACCTCTTTATTACAATCAAGGCTGATGGATCTATTTGATGATCAACAGAAAGAAGAGGGTATCAAGTTCAGGGTTCCAAGAGGTGATGATGATGACTCCTCATCATCTGATTCTGATGACAATCATCCCTCTGGTCCAGGAGAAACCAGTGGAAATGCCATTATTATTGAACCAAGAGTAGAACAGTCTACTGGTGCTGGACAGTCCACTGAAAGAGAGCAAACTGGACAGATGAATGAGGATGAAGAAAATCTCACCATTGATGATATTGAGGCACAAATCAATGCAGGCCTAGATATTGGTGCAAACAGAATGGTTGGTGAGATAGATCCACTATTTGTTGAAGAACCTGCTGAGCATGTTGATGACCAGCAGACTGTTGATTCAGGTGAAGAAAGAGTCACTGATCATGATGAGCCAAGTGTCAGCTCTGAGGACTCCATTCAATATCAAAACTGGGTTGACACTGAAGGCACACTAACCAACACTGCAAATTTATTAAGAAGGATTAGTGATATTGGGGAATTTCAACCAGAAAACATGGACATATTCCCTGATCAAGTTGTTGTGGCATTCATTGCACAAGATCCAAGAGTTGAAGAGGAGGTACAGGTTGCTGAGGAACAAACAGCACCTAGACACGGGTTGGAACAAGAGGTACAGGCTGCTGAGTTACAAACAGCACCTGGACAAAGGTTGGAACAAAATTTGGGTTTGGAGGAAACCCCTGTTGTCTCAGTACAGCCGCTCTTTGTAGTGGAACCCTGCGGAGACAAGGCCCCTTTGTAGGGAAAGATAGTCGAGCGGAGTTCTTGTTGTTGAAGAAGAAGAACAGTACCGCTTGGACTATGATTACGGTGATGAAGAGTTTCAAATATTTGGGGAGGAAGATGTTCTTTGAAGAACCTGCACAAGATCCAATAATGGAAGATATTCTTGGTGCCATGGTTGAGGAAGGACACTGCCCTATTTGGGAGAGATATGAGCAAAGCAATGGTCATCGACGGACAAAGGGCACAATATAATGTAGAAGAGCCTCGCCGATGGAATTCTTTGGAGGTATGGCATTTGGTGGAGTGCCGGTAGAAGTGTTGAATGAGTTGAGGATTTGTCGGGAATGACATGCAACGATTAAGAACTCAATTTGGATAGACAAGAACAAAGATTTGAAGAAGCGATGAAGATGGTGAATGACAATAGACAATCTGCGATACAGTTGCTTCAAATTTCACATCTACTCAAAATGCCGTAAATGATATGATGCTGGATGTGAGGGGAATCAGGCAAGGAAATACACTGAAGGAAAAGTTTTTGAAAGACCAACTTGCATCTATCCGTCAAAAACTTGATACACTTTTCGAAACACCCAAGCACTGTTGAGGCCGCTTGGAACATCTCAACTCCGCTTTGGATTGGATCCTAAGCTTGCGAGAGGATCAATCTCTTGGAGCGGACTTTGCAATCAAGGATTACTTGCAGTTGATACAAGAAGCGAGATCATGGAAGGACAATTGAGTAATCTGATTATCACACAGGAGAGTGTTCATGGTCTATTGTCCCGTTTTGTTGATGATGTCACTAAGGGGGAAGAGGGCCAAACAAAGCGGTAGCAAAGAGAGGCTGCAAGGATTTTTGCACGAGAAAAGATGGGAGAATGAGACAAATGCTTTCGGGGAACTGCACACTGGCGAGTTCAACTTACTGATGATCTCCTTAGACAATACAAGAAGGAGTACTACAACAGAAGGAAACCTTATCATGACAAAGGACTTCATGAAGGTTTAAACTCATTCTTGGGATTGAAGTTTTGGGAAGCAAGAGTTAGAGCCTTGAGGGCAAGTTTTAGAGGTGGAAGAGGTGGAAGAGGTGGAGAGGTGAAAGGAGTTTGCCTATCACAAAAGCTAAGGACTCACTGAATGAATTTAAAGAGCTTTACATGAGAATAGGATTCAAAGTTAATCAAATCAACCTCATTCTACCAGAAGCTTGGAAATGGTGGAAAGAAGTGAATTCCTACATTGATTTCACTTTGATTGAGAATGAGTGGATGAGAGAAATGATAGAAGAAATCAGAGCCTATCAAGAGCAAGTGGAGAAGGACAGACAAGAAAGAGAAAGAAGACAGTAGATCAGCACACTTCTTATATTTTATCTTTGTTGCATCTAGACTGTAATAACTGTAAACAAATGATTATAATGAGAATTGACCGAAATTTGTTCTGTTTTTGTTTTAATCTTTTTGCTTTGCTGTTAGGTGAGGGTAGTGGCATCATCACCAAAAAGGGGGAAATTGTTGGACTTATTTTTATGTTTTGATGATGAGTGCCAGACTAGCTGTTATAGTGCAAAGGCAAAAAGATGTCTAGATCAAATGTATAGGTTTCATAGAGTTTGATCTTTGTATAGGTTTGATCAAACAAGCACTGTAAAGGTCAGCTGACTTGTTTCAGCAGACTAGTCTAGGTCAGTAGGGTAGTTAGGTCAGTAGACTTTTCTGGAACCTGCTGAAGACTGAAGACGAGGACTCAAACTCAGTTAATGAAGGCTAAGGGCCGGATCAAACTTATTGATTAAAGTCAAGGTTATGCAATCAGAATTTAGGCAAGTCTGTGATGACTAAACTGATTACATATACCTTGTGTAGAAGGTCTAAGTTCCATAAGTTGGATGATGTTTGGAACTTGGTTATAATTAAAAAGGTGTAATCTAACTTCACAAATAAAAGTTAGATAAAAGAAATCAGTTGCATTGAATTTGTTACACAGCAAATTGTTGTTCAGCAGACTGATAGGTATTACAGCAGACTGATGAACCTGCTGATAATATACCTCGGTTAATTCAAGATTACATTGGAATATTACATGGATAAGGACAGCCAACTACCTCTGGTTTATTAAACAAATCAAGGGCTGAGATTAAAAGGACGTTGGGATGATTTAGGATTTTATCCAATGGTTATAAGTCAAAAGGTGGACAGACTGCACTGTCAAAAAGGAATCTGACACTGTCAGTCCTATGAATAGTGACAGAAAGCAAGTCAAATGGGACAAAAACCAGGAACGGTTATATTTGAATTTCAAATAGGAGTCACATGCATTCCTACCTATAAATAGAGGACTTTCAACTCGAAAAAGATGATGATTGATGAATTTTAAGAGAAAAACATAAGAGATAATTCGAAATTTGAAAAAGCACCTGCTTGAACCTGCGAGCTTAACCTTACTGATCCAGAGAAAATCTTCAAGTGTATTATGTATTCAAGCTACATCAAGTTTACACACTTGAAGACTGCAAGCTGTTGATTATATCATCCTAATCAAGCTGCTGCAACTGAATCATTTACTTGATTCATTCTTTACTTTATAAAGAACCTGCTGAAGACAGTGAAGCATCTGTTGGGTGTGAAAGGCTGTTGTTTGTGGTGGAGGCTGGTGAAGAGGCAATCCTACCCTTCAAGGACTAGTGGAGGACTTGGGAGCGGCAATCCTACCTGTTCCTAGTTTTCAGTTTGTGAAGCCATAGTCATTGGTGAAGGACAAGCAATCTTAGGAATCTTTGTAACGGACACATCAAAGATCTCTAGTGAATTACCTCCAACATCACGGGAGAAGAGTGGACGACGGGATTACACACACGGAACCACTATAAAATCGCCTACTTACTTTACGCACTTACATTACGTATTTGGTTTATTATACACATCAACCTACGAATCTAGCAAGCCGAACTCACACACATACACTGCGAGTATCTAATACTTAGTATCATATTTAACAACAAGTAACAAGGCTTTATTTTTGATATAATTCCATTTGCACAAATTCGGTAAACTCAGCGTCGGTAGACTACTTGTGTATCGGCGGGCTGCGAAGTGTCGACGAGCTACTAGGGCTTTGAAGTTGCTTTGAGTTTGTCAACTCCAAAAAAATTTAAGTGTTAAGTTTATTCACCCCCCCCCCCCTCCCTAAACTTAACCAAAGCATTTTCAAGGGACCAACATGGAGCAATAAGAAATTTCAAATCTTGTTTACAGATTAAGTTCATAAAAAGGATCAAACATAAAAATAAAACAGTTAAACTCTTTTTTTATGAAGGGCAAGAAAAATGTATTTGGTGGGGGTGGGGGGGGGGGGGGATGGGGGTTGTTTAAATTTAACTCTTCATTGTTTCAACATCTTCTTATGCACCCCACGTACAAATAGAACACTTTGGGTGAGGCACAATTCAACATCCACTCCGTGTTGAACGTGATCGAAATGAGGAAAATGTGAACACACAATATTGTGACTCATATTATAAACATGATATGTAAATGTGTGAATGTATAATGAATAAAGTTCCCTTTAACCATCAAAGGAACTAAACATACTTTCCTTAAAATAATTTATGAAGAGAAGCAGAATGACACGTTTATTTGTAGAAAACGAAGTAGCAAAATGCAAGAAAAAACGTTTTTTGCCATGACATAATGTCGTGGCTAAAACTTAAAAATCATGGCGAATAAGTTATTTGCCACGGACGTGTTGTGGCAAATATTTTTTATTCTTTTAGCCACGACGTGTTGTTGCTATTACGTGGTGCCTCCATGCTGACCTGCAGGCTTGTATTACTTGCCACAGCAGGTCGTGGCTTATACAAGATTAATAGAAGATAAAGTGATGGATTTTGAATAGATAAATGATGTCATTTGAAAAAAGATAAAAAATTGTCAAAATAAATCATTATCTAGTCTTTATTATTATTTATCCTTATCATTTTTATTCAAATAATTAGTGGTTATCTATTAATCACCATAGGAGTACTATAAATAGGGGTTGTATTTCTTATATTTGATTATCAATAAAACAACTGTCTTTTCCATCTATTATGTTTTTCTTCATGGTATCAGAGCAGGGGGCGGGGGTTCATGTGCCTTAACATTGGCGAACCCTCGCCCAATCCCTTTTCCGCTGTTTCAAGTTGTTCATCAAACCATCATCTAAAGAAAGAAAAAAAAAAAAAAAAACAAACATCGATCCACATTTTATTTGTCATACCATTTGCTATATTCAAAAACATTGCTGCTTTTCTATTGCATACGTCCATTATTTAATTATTTATCTATTTATATATAAATATATTTTTTTCCATCTAGTTCTTTTGCCGTCCAATATTTAAAATAAGAAAGAAAAAAAATTCATGCATACATATCATAAATTTTTTGAGATAAAAAGCCAAAAGTCTTTTTTTTGGCATAAAATGAATAAATAGGACACACATTTTTTTAATTGTAAAAAGGACAAACAATTTCAGACGGATAAAATTACCCCTTTATGAAACCCGCGCGTAGCTTCAGTGGTATTGTTTGCATATATGGTATATTTACTGTAGTTGTTTATATGTTTTTTTTTTCTTTTTTCAAACAACCGTAACTTTTGATTTACAACTCCGATCATCGAAATTTTTTCACCAAAATTCATGTTTTTTTTTTGCTCTTCAATTTGAGCCCAAATACAATACCCTTCCGACGTATATTTTGAAAGACGAAAAAATATTTGTATTAACCGGAGAGCTTTTTCTTATAAACGACCGTAACTTTTGATTTAGAACACCGATCATCAAAATTGTTTCACCAAAGTTCATAATTTTTTTTATCTTCATTTTGAGACCGCGTTTGATACATTTTTGACGTATTATTTGAAAGCCGAATTTAATCGCAGCATTTACACTAACACAGTATCAGTATCGTATCAATATCAGTATCAGTATCATTTAAGGCTTAATTCAAGTGACTACTTCAAGACACACATATCTGGCTCATATAAGGCTCATTTGAGGCTTAATTCAAGGGACACAATATCATATATGGCTCATACAAGGCTCATATAAGGCACACAATATCCAGTCCCTTATATATTACTATTGTGGGGAGATCTTAAATGAATCAAGGAAATATACTAAAGACAGAAAATTTATAATCCAGAAGAGTGACACAAGAATAGTATTAGTAAAATATTTCAATAACAAACCTTAAAACTATCTTCATCTTGTCAAGCTTACATTGTAACTAAAGCTACATCCGTATATATAGATAAAGTTTCAGAAAATGACAAGTATAGCTAAAGCTTCGACAAATGAAAATGTGCATTAGATGCAGCCTTCTTGCATGGATCCCCGAGCTGTAGCAAATGAAAAATGAAATTGATCTGAACATGTCCATTCTATGAACGTGTATAAGAAACCAATGCTTCAAGAATATCCAAGTTGGATTAAAGCTTAATATACTAGAGAAAGATGGATCTATAACTAATTTTTCCAAAGTAAAGCTATCCGGTCCCAAGTTTCAGATGGATAGCATTACTGCTTCCCTTGGGTCTGAAGCAGAATTGGAAGAGATACTTGCAGTATCAGTATCGGTATCGGTATCGGTATCGGTATCGGTATCAGTATCGGTATATCAATATCAGTATCAGGCTCAAAATGACTCTCCTTTCGGTTTTTTGTTGCAAGGTCTATGTCCCCCAAGTCCTTGATATGAACTGAATGTCTTCTTACAGATCAAGCACTCATATTTACTTCTTTTCGGAGCATGAAGAGAAAGGTAATGATGTTGATGTTTGGACAGCACTACTTTCCACAGGCTTTCTTGAACAATTTTTACCTCTATGCATATGCCTCTCACAGTATATGGAATCAACGTATGCTTCTTTTGCACATCTCCATTTCTTTCCATTTGTTCTGCTGCATCTTACTAGTGTACGGTTCAACACCGAAGCAACAACAAAAGCATCATTGATCTTTTTTATCTGAATAAACACAAAAATCATCCTTGTTTCACTTAAACTCTTTTTTTGATTCATTTCTTTGTGTTGGCAAATTGATAGCAACCCAATTACAAGGCTTGCTTTAGAAACAAAAACAAGACAGCAGTATTGTTCGATTAAGGTTCATAAACAATGATATACTTTTCAATTTTGTATTTTAAGATCAATCAATGACGATTCTCGTTTACAGAGTTAAACAAAAAAAAAAAATTAAGGGAGAGGATAAGGAGTATTGAGTCTCACCTCGGCAGTTCGGAAGAATAATTTAGTGTAGCCAGCTTCAAATTCGAAATCGAAGAAAGAAGAACACGGAATCGAGATTGAACGGCCGAGACATTCTCGTTGCGATTCAGAGGAAATTTAGTCCACTCATTTCAACTTGTCATTCTTATATGTACTCATAATCTATGTTGTAATTGCTTTGAGGTGCTCAAAATGCCGAGGAAATTCGCACTGACAAAGGAAATCCGTAATAATATGATGAAGTGTGGTGCTTGTTCTTCTTTGCTTACTTGTTTGGATTTGAAAATAATGGGATGATTTTATCTGTTCTACGAGAAAATGAGCAAGAATTCAATGACATTTCTGGTTCTAACTACGAGTATGAAAACTTCACCTATTTGGAAAACGACGAACCCAAAACAGACTTAGGTTGTCAGATTTCCGACAATGATGTTGATAAGTCAGGCCATGGGCCCATGACCGGCATTCTTTCTATTCCATGACAAAGTTTTTGTAAATTGATGATGGCGGCGGCGGGACGGGAAGGCTTCACAAGGCGATAACGAGAGAAGCCGGAGCATTGGAAGATAAGCTTCACTAAGGAAGAAAGGAAGAAAGAGTAGGAAAAATAGTGCGTTCTGATTCAGATCCGTAATATTAGGGGTAATTTAGTCCGAACAGAACATTATTATCCTTATTGCAACTAATAAATTGAATCAGGATTAATGCTTTAATAAGGGGGGAAAATGGGACTTTTACCTAATTTTTCCAATTTTTTTTTCCTTTTGGCATCTAATTCTTTATCCGTAGATTCAGTTGAAAAAAAAAACAGATCTCTCTCGAAGGTTGCCAATGAAAAAGCAAGTTTGTCATCATCAGAGACTTCATAGGTTTTCGACAAAAAAAAAAAAAGAAAGAGCCACAGGTTAAAAGCCAAAAGAGCCAAGAGCCAGGAGCTAAAAGCCGTCGTGGGTGTCAAAAAGCCGCATCATAATTCTCCGTTGATAAACAAACATTGCCTCCAACCCCGGCAACGTTTGAGGAGGGTAATAGAAGATAAAGTGACGATCTTGAAGAGATAAATGATGTCATTTGAAAAAAGATAAAAGTTGTCAAAATAAATCATTATCTAGTCTTTATTATTATTTATCTTTATCATTTTTATTCAAATAATTAGTAGTGGTTATCTATTAATCACCACAGGAGTACTATAAATAGGGGTTGTATTTCTTATATTTGATTATCAATAAAACAACTGTCTTTTCCATCTATTCTGTTTTTCTTCAAAGATGACATGGCACGATGACGTGGCATGTATTATTTGTCACAACCTATCGTGGCCAAAAGTGGATGACGTGGCATGATGACGTGTAACACGAAATTGCCACAACTCGTCGTCCCTAAAAAAACATGATCGTAATTGCCGCGATGGGCGTTGTGGCTAATACTATTTGTTTATATGATAAAAAAAATACACCAAAAACAAGAAACCATCGTACCTCAGCATTATACTATACAAAAGTAAACCACTTGAAATCGATGTAATTGTAACAATACATGCCAACATAACTTGAATACATGTAATTGTAAAAGTACAATACCAACACAATTGACTAGTTAGCACTTGAGTCAGGCACAGTGTAATTGTAAAAGTACAATACCAACACAATTGACTAGTTAGCACTTGAGTCAGGTACATCGTCCCTATCAGAGGTACGACCACTCGATGCTGGAGCACAAGAAGGTGACAGGTATGTCTTGAAAAATCTGGCAATCGAGATAATTATAAACAAAACACCAATAACATGATAATTATAATGAGTAAATTACATAGCTCTATTTACTAATAGATGTAGCTTAATTTCTTTTTTCATGTTATAATATTAAAAGCTAATCGTAAGATGTAATAATCATTCATGGGTACTTATTCTTAAAATATTAAGTGATAAATCAATTAAGTGCTGTTTGATAAAATTTTAATAAATCACTTAACCAATTAAGATGCTCTGAATTTGCCTTTACAGTTTTCAGAGGTTTGAGTATGGCTTATGTCTGAAAAGAGAAAAGATAACGCCGACCCTCTTTTCTCGGCAATTCCCATGTTTAATGGAATAAGGTTAACCATCCACGTTTTGCTATTATTTTGAATTGATCATAAAACAATAATTATAGTGACGTTGTCGGATGATATTCTAACAAAAATATTATTTCATTTGTTTATACTATAATTTATAAATATGATAAAAACATATAACAACTTTATTGGAGTATTAAAAATAAGCTGTGATCTATCTCGCCATACGCCTGTTTGAAATAAAAAAAACTGCATAGACAAAATTGTAACTATTTTCCTACTTTAGATAAGTTATGATATCATTCGGAAAAAGAAAAAAAAAAAGTTATGATATCAAACGATCTAATTTGTTTCAGAGCTTAAACTGTTCAGATTTCAGACTTCAGATTTCAGACTTCAGACTTCAGATTTCAGACTTCAGATTTAACAAACGGTCCCTAAGTCAAGATTAGCCTTTGTTGGCCACTAAATATACTTAGACTTGATTATAGAATTGACTTTGTGAGTACCTGGGACGTCAAAGTTCTTATTGAAAAATGTTATGCTGCGAATCTGAAACCTAACAACATTGTACTTACATTTAAACAAGACCAAGTTAATTAAACCACTAAATTTCCAGAAGCTATAATATTATTTCGACTATTAGCAGCAACAATGAAAAGATATTGTGATAGATACACTAGTGTGCCAGGTCAAACATATAACCGCATTCAAATTCAAAAGGGAGAGAAGGAAAGAGGGACATACTCATTCTCTGGGCCTCCATTTGGAAACTGACGCTATCTATTGGGAAAAAAAGAACAGAGCTCTCAAAAACCGCATGCCGCAGCTCACGCTATCGACGTTGTCATCACTACAGCAAATACAAATAAAATAGGAGACTCAAGAGGTAATGCACATAATTCTTTTAGGCAGGAAATGCACATAAATTAACCTTTAAGATCAAATGTAAGTGTCAACTCATCTAAGAAAGACTGCAGTCTAAAAGGCACAAAGAAGTTTTAAGTACCAAAACAATATATTAATTTATAGACTTTATGTAATGTTTCTATACTTGAACTTTCCAAACCCACAATTCTAGCCCCACCACCCATCGTTACACCGTATAAAAATGCCACATACATCTGACAACATAAGACTTTTGTACCAAAAACAAATTATAAAAAAGACGTAATTATTCTGAAAAGAAATGATATACATACATATGGCTTCATGTATGTACCAAGGATGTATATAAAAGTGTACAATGTCCAAAAGAATTCTTTACACTTTTCAAGACTGCCTGCATCATTGATCTATAAATGAATATTTCTTCCACATAAATGTAAATAGTTTTGTAATCACGTTACGCAACCTATAGTTCAGAAAACAAAAGACAGAAAGGCGTTTACAAGGTAAGATTTTATGCACCTGCTTGCACTAAACGGCAAAGAGAAACAACATCACTACCAGCACCAAATGCCCTGTCTCTGCCCTTCAAAAATCGAAATCCAAGAAGCATTATTTCATATAACTAGAAAAAGATAAACACAAACAACAAAAACTTTACCGATAAGGAAGAAAAAAATAGATAAACTAGTAGCTAATAATCAACAAGCAAGTACCTTTAATACCACAAACTTAATATCAGGATTATCCTTCCAACTTTTGTACAGCTCCTGTAAATTAGCTGCCTAAAGTTACACATAATCAATGGATATACGTTAATGCTATCTCCAAGGAAACAATAAATTAAATGACAAATAACTACGACAACCAAATATAAGCCAAAAGTGGATTCGATGTTGCTACAATCCCAACTTGCAAATTATGTAAACCAATCAAACAAGTCAGAATGCCTCAATGTGATTTGTAAAAACAATCAAATATAAGTACAGAATACATACCATAAATTCAAGCAGCTATAAAATACGTCTGAAAAATACAAAATCTTTAGAATTTACACCACATTTAGCAAGAAGACAAGAAAGACTAGTATGCTAAGCTGGACCTGGACAAGACTAGACTTGACTTGACAACTCCTTTGGACAGTCCTGGACTAGTCCTAGGCATGCCCTAGACAAGCTTCAAACAAGGTCTGGACAAGGTCCAAAACCAACAAGACTTGAACAAGACAACCTAAAACATGATGCTAACAAGATCTAAAACCAATTCAAAGCATAAGGCACAGCTGGGCAGGGTTTGGACATGTCCTAGACAAGTCATGGACATGCCCTGAACACTCCAAGACTGGTCATACTAGAGGACAACATCAGCAAGTGCAAGACAAACTAACCACAGGTGACACTCCCCATACCAATCGGGATTAGTAGGCAATGGTTCAACCTCCACCAAAGGATTCCCGACGCCCGCCCCAGAAAGTCTGGCCCTTCTGAGATAAGGCTCGCTATCATCTAAGAGTAGCCTCCAGTTAAAGGCCCGGGCCTGCTCGACTCCTTTCCGGACATACCCGAGCAACTCCGTGAGCTCGGCTATGAACGTCCCATCATCGGCCACCTGAGTTTTGATACCTTTCAAGTGGTCGGTCTTCACGGAGTTCTCCGGGATCTTTTCAAATGGCCATCCTACTCGGGACTTGACTCTCATGCATCTCTTGTCCCAGCCCGTCACCTTGTCTGAAGATCGAATAAGAGTCGGGGCCTACCACTGCTCGACCTGCTCCGTGGCTGGATTTGACCGGCATCACCCTTTCTGTTGAAGCCATAAAAGTAAAGCAGCACCGCCATCGACGGCTCATGACCCATTAGCCGACTAATTATAATAAAGGACATTATCACCCGGAATACCCCCAGGCTGAGGTCGCAAGGCATGACCTTTATCTCTTGCATGAACGTGATGAAGAATGGATCAAAGGGTGGCCTCAGTCCGGCAACTACGTGGTCGTAATGCAACCACGGGTAATCCTTCTCATCTCGGCCGCAAGTCCGCGACACGTTCGTCGCACCCATGCTCGCAAACCGGTAATCTTCCGGAACGTCAAAGGCGGCCAGCGGTGAGGTGTAATCAATCCGATCCTGAAATTCCCTCCATCGAGCTATGAGGTTGCTATCTGCACGCTTTTGCTCTTCCAACTCCATCTCAACAGCGATCGACCTCTTTTTAGGTGGTCTCTTCTTTTTCCCGGGCTCGTCCGATGCGGCCGCTCTTTTAGATATTGCTGTTTTCTGGGACGACTCATGCTTCTTCGACACGTGCGCGGCTTCCTTGAGCTTAGCGCTGCGAGTAGCAGCCCCGGGGGCCACCGCTCTTTGGATTCTGTTAACAAGGTCGCTCAGCGACGCCTGGTCTTGATCTTCGTCCTCGATCTCGCCCCCGGAAGCCCTTTCACCAATGACCTCAACTTCGTCATCTGAGTCGGATCCGACTTTGATTGTCTCTTCCTCTTCCCCGCCAACCTCATCCTCATCTGGTATGAGAAAGTTGTGTTTTTCTGCTGTTTTTCTGATTACAATTGTGTAGAACATTTTTGGAATTAAGTAGAGATCGTAAAGTGCAGAAAATTCATGTTTTATGGTTTTATTGCGTCGAATGCGTACGCATTGGCTAGCAATGCGCACGCATTCCTATTACAGGATGTTGGCTTTAGTTTCTACAGTTAGACTACGCACGCATTCATAGGAATGCGCACGCACTCGTGATTCAGGATGTAAAATCCTTTTCACAGCAGGTGCAATGCACACGCATTCAATGGAATGCGCACGCATTGCTGTTTCAGGATTTAAAAGGTTGTTCCCAACATGATCAATGTGCACGCATTGCAGGCAATGCGCACGCATTGGCTAGGCAGAAACTTCCAGTTTGTTTTTGGTCAGTGAATGCGCACGTATTGGCCCCAGTTTTTGATAAAATGTTGTTTTAAGCTATTAAATGAGTTTTAAACGTCTTTCATGATCTAATAACATTAATTAAACATGAACAAGCCTTGATTGAGCTTCTGATTTGTTTGGTTCCGGCACCGAATGTACTCTTCAAAGGAGTTGAAGTTCGGGTCCGTCGAAAGGGCATGAAGGGGCTTGTGCTTTGGTGAACTAGAGTTCATCAATGTCCGTGTATTTGATAAGATGTAGTGTCTAGCTGTCTAAGTGAGGGAGTAGATTCGTTAAGATGAGCCTTATCCTTGAAAACACTTAGGTGGCTAGTTAACAACAAATAATAAGTACATACTTGCATAGTAAAAAGATTAAACGTCATGTCACTTTTGGATCGGCACATGTGTACATCGGCTTTGTGACTCGTCCGGACAGGTGGATAACTCTGTGACCTACTAGTGGCCAAATGACAGGGGAACTTCACCGGGCGTGTATGCATACCGGGGAAACCTGGGACTAACATTGCAAGCCACTGTTGGTTGGCAATCATCTCGTGGTGGATAGTCACCTCGCGTAGTGCCATTGAGTGCTGACGTAACCAAGATAATTTAGGATAGAAACGTTTAGTCATGACACGTTGATGGACATGGAGTGAACCCTAGATTGAGTCGGTCTTATAAAGATAATCTTTTATTTATAAATCATAATTAATTTGTAGCTTCTACCTCTTATTGAGTACATTGTACTTACCTCACGTGCATGTTTTTCTCTGTGTTTGGGGAGAGAAGATGAACAGGTAGACCCGGAGTTTGAGGAAGACTTTGATGACGACGTTTGCGGACGCTGACGATGAAGCTTTTATTTTTGTTATTGTTTTGATGATACTTTAAACTTTGTAATTCCTTTTAGTTTTCTTTTTGGAGGCTTCGTACGTTTTACGTTTCGTTTGGTTTTCCAATATAATAAATATTAATTTCCATCTTTAGATTTCGTTGAGTTTCTATTCTTGGTTGCTTGGAAAAAAATACCCGAGTCTTTGCTTCCGTTTTGCTTAACTCGATACGACATAGTAGAGGCTTACGTATAAAATGAGATTTATTTTATATTATGCATACCGAACGTTCCTTTTTTCGCATAAGGACTCGGTGTCTGGGATTGGGGCGTTACATTGAAGGACACGGCGTAAATCTTAATTACCGCCTAGGGCACAAATGTTCCCTATATAAATGATCCTTAGAACTACGGCAGACTTGATTAATGAACAATCCAGGATACGTAGGCAACCTAAGAATAAGAATTCTTAGGCTCAGTCAGAATCATCCCAAAACACCCCCCGTTTCATAGTTTATTTTACGTTTCTTGGATCTTGATCATTGTCTCTAGATTAATTTGGCCCGGATTTACACCTGACGATATCCAGCATCGTCACCATCCATTTGATTCTTCACATTACACATCATCCATACGTGGTGGTTGGTTGAGGAAGTAACCCTTTTCGAAGGTATGAAAGAAAAAATAAAAATAAAAATCATTGTTCACTATCTTGCTGTAAGCGAATTCCCTGAGTCGACTTCTCCTTGTTCGAGAGGTATAGATTTTTGAGTCGCCTTTATTAATCCACTAGTAGCACATATAGCTCCACATCCGGCTAGCCCATGGCAAAGCTCGGCTTTTGGGTGTTAATAAGAGTTTAAAAGTACCTAGTGTGGGGTGTGGGGTGTGGTTGTAAGAGTGGAGTGGAGTGGGTGGGTGGTCTGGCTGGGTTGGGGGTTAGTGATGATGACAACGACTTTTGTTAGCTTTCTTTACATTCGACTCTATCTATTGTTGGAGATATTGAAAATGAACGATTTTCATTACATCTCACCTAAACTAACCATTATAGTTTGTTCGTTTAAACTTTAAACATAATGAAAATGATTGCAATTAATTTCTTCATTCCGTTGTTTGAATAATATTGTAAGGTAATAGAATTAAATTTAAATAATCCATTTTTATTACCACCGTAAACAGACTAGATGAGATGAAATGAAAATCGACAAAATATACAGATTTCTATTACCCTTACCTCACCCTACCATGTGCCTATATCTTACCTCACCCATTTCACCGCATTGTCCACCCTACACCTGACCCGAGCCAGGATCCTCTCAAATACTTGAAGAAGTGTTATCTCAAGTAAAAATGATCTAACCGCATATTTGAAATGTGAAAATGATCTAACCGTATCTTTTTTTCTATACTTTTTAACTTTCAAAATGCCAATTGGGATATGCCTTCTAAAAGTCCATGATAACCATATAACCAGGATTCTGATTAATATTCAAAAGGAAATCTGATACAAGTTGAGCATACATCATAAAAGGTTGAGATCAACAACATGCCTTCGTTAGAGGGGAAAAAAACAAACAAACAAACAAACAAATTGATCCATCGATACACAATGGCCTGAATGTTGCCAGTAAAGCCTCATTTCTACTGAAAAAACTGACTGAAGAAACACACCATCACACAGCATTTCCAGTTTTCCAAGGCCTGTCAATGATCGGAGAAGAACTATGTTACTAACTTTAGAAAGAGAACAGACCCTCATAATACAACACTCGACGAGTCCTTCGTGGTCTGAACTGGATATCTGTCGATGTCTTTATGACACCATTTTCCACAATATGAAACCGAGATGTTTCACCATCAACGTGCTCCGAAAGCACGAAGTCCGGTACACCATTACCACTATTGTTTGAAGGTAAAAATCCCAACACATTAGATGTTATATCAGGCATAGCTGGCAAGTAAGACATATACTCCACGGTTACATGTACAGACAAGTGCTCAGGAGGCAAAAGTATCCACCTCCAATCAATTCCCCAAGGATAAAGAATATTGTATACCTGCTCCCACAAGCCCAACTTAGTATCCTTAAGCGCATAAACTAGAAAAACTTTTACATTGTATGCACAAAATAACCTTGCAGTTCGACTAATTTGGCCTTGAAAACACCCCTTTCTTCTTTTCCCACTTTCTCCCCTTCTAGCAAATGATATTTTCCATAAGAATTGTCTTCCAGATTCAAGTAATACACGACCCTCTTCTTTGTATCAGGGCAAGTAATGCTCATCCAATATATAACATGCCATCTACACAAATAGGTACATGTTCAGCCAAACCAGAATCATGGAAATTATCTTGTGGTGTCCCCTCAAATATTTTGGCAGAAACGGTGTCATCCCAGCTGCCATCTTTCACTGTAACTTGGCAACCTAGGTCATGATAAATTAGTGGACTTCTCTCACTAATAATTTTTTCACGCTTAATCCGGGCAACTTTGTATTCCTTACAAGAATCTACATAGCCTATACCAACATGCGACAGTAAATAACTTGGTTCCAATCCATCGGAACTATTGGCGATGCTCAAATCGTACTGAAGCCGAGGGTTCTTCAAAGATTGAATACGATGGAGATCCTTGAATTTGGAATCTGATGAGATCAAAAAGATGAAATCCATGGAAACACATTTAAGTCTGCAAAGGATTTTTTATGGAAGCCTAGACAGTATATTCATGATGAGCTCTTCCAAGAGACATGTCGGGCCGCATTGTTTAGCAATCTAGGGTTTTTCGTGATAAACTTTACAGCACAAATGTTGTAGAAATGTTGTCTCAAGTAACACTTATGGTATGCTTCTATTTATACCTTATATTACTATGCACACACCCCTACTATATGGAAATAGAATATAAAATGAAGAAAATTATGCATATCGCTTGAAACAATCTTCCTACAAAAGGCATCATCAAAAGGAAAAGTGTTTACTCTTGCAAACACTCACCAGCCATGAACCTACACAACAGAGGAATAGTGAACACATAATAACCACAACAACAATAAGAGGAATAGCATAATACATTAAAGTTGATTTTAGAGGAATAGCATAAAACTTTTTTCACAATTCATTTTGTCAGCCCAACAAACCACAGCAGCATCATTGCGTTTATGTGGGAGTGAACACGTCGTCTTTCTAACTGCAAATCGACAATGAAATCAAGACCATAGCATATGACTCTTGAATATTCCAAATATTGACTTTTTAAAAGACGTTTAAAGACCATATATATAATCAACTTTTGAATGTCGAATGTGTGTTACAGTGTTAGTGTTGCAGCAGTGTGAGGCCATAGTAAGTTTTGCGTAATGCCGGCATCAAAGGGTCCCTATAATTTTTCACAACCCCCCTTATTTAAAATTCACTTGAAAGAGCTCATCATCTCATCAAAAAGAGCAGGACAAAAATCTATTGGCAAGGTGAAGTTTTCATAGCAAATGCTATCAAATAAAAAGAAACCTTCAAATCATGAAATTTAATAGTAGATGACTGGAATTTACATCATAACCAAACTGTAAAGTTCAAATGATTGCTAGTGCCTTTTCACCTCTACCCCTTACTGTCTTCCCACTCCATTTTCGACATTTAGTACGTGTTTAGTGAATCATGAATTATGATCTCACAAGCTATAGCTATGACATAATACACCATGATTTTAGTGGTGTAAATTCATGAGACAAAGTGACAGGGAGGGTGAAAGGGACCATTTATTCAACCAGAATTCTTATTATTAATATTCAAAAGGAAATCTGAGATAAGTTCAGAGCATAAAGCACTAAAGGTTGAGATCAACAATATGCCTTCGTTTGCAAAAACAAAAAACAAATCGATCTATCAATACATGATGGCCTGAATGTTGCCAGTAAAGCCTCATTTCTACTGACAAAACTTTGACTGAAGAACACACCGTCACACAGCATTTTCCAAGGTCTGTCGCTCATTGGAGATGGAGAATGTTATAAGCTTTTGAAAGAGAACAGACCATCATAATACAACACTCGACGAGCCCTTCGTGAACTGACCAGGATATCGGTTGACGTCTTTATGGTACCATTTTCCACAATATGAAACCGAGATGTTTCATCATCAACGTGTTCCGAAAGCACGAAGTCCGGTACACCATTACTACTATTGTTTGAAGATAAAAAACCCAACACATAAGGTGCTATATAAGTCACAGTTGGCATGTAAGACATATACTCCTTGATTTCATGTACACAAGAGTACCTAGGAAGCAAAAGTATCCACCTCCAATCAATTCCCCAAGGATAAAGAATATTGTATACCTGCTCCCACAAGCCCAACTTAGTATCCTTAAGCGCATAAACTAGAAAACCTTCAGATATTAGTGTAAATTGTATACACAAATAACCTTGGAGTTCAACTAATTTGGCCTTGGTAGCACCCCTTTCTTCTTTTACCACTTTGTCCCCTTCTGGAAAAGGATATTTTCCATAAGAATTGTCTTTCAGATTCAAGTAATATAAGACCATCTTCTTTGTATCAGGGCAAGTAATACTCATCCAGTATAATACGCCATCTACACAAATAGGTAGACGTTCAGCCAAACCACCATCATAGAAATTATCTTGCGGTGTCCCCTCAAATATTTTGGTAGAAACGGTGTAATCACAGCTGCCATCTTTCACTGTATAAACTTGGCAACCTAGGTCATGATAAATATGTCGACTTCTCTCACTAATAATCATTTCACGATTGATCTGGGCAACTTTGTATTCCTTACAAGAATCTACATAGCCTATACCAACAGAATTCGGCTGAATCTCATTTTCAGCAGCCAAGGAAATAAATTGATGTGTACTGGGATTCAAAACCAAGATCTGTCGATCAGTATATATACATACTAATTCTCGACAAGAAGTCACCTGACACAAAAGGAGGCAAATCATTTTCACACTTTTTTCTTTCTTTTCATATTTTTGGTTATTTGTATGTACTGAGATGCAAAATAAATCAACAAAAAAGAATAAAAGGAAAAAGACAAAAAGAAGTGACCTGAATAAAAGCATCAAATGGAACGGGCGACTTTGAAACTTCAAGGTGAAATTTATCACACTCTTGGCCGCTTGTTATACCGAATGTAGTTTGCGACAGTACATAACTTGATTCAGATCCATCGGGACCATCAGAGATGCTCAAATCGTACTGAAGCAGCCGAGGGTTCTTCAAAGATTGAATACGATGGAGATCCTTGAATTGGGAATCTGAGGAGATCAGAAAGAGGAAATCCTTGGAAACACATTTGAATCTGCAAAGGATTTTTGATGGAAGCCTAGACAGTATATTCATGATGAGCTCTTTCAGGAGACACGTCGGGCCGCCATGTTTGGGATGATGGCTTCTTAGCAATTTAGGGTTTTTCATAGCTCAATTAGGATTATATTTTCCTTTTTTTAGAGAAACTAATTGTTTATGAATCTATGTGTGTGTGTGTGTGTATATATATACACACATGCGTTCTCGGAATTTACGGATTCATCAATAAAATAATTAAATTTAATAAAATTATGTATCCATATACGTCATTCCGTTCGTCTATGTTCCTGTATCACACATTATGAGAAATATTCTTGTACAATTGTTGTAGAAATGTTATCAAAAGTAACATTTATTGTATTCTTCTATTTATACCTTATTTTAGCAAGCACACCCCTACTGTACAGAAAAAGAATATAAAATGAAGAAAATTACGCATACGGCTTGAAACAATCTTCCTACAACAATTGTACTTTGAAGAATTTCATGGAATAATTTACAGAGCATTTGATAATGCATATGGTAAAGTGGTGAATTCACCCTAACTATATCCATGATTTGTTTACCTTTTTTAGCTAGTTTTCTTTATCTGTAGATCTCTTGCACTTTATGATAGATGGACCTCAAATTTACTTTTAAGTTGTTCAAAAACTGTACATGATACCCCAATCAAACATGTTTAGATATTAAACTGTTTAATTGGAGGGTGGGGGATGGAACTGGTGTAAAATTCTGGAGAGACGTCTAGGTGGGGGATGAGTCTTTTGAGTGTCATTTCCTGAGTGTATATACTTTCTAATGAAAAAGATTGTTTGGTAAAAAACCGTAGCAAGATATGTCAGGGAGTTAGGGAATGGGAGTGGCATTAGCGGAGGGAAAATAAAACCTACATCAAGTTCCAGGTACTCAACATATTGAGTATTCTAGCAACATAATGATACTCTAACAAAGTAAAATACCAATGCAAACGCTAAAAATGCTTATTAGTTGCGAACCATATCTAATAGGAAACTCCTCTTTTCATTATCACTCTACAATGAAAAGTGTCTTCAATATGAAGTTGTTTGGTGAAATAGCTAACATGAGGGAGGGCACATGCCTAGTCACAGAGAAGTTTTAAAAACCAAATACATAAACTTAAATCTGCACATGGGTTGATTCCTCGACCTGGTGCGGTTTTTAATATAACAATGAGACATCATAAGAAAAAAGAAAACCGTATACATATGACAAAAATTGGACTAACCTGCCAACTCGAATGTAGATGATGGCATTTGGTAAGCAAAAAAAAAAAGGTAAATAAGAACTTACTTTCTACATCAGGTCTTACTCTGTTCAAAGGAAATCCACTTCAAGCTCCTCCTAAGGCAAATTTGTCAACCTGAACACGGCAATATGGAAAAAACCAAGCACTAATCAAAAAGCAAAGACGCTATAAATAATTAAATTTAATCAGCAGTAAAAAGCAATTCAATTCGTTAAGTTTTAAGGGGATCAGCGGATTTTAGTCATGAATACACTTCATGTTTGCCACACAACAGTATATATTGAATTACAAGAATAACATATATTAGAGTATTTTAAAATAAAGAATAGTCGAAAATATGCATAAAAAATTGCATGACCTTTTCACTTACAAGTTCTAGGGAGAAGAAAAGCATTACATTCTTATTGCAGACACTGAAATATGTATGTCAATTGTTTTGTTTGAAACAAAGTGATGGGAGGGTGAAAGGGGAGATACAAAGAGTGTAGTGCAAATAAGGCTGGGCCTAATATTACCGTTTATTCAGCCGGAATTCACAATTCCGGACATAGAAACAGCATCTTATTAATATTCAAAAGGAAATCTGATACAAGTTGACCATACAGCACAAAAATTTGAAACCAACAATATGCGTTCATTTGAAAAAATAAAAAACAAATTCATCCATCTTTGTTGCTCTATCAGTACATGATGACCTATATGTTGTTAGCAGAGTCTCCATTCTACTTTATAAAAAATCGGACTGCCATCGCATTGGAGAAGAAGAATGTCATGAGCTTTTGAAAGAGTATAGACCCCCATAATACAACAATCGTTGATTTCTTCATGGTCTGAACCGGATATCTGCTGATGTCTTAATAGTACCATTATCCACAATACGAACCCAAGATGTTTTATCATCAACATGCTCTGAAAGCACGAAAGGGCGGTACACCATTACTGCTACTGTTTGAAGGTAAAAAACCCAACACATTTTAGGTGTTTTATAGGATATGGCTGGCATGTAAGACATAGACTCCTTGAATTCATCTTCAGCATGCGCACACGAAGCAAAAATATCCATCTCCGACTGAATACCTGCTCCCACAAGCCCAACTTAGCATCCTCAAGCGTGTAAACTAGAAAACCTTTATACATTAGTGAACTACATTGTATGCACAAATAAGCTTGGAGTTCAACTAATTTGGCCATGGTAGCACCCTTTTCATCTTTCCCCATTTTGTCCCCTTCTGGAAAAGGAAAATTTCCTTAAGAATTGTCTTTCAGATTCAAATAATACAGGACCATCTTATTCGCATCGGGGCAAGTAATGCTTAACTAGTATAAGACTCCATCTACACAAATAGGCGAGGCAGTTGTTCAGCTAAACCGGCGTCATAGAAATTATCCTGTGGTGGCCCCTCAAATACTAATGGTGTAATCACAACTGCCATCTTTCACTGTATAAACTTGGCAAACTAGGTCATGATAAATTAGACTACTTCTTGCACTTCTGATCCTTGCTCGAATAATCCAGACAACTTTGTATTCCTTGCAAGAATCTACAAAGCCTGTATTCCTTGCAAGAAGCCTATGCCAACAGAATTCTGCAGATCCCATATTTGAAATCCAAAGAAATAACCTGATGTGTACCAAATCCAGTATTTGTCGATCAGTAAAAACAACCAAATCATTCTAATCTGAGAAAATGAATTAAATTAGCAGGTATTTCCATACCTTTTTTTTTTTTTTGAATCTTTTCACATTTTATTTTTGGTTCTTTGTCTGTACTGAGATGCAAAATAAATTAAAAAAATAAAACATAATAAAGGAAAAAGTCAAAAAGAAGTCACCTGAATAAAAGAATCAAATGGATCGAGCGACTTTGAAACTTTAAGGTGAAATTTATCACACTCTTGGCCGCTCGAATGTAGTTTGCAACAGTAAATAACTTGATTCAAATCCATCGGAACAATCGTCGGAGATGCTTAAATCGTACTGAAGCAGCCGAGGGTTTGAATACGATGGAGATCCTTGAATTTGGATTCTGATGAGATGAAAAACAGCAAATCCTTGGAAACACATTTGAATCTGCAAAGGAATTTCGATGGAAGCCTAGAGATTATATTAATGATGAGCTATTACGGGAGATACGTCGGGCCGCCGATCACGGAGGACATGTAGCAATTTTAGAGGAGCTGATAAACCGCGCGCAATCTCGTGTTTTATTTTATTTTTTCGTTTTCTTTTCCCACCGAAACGACATACTACAATCTCCTTTAAATTGTTGTACTTGGTTATTTATATGTACTTTTTAAATCAATTTTTTGTATGCATATCAGCCATTGAGTAGTAGATAAGTACGTCAATTTAAACAAGAACGCGGATATAAACATGAAAAATTGAAAATCCTTATCTATTAGCTACCCTATGGAAAGCTATGTCTAATCTAGAGGTGTTAAACGAACCGAACGTTCGCGAACAAGGCTCGAACTCGGCTCGTTTAAGCTCGTTCGAGCTCGTTCATTTATGTTATCGAGCCGAGCTCGAAACAGTTTCTCCGCTCGTTTAGTAAACGAACGAACACGAGCGCATTCGTGAACGCTCGTTGGTGTTCGTGAACATATATTATATATAATATAATTTATATTATATATAATATATGTTCACGAACACTAACGAGCGTTCACGAACAAATATCAAATATCAAATATCTATTGAACGAGCTATTGAACGAGCCGAGCTATTGAACGAGCCCTTAAAAAAATTTGCTATTGAACGAGCCGAGCTCGAGTTCGAGCCTGTTCGCGAGCTTGATCTCGAGCTCGAGCTCGAGCTCGAACATTTTCCTTTCTTATCGAGCCGAGCTCGAACAGGCTTTTAGGCTCGTTTGTCTTAACGAGCCGAGCCGAGCATGCTCGATTACAAACGAGCTCGAGCTTGAACATCAGGTACTCGGCTCGGCTCGGCTCGTTTACAGCACTAGTCTAATCTTGAATCCCAAAATGGAAAACATTAACATTATGTTTGTTTATGTTTGACATTCAATGTTTGTTTATGTTATCGTATTATACTATGTAAACACTTAGGTCCTGTTTGGATTGAATGATTTGCAGGGAAAAGAAATCATATGATTTGGAGGGATTTAAATTTTGGTGTTTGGATTGTTTTAGTTTGAAAGAAAGGAAAGTAGAGTAAGGAAGAAGGAGGGATAAGGTTCTTTACAAATTTGGTGGTCTCGTTTCCTTTCAAAACAGGTGAGAAACGGAAGGAAATAATTATTTTTTCTTATAATTGTTGTGACAATCTCTATATATCTCTTTCGTTTCTATCTAGATCTATCCAAACACTCAAAATAGACTTCACAATCTCTCATTCCCCTCTCATTTCTTTTCTGGTACTATCTTTCCTTTTCCTTTCTATATAATTCCTTCAATCCAAACGGGGCCTTAGGGTACAGTTGTAGAGTCCCTCTTCCGGCCCTGTACTAGAGTTTGGGATCGCGAGTTGATATTGAGCTCATTTTTCCCTATGAGGCTCAGGCTATCTTGAGTATCCCGATTCTGGAGGGGGAATCATCATGACGATACTATCTGGAATTATAGGAGCGGGGTGGATAAATCATGATATTAGTTGGCTACAGACATTTCAACGGCTAGGCCGTCTTCATCTACCGGTTCAAATCGTGTATGGAAGAGGGTGTGGTCCCTTCCGGTTCGCCCACGTATTACGCACTTCCTCTGGTGTTGTCTTCATGAATGCTTAGCTACAAATTCATCTCTCCAGAGGCGTGGATTGAGTGACGGAGTCTGTGGTCTTTGTGGATGCGAGACATTCAATGTTCGACACGCACTATTGGATAGTGCTATCCCGAGAGCTATCTGGGGAAGCTTAATGATGCGAGTGTGCATGAGGCGGACCGGACCATGTCTTGCTTTGGAGATTTTGTGTGGTTCATCTAAGAGGCATGCGATGAGCTGAGGGTCGCAACTATTTTCACCACTCTCTAGTATATCTGAAGGGCCCGATATGCGTGGATTTATGAGGACTTGATGGTACGAGTGTCACGGCTTTTGTCCGCAGCGGGGCGTGTTGCACATGATCATTTCTTGGTTGGTTCCTGCATTGCTGACGGGGTAGGCGCCTAGCCATGGCCGACCAGCTGGGTGAGTTGGCGAGCGGAATCGTAAAGATTAATGTCGATGCAATTGTGTTTGATAGCACGCAGGGTGTGGGGATTATCTTTCGAGACCATGTGTTGGTGCTCTGCGAGCTTTCTCCTCGTTCATAGATGTTGCTTAGAACCCCTAGTGTTGGAATTGTTAGTCATCAAGTTGGGGATCAGTCTAACGGGCACACTTGGCTTTGATCGTATCGTAATAGAGTCGGATTCGCTCACTTCTGTTCAGAGACTGCAGAAGCAGGAGGTGGATCTCTCCTCCTTTGGGTGTTTTGTGGCATACTGTCGCACTCTTGCTGAGTCATTTGCCTCTTGTTCTTCTTGTTTTGTTAAGCGTAGTGGCGATTTCCACATACACTTTTTAGCAAAGGGTTGCGGATATTGGGTCTTGTTGACGGGGAGTACCTCCCGGTCAGAGTTTTTGCAACATGTAACTCAGATTTGATTTAATATAAATTGTCTTCTTAAAAATAAATACAAAAATTATCACATATACTAAGTAAAAAAAATAGGGGTCAGAGGCCAGAAGGACAAAAAAAGATACAAAATGAGAAAAAAGGACAAGAAAAAAAAATAATGGTTGAGAAGAATGACAAAAACGCGCGTATTCTTACGTGTGTTCTTACATTTGGTTGTAGCAAATACGTAAGAATACGCGCGTTTTTGTCCTCCTCGACCACTATATTTTTTTCTTGTCCTTTTTCCTCATTTTAGATCAAAAACAGTCATTTACAACCTTTAACCTAAACAAATATAAAATGATACATGTCATTCAACGTTGCATTAAAAATAAAAATAATAATAAAACCTCTTTTTTTGAAGGAAAAAAAAAAAACCTTAATACAATAATAGACGGAGACTATTGAATTATTGTAGAAATTTTATGCCAAGTGAAAGAGAAATTCTATGCCAAGTGACTTTATGGTATTCCTTCATTTCTACTCAATTTCATAAGACACATTCTTACATATGTGAAAGAGTATGGACAAGAAACTTCGTAAAACCATTTTATAAAAAAAATGAAAACAACCATCCAATACATCGTATAATGGCGTCTTTAATGACAACACACGGAATCTAACGTTTTTTACATCACAGTACAATCTACCACCGGAAAGTTTGATTATCAGCTCTAAAATCAACTTTCCGACAATTGATTGCTTTCATTGTGATGCCGTGATGAAACTGGTGTGGTACCACTAAGGACACCCATCTTAGAATCATAGATTCAACTTGGGATATGGAACCCTAAAACGGATTAAGATTTCCTAGGATAGGTTCGATGATCAGGTCCAATGTCCCGAGAGCCGGTATTAATGTAAGGTCCTCGGAAGGTTGCTTGAGGTGGTAGTGGCTTTGATGAATCAATTACCGGTTGTGTCCTTGATGATTTTGTTCTATATTTCAACATAAATTTCAAGAAATCAGAAAAGGGTTTATCACACTATAATAACTTTTAAGAGAGTAATAATATTTACTTACGCCATGTAGAAAGGAAATGATAATCCTCCAAGTGCAAAGACTGCTAAGCCAGCAGCAACAATGGCGTTGCGTTTACGGGACATCAAGATTGCAGAAGCAAGATAAGATAACTCTGCAAGGCAACAAAATAACATCATGATTTACAATTTGTGAATGGTGGCGGGTAAACAAAACATATATTAAAGTATTTTAGAATCAAGAACAGAAGAGTGCTGATTTTCGCTACAAAAACGTGTATAAACTCGGGTGCTAATATTAGAAGAGGCCATAGACTTGAGGATAACAACAGGGACAGAAAAATGAGCCTGCAAGGCTGACAAGAAAATGGGGAAATTGAAGAGATTTTATCGCCTTCCCGTTTCATTCAGAGGCTCATAATCAAGAAAAAACTACAGATAGCTCAGAACTATGTCAGGGATCGAAGGTATATCTAACTTGACAACAGAGTAAAACTGCTTGTACTCACCAATGCACATAAGTTAGGTGGGGCCCTTCAGAATTCTTGAAGAATGCAGAATAACTCTGCAATTCGACTATCTTGTCTCCTAAGACCACTGTATGATACCTTTACCTTGAAAATAACAAAGTAGAGGCCAACTTGTCCTCAAACTCAAAAACTTCGCGCGTACTAAGATTGTATATATCAAAAGTAAGTCCCTATTAGAACAATGTCCTTGCTAAGGATAACGTGTCACTGTCACATTCTCCAATTTAATATCTAACAAAACAAGAGTACATGAAAGGAGGATGGCTGAATCTGTTGAATCAAGATCTCTCCCGAAAACTTAAATTAACCTTACCAAGGATTAGGAAGCATGCTATCTACTTGAAAGGGATACAGGGTTAGTTTTCCACAACTGTACACAGCAATCTCTTTATTTCTAAGGCAATACAGAAATCGTAAAAGTGATTTGGGTAAGGACTATCCAGAAACTTCAGCACTCTCTAACATACTCCACGACATAAAATAGTTATAGCTACTGGATTAAGAAATCATGTGAAGTTAGGTAATGAGAACATATGAAAGAGCCTCAATATACCAAGTCAAGCAAAGCAAAAAACACGGATCTGCTCGGAAAATTCTTCTAAAAAGGTTTTGGATGAAAGTGCAGCTATTGAAGGAGAAGAATGGAGTGCCAATGGACACTGAACACATTCATACATGATACAACCCACTCATGCACGTGAAAACTGAGTGCAGCTTCAAGTATCATATTACCAATTCTTGTTTTCTTCTTGCTCAATGATCACAGTTAAATGATTCATCAGTTACAAAATCTGTAACTGGCCGGTGACAGCACAAAGTTCGAGCTCCCCGTAGTTACGGTTACTTCTAATGATTAAACAAACAAAATGCCGCTAAAATGAACAAAACATGATGCTTATAGGTAACAAATGAATAAAGGTTGATGTTTAAATGTAAGAAACATTATTTAAATCAATGCAAATCCACCAACCATACCATAAATTGTCCCAGGATTCAGAATTCAACAAACAGAAGAATAGAAAGAAAACTAAAATGTTGAGAAAGTGCCTATAATAAACTAAACAGACAGTTCTTCTTTTCCCCAATTAGTGAGATGCTTCATCCAGCATATACTAGTGTTTTTTTTTTAAATATGGAACAAAAATTGAAGTCCAGAAATCACACATCTGTAATCAATAGAAAACAAATCCTATTCAAACCTCAGCTCCAGGGAAATGAAGAATCTTATTGAAGTAAAATTACTACAATCGACACTAAAATTCAAAATGAGAATTATACTCCTGCTTCAAGAATTAACTAATCTAAAATCACATCCGTCACAAAAAAAAAAAAAAAAAAAAAAAAAAAAAAAAAAACTAATCTAAAATTACAACAATAGAACATAGAAAGATTACCGATAGCGATTAGAGCTTGTGCGAAACCAAGGAGCCGAAAGAGTTGATACGGCAAACTGCAAGTCTGATACAAAAGGAGTCCTCAGCCTCTGTAGCAACCTACGACGAGAAATTCTTACTCACCCTCCTCATGTGCAACGCTCCGTTCGATGTTTGACATATATAAGAAAATTAGTAAATATCTTCTTGTGCACGTGTGGCATATCCAACGAGCGGTGTACACGAAATCTTCGGGTAACAATTTCCCACTTAAGATAACCAAACATGGAAAGCCCGCTAGCCAGGCACGATTAGGACTACACGTCTCTAATGAGATCGGTTTGACTTAGAAATCGATTCAATTTGATTTAAATTAGTTCAGATATGCCAACAAGCGTCGCCCAAATAGAAGATCGTGATTCGAGTTTCATTGAAGACAAAAAATATGCGTGTGTGTGTTTCTTTCGTATCCGTAAAAAAAAGATTTAATTCAAATACAAATCGTTTCAATTCAGAGATTCACAAATTTTCCATTCAAAAAAAATCATAAATTTTATATTGATTCGGCCAAAAATATGACAAAAAAAACCTCTATTTGTAAAAATATTGATTGATGAAAAATGTAGCATTGTGATTCTATTTGTCGGACGTGAACTACCATAAATGATTGTCGAAGGAAAACTGCAATTTTTATTCAGTCATATCCTATCCGCAGTGCAAGCTGTAAGCACATCAAAAGGCATTGATGCCTTGAGATACGCAGGCCGGCCTTAGCTAACAAATGCACAGGAGAATTACCAGAGCGTTTCAAAGGAAAGAGATAAATAGCTAAAGCACCCAATCAAACTTTTACACCCATCCACTAGGCATCCCAAAGTAGATAGATCTTCCTCCTATTGATTCAACCGTTGTATGATAAAAGAGAGTCACTCTCCACCACGTGGTGTATAGTCAGGGGCGGACGCAGGATCCCGGGTAAAGGGGGGCGATACTATGGGCGAGAGTAAATTTTTAGAGGGGGCAAAAAAAATACACAACATACATAATAGTGTGTTTTCCGAATCTAAGGAGGGGGGGCACTTGACCCCCCTCCCTCCTTCTTAAATCCGCCCCTGTGTATAGCAAGGAGTTCAGCCGAAGCAACATCAATGTGTCCTAATACTCTTTTAGAAAAAAAAAGCACCACATGCATTTTCATAGCAGTCACGAAATATTGCCCTTTTAGCCACTCCGTCATTAGTGATAACTGCATCCGTATTACACTTAACAGTACCAATCCTCGGAGGAGTCCATTTATCCGGCAAATAGCATGGAGATCAATGAGTTTTCTTCATCATGGCATCAACTGACACATAATCCAATGCAGATGTCACTACATGATCTATCAAAGAATTATCATATACAGGTTCTTCGTCATATATCCAACAATATGACTACTTTATTTTTCAATTCTTAGGTGAGAATAATGATAAAGATGTTTGACATGGATTTATTTAGCTTATGTACCCTCATTTTTTATTCATCTTTTTTTAGGAAAAATAAAATTTTATTAATCAATATCCGCAAAACAAGCAGCCAAAACGTCACACGGAGGTGAATTGCCCCAAGATGTCTGCGCAGAGAGTAACAAATTAAAGCTTATCTAGCTAAAAGATGCGCAAAAACATTTCTCAATGCCGAAAAGATGCAAAGGAAACATAGGCAAAACTGAATAGTAACACCAAACAGTCCTGCACTAAACAACCTTGCGTTGTGAGATCTTCCACCGGACTTCGAAGGAGCAACACGCGCCAAACACTCACTCTCCACCACAGCCGTAGGATCCCCAAACGCCTAACCTCTTCAGGTGCCAAAAAATAGCTTTGAGCTCCATGAATTCAACCGAATCTCCTGGGTCAAAAGGATATGCAAGGGAGTGTAAATATGCCCCATGATCATCACAAAAAATGATACAAATACCTGCAGCTGCATCGGTTACTGATGCATACATATTACACTTCACCTTCCCAGCCAACAGCTTCGCCCACTTATCAGCCTGATGTTGGGACGAGGCCTGCACCCGAAAGGTCTCCATCGCCTCCACATACCCTGTCGACGTTGCCAGAGAAGCCGTACATACCGCAGAAACATAAAATGCTCGACCGTCAAACACCGCACAATTTAAGAAATATAATAAATGAACAACTTTTTAAGATTTCAAAAGAGTTATTTGCATTGTTTTTTTAAAATGACTAGTAATATTTCATTGTAACGTAAAAGTAAAAAATATAGCATTTAATATTGTATTGTTTAATGAGAATGTTTTATATTTGGGAACACCACTAAAAAGTCAAAAGACCCTATATTACGGAACGGAGAAAGTATATTTTTTTGATCCCTAAGCTTGCTCTCCATAGTCATCATCAAACTTGTCGTCAACCTGCTTTTCTTCTTATCTCAAATAAAAAAATTGAGTACCGGCTACATGGGTAATTATTTGACGGGGGCTTCCTACGGTGCAGTGGCGGAGCCAGAATATTTTTTCAGCGGGGTCCGTAAATATTTAACACGCTAAATAATTTTTTTCACGGGGTCCGAAATATTTTCTATAAGTAAAATGTAGAGTACTTTTATTTTTAGCGGGGTCCGTGGACCCCCTATGATAAACCTAGATCCGCCCCCTTACGGTGAGTCGCATTAGATTTGCGTACACGTGTGTACGAAGAGACAAAATAGCGCGATACACACGCGCACACGACACACACATCTAGCAGGGTACTCACCGTAGGGAGTTCCCGCCTAAGTATTTTCCCCGGCTACATATCCAGTGGGAAGAAAGAACTATGTGGACCCTTGTTGGGTTTGTGGAATGGACACGTGGAAACAAGAAATATTGTTTGTATTTCATTCAGGGGTAAAAGGATATTTAAAGTACATATTTACTGTGAACATAATAAATTATCGAAATCATGTACACCAAATTAAAAAATCTTTGTGTATGGAAAATCTACATAATAATAATTGTCTCTAATTTAGGAAGATAATATAATTTTTCTGTAAATATCCAAAAACCGAGATATTTCATAATGCAACGGTTGTAGGATAGTGCACCATTAATGGATAACTTAGCTAAGTCAACCTTAATTAATACGAGAGAGTCAAAATACTTTTGTGTTAAGTAAGATAGCTAAGAAGTTAAGCCTAACTTCAACCTTTAAAGAAACTCTTTAGATACCATCCGGGTAAAGTGAAAATAGGGGCTGATGTGTTGAATAGAAGATTAGTTAGTGCGTTTCAGTAGTTCAAGAGTGGTTGGTCAGTTTTGGGTTAATGGTGCAAGGGTTGATCAATTGGGAATCAGTAGTGTTTTGGCTCATTGGTTAGCAAGATCAGAGTCGTTAGAAGTTATCCGAGGGAAGCAAGTGAAGATTTGGCTTTGGTTTGAGTTGAAGAGTGTTGCTGGAGAAGAAGTTTCCAGTTGAGCATGTTTCAGTTTCGAGGACGAAACTCCTCTTAAAGGGGAGGAATTTAATATTACAATTTTCGGAAAATGGCAGACGTGTCATTTTGCGAAAACGAAATATTATATTTTTTGATTTATGGATTAAAGTTTTATAAAAGAAATTATTAATTATGGAAAATTAGTATTTATGGAATTAATGGTAATAAATAAAGTTAATGGGAGAATTTATTTGGGGAATAACCTTCCCATTAACTAAAGAAGTTGCCAAAAGGAAAAATCAGAAATTTGAACATAAACTCCTACGATGAAAGTAAAAGGAGAAGGGCAAAACACTCCTCCAATTATCTTACAAAGTTTTTGATCAAATTCAGACTTGAGTAGAGCAACTGATTCAGCGTGACAAGGAGATCGCTTTGATACTGAAAGTTTGAAGTTTTGTAAAAGGTTGGTTTTGCCCCATTTTTGGATTCTTCAAGTGTTGATCATGTTTGGTTGTGTAAAATCCTTCTATTCGTAGTTCTGGTTGATTAGAAACCTTAATCATTATTTGTTCTTGACTCGATTATGGATTCAATAGGTTTTGGGTTGAACTTTGGAGAAGTGCTGCAGATTTTCCTTGAGTTTACTTTGGAATTTTGCTTTGATAAAAAAAGAGGCTCTTCCTATTGTTTAGTTAGGGTTGTATGATATTAGGGTTGAGTTTTGGTGTTGATTGGTGGTTAGAAATCATTCTTAAGTGTTGTTGTTATGCTATGATATGCTATAGTATGTTTAGAACCTGTTTTGTTGCTGTTTTTTTTTTTGAATATTTTGATGTTAAACATGTTTGGTTTGGGTTGTAAATCATAAATGTGCAGAAAGTTGAGTTTAGGGCTGTTTTAGTGTTTTGGCGCGTGCCAAAGGCGTTTAGCGTGCGCAACCAGAATGTGAGAATTGATTCAGAGTCGTTTTTAGCGCGCGTATGGGGGGTTTAGAGCGCGCCAAAAGTAAATCAGAAGCATACTGAAAGTTTCAGAGAGGTTTTAGCGCGCACCAAAGAGACTTAGCGCCAAAACCTCTGTTTTGTGATTTGTTGAGTTTTAAGTCCCGAGATAAGTTTTAAATGTTGTTTCTTGATCTAATAACATTAAATGAACATTAACAAGCCATGATTAAGCTTCTGATGCGTTTAGTTCCGGCACCGAATGGATTCTTCCTAGAAGTTCGGGACCGTCGGAAGAGCATGCTTGGCCTGTGCTTTGATTGATTAGTATTCATCAATGTCTGTGTAATGTGCTAGACATTTTCCGTGGCTAGTGGTCTAGGTGAGAGAGTAGGAGTTATAGGGGAGCTTTCTTTGAAAACACTTAGGTTGCTAGTTAACAATAAATAACAAACGTATTTGTGTAGTTAAAAGACGAAACATCGTGTTATTGTTGGTAAGGCACAAGTCTATTTCGCAATGTGTGGGCGGTCGGATAAAGTGAAACTTTGCTGGCCCAAGGGGTATAGGAGTATAGGGACTTCATGAATTAATAACTCCATAGGTTTACAAATACCCCAAGTACGGAGGGACTTCACCGATCATGTACACTATTGGGGCTAACCCGTGGCTATTGGTGTGATCCACTGATAGGTTGCGACCAGATACTTTGTGGTCAGTAGCACCATGAGTAGTGTCATTAAAACCGATGTAACAAAGATAAGTTAAGCTAGAAACAAATAGGCACGACATGTTGATGATAATGAAGTGAACCCTAGAATTTGAGTCGGTCTCACAAAGACAACTTAATAATAATGTGAACCTTTCGTTGTAGAACTTAATTATTCAATAGCTTCTTCCTTTTTACAAAGTACCTTTGTACTTACATTCATTGCATGTTTATTTTGTATGCTTTGTGGGATGAGAAGATGAACAAGTTAATCATGAGCTCGATGAGGAGTTTTGAGGATGATATGTGATGATGACGATGCTTTGATGATACTTTCATTTTACTTTATTTTTATAAACGTTGTACTAGATCGACTAAGTTGTATTTAAATTTCAAAACTCATTGTATCTTTTGTTAAGACTGGTTGTAAGATAAGTTTGTTGTACTTTCTTTTATAACTTCGTATTTTGTAAACTTTAGACTTCGTTGTTGTAAGTTAATTTTCTATCTTTAGTTTGTATGAGTTTTTACTTTAGTAGCATTTATGGTTTTACCCGAGTCTTTTTAGCTTCCGTTTGGTTTATTTTAATACGACAACGTAGAGCCTTGTGTATAATATTGGATTTATTTCATGTTATACGCGTCGAACGTTCTCTTTCGGATAAAGACTCGATATCCGAAAGCGAGACGTTACAGATAAACAGTGAAGCATTAAAGCTAATGGAATATCAATAAGTTAACTCTTCGTATGAAGAGTCATAAAAAGAAGCAAGGATCTTCTAAATTGATAGGGTTAAGTGATCTCTTAAATATGAATGTTTTAAGATATTACAAATAAGCATACTCGTTGAATAAAGAGTAGAAGGATCTTCTAAAGTGACATACTTAAGCGTTCTCTTAAATACAATTGTTTTTAGATATTATCGGTAAAACGAAATAGCTTTTTGAAAATCAAAATTACGGCTAAATAATTTAATTTACTTTTGAGAGATTACTTGATCCATTCGTGTTATAATTTATAGTATATTTTGAGATATGAACACAATAAATGATTGAAATTATAATTTATACAAAATCAATAATTATCAATATAATTCATCAAATATATATTTACCGGACTATATAAAATAATAGAAAATAATATATATATATATATATATATATATATAATATATATATATATATATATATATATATATTAGGGTGGAAAATTTTCCTTTAATCTCAACCCTCGTGAATCCCGATCTCGAAAAATTTATGACCCGAAATTTTGGGATTTTTCTCGACCCGAATGAAGCGGGAAAGGGATCGGGTATAAAACTCAATCTTTGTCGGGTTCCCGATCCCGACCCATATATATATATATATATATATATATATATATATATATATATATATATATATATATATCTTCTTTATAGTATAGAAGAAAGATCAATCAAGAACATTACAAAGATTATAGTATTGAAAGAAGAAATTTGGAAGTTGAAAACTAGAAAAAAAAGTTGGAGGTTTTCTTCAAAGAAAACTTTCTTTCTTTATCTAGCTTTCTCTCTCTATTTTGCCTCCCTTGTGTTTCCCTCTCTATTTTTCCTCCTCTTGAATGAGCCTCCAAGCTCTGTTTATATAGGTGGTTGGGTGCCAGATAGGTCCAAATATGAACAGTAATCGAATCTTTCTTTTACTATTTGAACAGTAAAAGTCATGATATAATGGACGACATGAGAAAGAGTACCACAGATCTCGGGGAACAGTAAGTAGTCTGTTGACGGAAAAAACTGTTCATTCGTCGGAGCCACGTTTATCTCATGCGGTAGTCCGCGTAGCGATAGACATGTATGACTTTGACAGATGTCCGACAAACAGAAAAAGAAAAGAAAAATGTGGTGCTTATAATCGCAACCACATGTGTATTAGATGATAGTATTTAGGTAAAGAAGCTACATTTATAGAAGAATAGTAGATTTTTACAGAAGAATAGTATATCTGAAACTTTGACTACCGGTTGCCGGAAACCACCGCTCACCGGAGTTGTTATACAAGTTCCAGGTGGAACCAAACTTCAAAACAAGTATATATATACAGGGACGGAGCCCTAGTGTGGGCTGGGGTGGGCTAAGCCCACCCAGACCCCCACCCAGACCCCACCCACTTTTAATATATATTGCTCATTTCAAACACATCTCAACCTTAATTACAAACTCAACCCACCTACATTAATATATATTTCACATATTATCCTAAAATATTGACAATTATCAATTCCTAATCTCCCACCTTCACCAATATATACAAGCCATTTACCTTTTACTTTTACTTTCATTTAATCATTTATTCAATACTTCTCACCAGCAACCAAATAAAATTGGGAAATTGCCTTAATTAAATTAATATCTATTGGTATGATTTGTTTAATACTAGTATTTATTTGCAATAAGATATTGACCCACTATAATTATTGTGATCCTTAACCCGGACATTCTGAGTTCAAATATTTGTGGGACAAAAAAGTGTGTGCGCGTATATTTTTTTTGGTTCAAAAAAATTAAGTAGTACTAGTATTTATTATGATGCTATCATCAAACAATTTACCGTTCACCTCATTTCCTTTTTCCGGACTAAAATGAGAGGAAACATTTGTGACGTTTCTTTTTATTAAGTAGTACTAGTATTTATTATGATGCTATCATCAAACAATTTAACGTTCACCTCATTTCCTTTTTCCGGACTAAAATGAGAGGAAACATTTGTGACGTTTCTTTTTATTAATATTATTAATTGTTTAGATGATTTTAAATTAATGAATTAACGGTTTGAGGATTACATACGATTGTGGGCCAACATCAAAATGTGAACTAACGGTTTGAAGAATTCACATTACATACGATTGTTGGCCCACATTAATGTGAATTCTTAAGAGCCGAAAGGAAGAAGAACCTAGATAAGCACTGAGAAATTTGAAGATTCTAGGTGTCTTTTGGATCACATTCTTCTCGTTCTTATCATATTTGAGTGTTTTATTGATGGGATTGGCATTAATTATCTGGAAATATATATTTAAATGTGATACCAGGTGTGATTAGCCTAACCTAGCCCACCCGAACTTTTTTCCCTGGCTCCGTCCTTGAGAAGAAGATTTATGGAGGTGAACCTTTCAATAATGGAGAAGTTGTTCCGTACGATCCGAAATACTATGAACATTGCGAGAAACCGCTCCTCCGGGAAGATTTCAGACCCGCAAAAACCGAGGTGTGCTTGGTTAATTTGGAAAGCGTGTGGAGTATGGGTGGTCCGTATTCATTCACGTAATTTTGTGGAATAACGACATTTCTAGGGCCGTAATATGAATTGACTATTTTTTAGCATAGTTTAATCCTTGTGCATGCAGATTGCAGATGATTAATTTACTTTGGTTTTCTCTTTTGGCTTGGTCAGATTGTAACTTAGCAAGTTTTAGACTTCTATGGTCTTGCTACATGCATCTCATGTTGGGTGGTTGTTGTTTTTTTGTTTTTTAAATCTTGTATGGATACAAAATATACGCATGCGCACACCATCGAGACTCAAACCTGGAAACGAACTGAATCTATGACCAGACTGCAACTTCTTTTCAAATAAACTATATCCAAGAACTATAGGCTAGGATGGATCTCCTGTCCAATTACTCTGTCTATCTTCCCCGTCTTCCCCCTTCCTTGACGGTCTGAGTTTTTATACTAATATACTTTCCTCATTCTTTGTCTTTCTTCCCCAAATAGAAAAAGCCAACTCCGTCGTCATATACAAACTGATACTTTAAAGATCTATGAAAGCAAACAAAACATAATTTTGTTAACTCGATCACCGGAATATAATTTCTGGGCAGTAAAAGTTTTGAATAGAATGGAACCACTATATGTTAAGGGTGATTTTATACGTTTTATAAGGATATATTTTATATCAATTCTCTCCATATTCGTATGTTTCTCATAGAAATCGAGCTTTATATTGAAATATTGAGCAAATGAGTTTTAGAAGTATTAAAGTGCAAAATCGAGCTAATTATGTGATTTTATTGGATAAATATCTTTAGATGTAAGATGTTACATTTTGCATGTTTTTATCGTGATGTAGGTACGCTTGCATGAGGTGAAAGGAGCTTAAAAGATGTTCAAGTGATGATTTGCATGGAAGGAAAGAGATAGGGATGAAGTTGGAATGAAGATTTGAAGAATCAAACGAGCGTTTGAGCTGAATGAAGACTGAACCGACGTCCAGCATCCTGAACTGGCATCCAGGAGAAGAAAGTTGAACAGAGAGTTTGGACGCTGAGTGAACAAGCGTCCACCTCCGTCCAGAAGAATGGACTGGCGTCCAGAGGCATCAGACGACTTACTTTTCTATAAATAGCAGCGCGATTTCAACCCTAAAACACACATTATTGACTCTTATTGATACATACTCATTAGAGAAAAACCCTAGGCGGCCCCAGCCCCCTTTTGGGAGGCTGGGGTGGCGGTTAATTAGGTTTTTATTTTCGTTTTCTTTTCTTGTTCGATTCATGGTGCTGTCCTGAAGCTGTGAACTTGGAGCAGCCATGGGAAACTCTTCCAGCAGCGTTTTACTTTCTTTCCTTTGGATATTTTGTGAGTTTAATTTAAAGTTTGTTTCTTTCCTTTGTTTATTTGTTTATGCAATCGATATCGGAAGATGTATTGCTATTTGATGTTTACCGTATGATGGAAATCGGTGTAAACCTTAGATCACCACAGGAAAGATTAGACTTTTAACCTTGACATAACGGAAGTTGATAGGTTAGATTTCTAAGTTGTTAGATCTAATAAATCTTGCACCTTGTTTTGAGAGCGTTAATCTCATAGATCGGAAGATGATGAGATTGATAGACGGATTACTTACGGAAGTAGGAATTCATACCTTTGATTAGGTGAACCACAACTTTGATTGAATCATCATAAGATAATCTAGGGAAGAATTAAGGGTTGCGGGATGGTGGATCATGTTTGTTCTATGTTGATTTGCTTCGGTCATTATCATGATAGTTAGTTTTATTGTTTTCTTAGTTGTAGTTTTATTTTATTTGCTTTTGTTCGCAACGATATTTTCCCGCTTTGGATGACAATCCTCTGTCAGGTTTATTTTCCGTTTTAGTTTAGGTTTAGGAATAATTGTATCAACCTTAGGAGAATTAATGAACTAGATACCCCGATTCCTCGTGATCGACTCCGGTATTAATCGCTATACTACGATCCCTACACTTGGAGAATACCGGATTTATAAATTTTATTACTTGTTTGCTTTGTTATATAAAATCCGAGACACTATACCTTCTGAACCATGGAAATTTTTTTTGAAAATTAAAACAACTTAGCTTTTAAAATTGTTTAGAAAAATTTATCAACCATAAACAATACTCCAATGATGGCTTAATTCTAAGTTTCTAACCCGCCGGATTCTCTGATCTGAAGTCTCTTGGGGAAACAAAAGTAACCAATAGCTAGCAAATAAACAGAGTGCCGACGGTGGTTTGAGTTAATTCTAACCCGCCGGATTCTCTTTTCGGAAGTCTCTTGGGAAAACAAAAGTAACCAATAGCTAGCAAATAAACAGAGTTCCAACGTGAGTAAATTTTAGGCGGACGGTTTTGCTTATTATTTTCGTTATGGGAAAGGGTTCGGACATGAGGGCAGGGCCATTGCCGGCGAGGGCAGCTGATGAACAAAGTGATTTCAGGAAAGTAAGAAGATGAAGCGTATAGAATGTTTTGTTTTGTCAAAACTATGTCGTTTCGCTGAAATTATCAAAAAACAATGACACTTCAGAAAGCACTTGACCCTCTTACTTTAGTTACTTAACTTGGTCAATACAATGAATATTGTTTAATCAAGAAATAAAAACAATGAATACAATTTACCTTTTTCCATTAAATTAAATAAATAAATAAACAAACAAATAAGTAAATAAAAAGAGCCACATTATGCAACCAGGCAACCACTGTACAAAAGAAACCTTTTTTTTTTTTTATAAATGTAAGCCCATCACTAAGTTTTACATTTCTATTCCAACACAAAAACCACATTTATATTTTCCCCTTACGCCTTTTAATCTAATTTTCTTCTTTCGATTTTAATATTGTAGAGCATAGCTATCACTCCATCCCTGTACATTCCCCAAAATGAAGCTCAAAATCTATACATACATAAGCATCCACCTACTTCCATCACCCAAAAAAGCCTCCTTCATAACCTCTGTACATCACCACCACCACCATCACCGCCACCGGAGAATCATACATCCATTGTCTCAGTCGACGTCTCTAGCTTAGGGACTGATTTGTGAAGCATAGTTGTTCCTTGAAATAACATCACTGGATACTCTTTTCTGTATTTGATTAACTGCACAATACATATAAACAAATGGGTAAACAAAAACTAGATGCTCTTTTGTAACAGAAATGGCCCCCGAAGAAAGAAAAAAAGGCTGTTTACTTGTTCGTTGCTCAAATTTTTGAAGCCGAATTTATTCTTCCAAATGGATTCTGCTTCGGATGCAGCTGGAAGCACCATCTCTTCAACTTTTAGGGATGCTAGAAGTTCTTCAACACAACCTAGTAGTGATTGAAAGTATCCCTGAGATACCAAACCAATTATATCCATATTACGTATGAGTTAATCACTGAAAGCATATCTAGATTCGATTATTAAAAGTGCTCTTATACTGCACAAAATAAAGATTCTTATTAGTATTATTATATGCTATAGAGATTCCAGATAATAAAGATAAGTGTTAGTTTGGTATGTTAAATGGAGAATCTATCAAAAGGAAGAAAAAAAGTGCTCAAGGTAATAATAAAAACAAACATAGTTCAAGGATCAGACAAGATGTGAAAAATGAGTGTTCAACAAGCTCACCTTTCCTTGATACTCGCTGCTGGTTGCAACCAGTGGAATTTCAGCCAATTTCCGTCCCAAAACACGAAAGATTCCCGCGGATACCACCTTCGAGCTGCTCAAATGGAGTTATTCATTATCATCTGCAACACTTTAAACATATTTTATATTAAATAAAATGGAACATTACTCACTCAAGTATTAACACAGCACAATACATCCCCCCGAAATCTTGCTCTTGATTGCTTCTCCTGTGTAAAACAAGCAGCAGTCTGACGTTAGCCTCAAACCCTAAACAGAGAGGGGGAAAAGAGGGATTAAAATTAGCTATCACAATCTTTACTAACCCATAGATCATTGTAGGAATAAGATCATTGCGGCTTGATTTCGAATAACCAATGGGATCGAACCGGTCCTGCATCATAAAAGATACGAGAAAACAAAAATCATAATCGGTGGTTATTATATAACTTATCATAAGATGTCTGTCATGAACCATCAGAATCAAAATGAAAGAAGAAATTCTGTCTCTTTTGTTTCATGTTTTTTGCATTTCAATCTCGTGTTTTATCTTGGCACTTTTACCCCTCCTCTATACATTTTTTTTTACCTTTTCATTCCATTTATAATTACATCAAGTGTCAAGTTTTTATTGGCTGGAGCATTCTTCAATACTAGATTTTGGACACGTGGCACTCTGGAATGAAAATGTAAAAGAAATACATAGATAGGGGGTAAGAGTGTCAAGATGAAACATTGAGAATAGAAACCGACAAACCGCGAAACAAAAGGGACCAAAAGTGTCATCATTAACGTAAATTATAAATTCAATAGTGACAGTCAAATATCAGATACAAAAATAGGCATTAAATGTGTCAACAAACACGATATCCTTCTTGGCAATTGTAAAACATCATTCTACAGAATACCGGTCAACAGAAACTCACATGGAAAACAGAGACAGCTCCAGATAACCACTTCCTATCTTCTTCACCAGCCTCTTTACCGCATAGAACTCTCCATGTAAGGTTGAGATCAACTTTACTCTCCGCAACATCACTTTCTTGTTTCTCTCGGATAATGCTCAACATCGAGTCTGGAAGCGTTCTCTCCCCATCATATACAAGCTGTTGTAAGGAAGAATACATAGCTCCGCATTCTAAGGAACAGAACCATTCGGGTGGCAAATCCTGTTACAAAATATAGCGAATTACGGCAAATTGGCAACGATGATTTTTAGGGATTTCTCAACAGTAATAGATGTTGCTGATACCTTCAAGTCATCCACACCGTGCTCTTTCAGGCACCCAATATGATATTCCCTTTCGCACTGCAAGCAAATCATACATCATATTATATACTTGATGCCATACCTAACTGTCAGTTACAGACGAAAGCATGTAGTAACAAGTACCTGATCACAAAGGATAACAGTACGGGGACCGAATCCTGATCTGCTGAAATCACTACCCCTACACACATCAATAACAGAATACTGTTCAGTTTACAAAGGATAGTTCGCATTTCTCCTGCTCAATTTTTTTATGGGAGATAGTAATCTATCATGGTATCAGTGTAGCAGATCCATAAACGAAATTTGATGCCCTGATTTCTCATACATAAAAGGAAAGAAAAAAAAAAACGAACAAACTCCTTGTACTAATGTATCACTGTCATTTGTAGACACACCACGAAAAGGAAACCCATCTATGGAAACATCAGATCCTATGCAGGGTTCGGGAGGGGAAATATAGCTGGAAGAAGTTTGGTAAAAGCAAAGAATTGGTATAGATGGAAATTTTATGATAGCATTCTTGAATCTTCGTTGATCCCCCACCGTTTACACTCACGGGTTTGAGCCATGGTAGCAGATAGAATTTCAAGGACATCCTTCATTACGTTTATACAATGCAAGAAATTAGGGTTGACTTTGTTGTATTAACACACTTAACAAATTCTTCGAAGTTACCAAGGTCATCTAAAAAATTGACATATCGGCCACCATAACCGGCTAAGTAAATAAAAGGAAAAAAAATGCAGATTTGCAATATGGGCAAAGTGCATCAGATTCAGGTAACTGTTTCCATGTGTAATCAACTACCAAACTCTATACATCACATAGATTTTATATTGCAGACTATAGAACAGGCCACAAAACGGATTTTATAACGGAGAGCGCAGAAACGACCGCAAAATATGGATGACAGAGAGCAAATATTGGAGCACTAACACAGAGGGATGCATATAACTGACATAAATCATCGCCAAACAAAGAAACAAATCCATAATCCACATCCACAAATAGAGAACAAGTATAAGGTGCTACCTGCAGAGAACACATTCACTTTCATTAACTTCAAAAGTTTCAACAATGCGAATGCATCGCTTTTTTATTTCTTCAAAAGGATCAACTCCAGCAATCCTTCCAGCAGCAACTGCGTTGATGTTAAATGCGACAAACTTTTCCCTCTGAAACATATCCTCACAGTATCTGCAATACCATTTATCCTGGGGGGTGTTTGGTAGATTAATACACTCTGTATTAAAAATAAAGGGAGCAAATTAGCAACTTACGCCATCAAGAAAACGTCATCAGAAGTTTTTGTTGCATATATATCGATTTCTAAAAGAGCCGTAAACAACAATTCGCAATAGGTAACTTAAGTTCAAGTTATTTTACAGCACATGCGGTTAAAAAATGCAAATGTCAAGAGCTGAAGTGTTCTACTCTCATGCTAGTAATAATAAGAAGAAAAAAAAGATCAGCTAACTGTGTTGACCTTTGTGAAAGGCTCGTGGGCAATTATAAATGTCAAGAGCTGAAGTGTTCAACTCTCATGCTAGTAATAATAAGAAGAAAAAAAAGATCAGCTAACTGTGTTGACCTTTGTGAAAGGCTCGCGGGCAATTATCACAACACAAGAGCTCCCCCATGCCTTCGCAAATTGAACACACGTCATCACTTTCATCGGTTGATATATTCAAAGCTTTCTTTATCTCTATAGACAATTCATGAAGAGAAACCCCGTTCGACGTGTAGATATGGAGGTACCTGCCAAAGCCACATAAGTCGATCCATATGAGAACCTATAAGATAGAAGCTTAAAACCAAAAAAAAATCAATGACTGCAGGAACATTGAATCAAATTCATATCAGTGTACTCACGGTTTTCGGCGAGCAGCAAACCCTGCATGACTCTCAAACAAAGAGGGACTAACCTGTTCAAAATGAAGAACCTGTCAATATTCAAGCCAGCACATCAACATTCAATACAAAAGTTTACCCACATACCACTTGCTGGCAACAATGGCAATAGATTCCCTGTCCCGATTTATACCCCTCACGCATTTTCTGTCCAACAATATGAAGAAAAGACGATCAGAGATAATCCAATGCAGAAGAGAGAAGATTATTTCATCATTGCTTGTGTGTGTTTGGACAGGAAAAGAACAACACAAAATCAGAGGATATTCTAACAAAAAAAATCCACATTCTCTATTAGCAAAAAGTATCGAGTAAAAGTTCAGTCAACCTTTCCATTAGCATAATAGGCTAATTCAGTTCGATCAGGAAGCAAATCGGACTCAAATACCAATTTGTGCAGCCGCAAATCCCTACAGTAGTGAGAAATAAAATGGAAAGATCCGCAAGCTAAAGATCAAACTGTACAATATTCTTAAAGAGAAGTTGAAATAAAATTTAATCAGCAAACAACTGAATGAAAGAAACACACACACACACAAAATGATACTTACTTCTTTGTCACCTTTCTGTGACCCTTGCTTTTGGAGTGACTAGTAGATGTCAGTTTAAGTGTCTTCGCAGAGGGGACCGACGGCGACAACCTGTTTTAATAGATATATTAAGATATTCACATAAATGTAATTCACAACTAGAAAAAGGTCTAAATATCAGGATGTCTCGTCCAAAAGAATGGATTTTTCATAAATTTGCAGAGGAAAGACGCCTCAGACGACGACCTATTTTCATAGATGTAGCTCGTTAAAAAATCAAGGGCACAGCCATCATTTTTGGGTGAAGAAATTTTGGGTGAGATGTTTGGATTGCATCAGGTATCATGCCGAATAAAGTAGGTGTTGTGTAATGATGTATTGTGAAAACAAAAGTATGACAGAGAAAATTACTTTATTCAAATAAAAAGTGTTTTATTTGGATGAATAAAATGGTGCAAAAAATAGTGTATTAACTCATACACAAACTTACCCTAAGATGTTAGGTCATAAAGAAAGAACATCCCTTAAATCTATTTTGCTGAGGAAAGCCATCTTTCAATAAGAATCATGGTGATGCAGTTAAATTATGCACACGAGGAGTTTAAGAATAATGACAATAATTAAAAGTTAAGACGAAAGGGTAAAAGCAAAATGGAGCATAATTGGATGGTTATGAACAGAGGCGAGGTTCAAGGAAAACACATGTTAAAAGGGGGAGTTAGAGGCCAAAGAATACAAAACGGGGAAGGCTTTAGTATAGTTTGTAGTTGGATGGGTGTTAGGACATAAATCATGTAGGACAACAAAACAAGGACAATGCATCCAATACCATAGGTAAATGCTACATGCAGATTACAGTTGGGAACCAGTTGGCTACATCCACATGGTGTGTTATCCTCGCCACTTAACTCAATTTTTTCGATCCAAGTTCTAGGTATACTTTTGATTCAGCAGGCACTTAAAGCACAGCCTAATTCTAGGTATACTTTTGATTTCTTATTGGACTTCTCTATCAGAAAAATCATCTAATTCTATCATAGGGAATAGGGGGGGGGGGGGGGGGGGGGGGGGGGGGGGGGGGAAGAAAAAAAATGTGACCAAACGAAGAAAACATAGCCAGGGATAAACAGTCAAATTACTTAGTTTCATGCATCAGATTTATTGAATAAATAAAAAAACGGAGTACGGAAAGAAATGAAGCATAACTCTTGGTGACTGTAAAAAGAAACATAAGCTTCTAGACACAGAGTAAATCTTCTGCAATAGATTAAATTTAATAATTTAACTTTCAAATAGGACAGCCTTAGAAATTACCGTTCACGAGTATAATTCAGCTTGGCGGGTAAAGGTTGGGGATCTACAGAAATATGTGGCAAACAATTTTGCGCCCTTGTCTTACTTGGAACAGGGGAAACAACTTGACAATTTTGCGCCCTTGTTTTACATAGAACAGGGGGAACAACTTGGGAGTCACAGGAAGCTATACATGTGTCACAAAGCATTCTTCCATAAGTGCCGTATTGATGAATGGAACCTAGAATATGCGCCAGACCAAAAAGGAAAAATTAAAAGAATTATAGTCAACTTCCCTGCAAATGGAAAACAAAAAATGGGCAGGCAGACATGTGGGATACATGTATATACCGTGACAGTGCAGACAACTGACAGATGCTTCTGCATTTACATGGCCAACAGCCACTTGAATTGATTGTTCCAATAAGTCAGAAGGGACAGTGTTACATAAATTAAGAATATCACGAAGGGGCTTTCCATTTTCCAAGTGAATGTACTCAGAAGGGCGCTTGTTACCACTACCAGCATGCAACTCAAAGTGAGTCGGGCTCACAACCTACACACATGGCCACTATGAGAAATGTACAAACAAAAGGCGTTTGATAAAACAAAACATAAAAGACCACCAACCTTACTCCCTTTGCAATCTTTACAGAAGCACAATATGCCAGAGCCACAAATTTCCCCACGAAGACCAGCTTCTGTTGACACCCTTGCCTAATACATTCAGCATAAACAAAGCAAAATAAAACCATTAGTGCAACTTTAGGTTATCAGGAAGCCGACTGCAAAAAGGGATTTTGGTGATTACCTTGGAACCTTTAACATAGAATACAGGTAGCCCCTCAAGATAACCAGATTCAAGAAGTTCCTTCAACCTGCTAGGATTTTTCTTCGACTCAACCTTCTTTGACATCTTTAATTCCATCTTCACAGATGAAGACAGTGGACTGCCAGCATCAAACTGTACTTCACCCTTATCATCTTCTACTCCTGACTGCTCTAAGGCATTAGAGCTCGTTTTCAACAACGAGCGAGTAAACCTCCTTACAGGTGCAGAATCATCAATATCCACAACAACCTTTACACCATCTTCTATCCCACTTTCTTCCAAGGCTTCTACTCCAGACTGCTTTAAGGCATTAGAGCTGGTATTCAACAATGAGCGGGTAAACCTCCTTAAGAGTGCAGAATCCTCATTGTCCACAATAACCTTTACATCTTCTATCCCACTTTGTACCAATGCCTCCACTTTAGGCCGCCGAGTATAATGCCTTACAGGTGTCAGTGCCTCTGAAGCTTCACTTTCTTCCACAACAACTTCTCTTTCCAACCCCACCACTGCATTCGTGCCTTTAAAATCAGCATCAGAAGTTTCTATTGCATTTCTAACTTCCACACTTGTACTGCTCATCCCTCTTTCCATTACTACTTCTGACAAGTGCTCATTCACTCTCTCCAAAACACCAGCCATGGAGCCCTCCAAATCAACATCGTCACCTACACTAGCATCCATTGCATCCACATTCATCACCACATCACTGTCTGCTAACTTTTGCCCCCTAACTCCCTTCACGTCTTCTTCTGCCATTTGATCCTCAACCGTCATAGATTTTCCATCATCATCACTAATACCATCCAGCACATCGCTCTTCATCTCCTCCTCCTCACTTACCAATCCCACCTTCTCCTCATAATCCCCATCACCGTTATTGCCCCATAAACCGTCAAAAAGACCAGCATCATCGTCCTTTATCTCTTTGATAACCTCATGCCTAACCTCCTCCTTCCTCTTCTTACCATTAAACCTCCTTAAACTCCTACAGTCGGTAAAAGCAATTTTGGCTGCAGTCTTAGTCCTCAACAACTCATTCTGTGACCTTGTAACTCTTCTGGCTCCAAAATCCATCCCACATTCACCTTGTGCTTTTATCATCATTCTAAACTCCCTCTTCATCCCTGCCCTTATTCTGGAAACCACTACTTCCTCAACCTCTCCCCTTTCTCCATTCCCATTCGCCATTGCAAACCAATCAATCAGTAGATAAACAAATTACACATATAACTAACAAATTTCCAAAAAGCAACCTCGGAATTGTCTCATGAAACTGAAGAAACAAACCACCCGAATTTCCGGTATTAAATGCCGATTAAAACCCAGGAAAAACTCAAATATATATAGATGAACACCAATTTTCCAGTTACGTCATCACATGCATGCTACGTGAATATACAGGTTCATGGAAGGATACGGATTTCCCCAAAAGCAGGGTTTTTTCCAGGAATCTAACACGACGATTTAGTTTTTGAAAAAAATCGACGTATGCGGCCGGAGGGAGAAAAGGGGAGATACGGAGAGTCGAAGAGATTGACTGACGATCGGGAATTAATGTTTTCCCAAAACTACCCCTGTGTGGGCCCTTCCAATTTTTTGGGAGATTGGAAATAGCTGCGATATTAATATTATGCGGCTCCTTAACCTTTTGTCTTTTGGATTATTATCCTACTAGTAGTACTATTTTTGACTTAAATTAGTAAAATGTATTATAGGTAAAAATAGAAATTAGGGTTTAACTCGGGCCGAGTTCAACTTGGGCCGAGTTGAGTCGGGTTTTTACATAATATTAGACGGATTGAATTTATGTTGGTATGGGGATGGGTTTTCGGATTTTATCGGTAAATCATACATGAGTGATCAAAATTTTATGTTATAAATTTCAAACACATATTCCATCTAAATTGAATTTGATGCCACATCTCCATATCGATATACATTAAAAAGAATATTTTTTACTCTATAAAATATGAAATTTTATTAGGAGTCAAAAAATTAGAAAAAGATGAAAGTTAATCAAAACTGATATGAATCGATACGACCTATTGTTGTAATAATATTCGAGTTGGTTTGGGTCCGTTCAGAGAAAATATATTAAAACAATCAGACCAACCAATCATCTATGGGCCAAAACCAACCCAATTTTTTTGGATTAAATTGGTTTGAGTTTTTCGGGTTGATTCCTTTCGGTTTGAGATTAGTTCGGGTTTATTGGATTTTTTTTTTTTTTTGTCACCTCTAGAAATAATCAGTGGTGAAATGAATGCCGCCCTTTCCATAAAAAGCTTGTTATAAGGTGAATTAGTAATTTATCAACTCATAACATAAAACAATCAATAGTATATAAGGGGTTAGAGAGATCTTCTTTTGGCAATGGAATAGAACACGATAATTCACTATGATGTTTAATACGTGACGGAATAAAATTGATGACATTCGGTATGTATATATGAGTTGACAAGTGGCGCCGTGTATGATGACGCAACGTGCACGTGGTGTGTGGTGGTGGGGGTGGTGGAGGTTGGCGGTGTTGTGGTGAGGTGGATTGTTGTGAGGTATGCGATGGCAATAGCAGGTGGTGAAGATTTAGGGTGGCAGTTGTGGTAATGGGTGGATGGTGGTGGGTATACACTTGTAGTGTGATGGTTGATGGTGGTGATGGGTGGGCATTGGTGGAGGGGGTTATGTTAGTGATGGTGGTGATGGGTGGGCATCTAAGTAATATTTGGTGGCGTTATTTGGTCACTAACATAAATTATTATCAACGATAATACCAAAGAATAGATCACAACGTAGAATAAATCGCGGCATTTCTATTTCTTATCATTAATGAATACACCATTGATCTTGTGTTCATTCATTTGGTGAAGAAAAAAACCACGTGTCAAACGGTCTGAAGAATATAAAAAGTGATTTGGTATTTCAACGTCAATTTTGGTGACGCTCGTATTGCAAACGGCCATCGGTTCCAACGTCAAACGGTCAAACAGTCTGAAGAATATAAAAAGTGATTTGGTATTCCAACGTCAATTTTAGTAACGCTCGTATTGCAAACGGACGTCGGTTCCACCGACGTTATGTTGTTCAAAATAATAAAAACATTTAATGTGGTGTGCAAAGTGTTTTTATAATCCGTCGGTCTTGACTTTTTTTTTCCATTTTCTTCACAAACTACTAACGGTACACGTTTAATTAAAAAAAAAAAAAGGTGTCATGTGTCAAAAGATGGCCACATGACCAATTATGGGCAAACCCTCTTGACTTCTTATAAATATAAATAAATAAAATAAAAATAATATACCTTGATAACAAAGCAAGAATCATACGTACAACATAGGATTCCATTTTCTATATGAAGACAACATGAATCAAACTTTTTAAACCCTCCAAGATAAGCATATTCATATGTAAATATTAGTTGGAAAGCTAAAAAAACCAACACATTGCTTCTCCCAAATGCACTTGATCACAAATATTCTCAACCTTTTTCTATGTACAAAAAGAACCCATAATTTCATTAAGCCCTTCAATTCACACACACAAAGATATTTGCATTAATTTTTTAACTAACTATTCCACATATGGCAAATCCTCCGGCACCAATTCAACATCAATATGGTACAACACCAAGAAGACCAAGACTCTTAAGAATCATAGCTATGGTTTTATTAGGCTTGATCATCCTCACCGGTCTAACCGTCTTAATCATCTGGCTCTCCGTAAGACCACGAAGGCTCGTGTACACCCTCGAATCAGGCTCGATTCATGACTACAACCTAAGCCATGATCGTCATCTCAACGCGACGTTCGATTTCCAGCTAAGAGCCTACAATCCCAACAGCAAGATCTCGATATACTACGATCGGGCCGAGGCGACGGTGTCCTACGATGAAGAGACACTAGCAATGACTGGTATACAACCATTCTATCAGCCACATAAAGATGTGACACATATAGGGTTGAAGTTTGTTGCTAAAGATGTGGAATTGTTTGATGACGTGGCAAAGGATTTGAAGAGAGATAAAACAAAAGGTGAAATTGAATTGGAAGTTCGTGTGAAAGCAAAGTTAAGGTTTAAGGTTGGGATATGGAAATCAAGACACCGTACATTGAAACTGTTGTGTGCAGCTGCAGTGGTGTATTTGTCTACATCAAAGACTTTTGAGAAGACAACTTGTGACGTTGATCTATAAGTTTGAGTTATATTTGTAAAACATGTTCATTATGGTTTATATCATTAATTGCTTGTAATTTTCATCATTTCCAAATTTGCTTGTTTCTTAATTTGTTGGTTTGTTTAATTTCTTCTCATCCTCATTTTTTTTTTTTTGGGTTTCTTTGAATGTAATTAAGACGAGCGGTTATGGTATACATTATGTTATTTTTTTTTTTTTTTTTTTTGAATACAAGTAAGACGGGTGGTTATGGTTACAATATTGTTGATAATGGAATTGTTTTGCAAGATCTTATTGACAAGAAAGTTAAAGATATTGTTGATGATGCAAGTGAATTTCACTTATCAATAAGACTATCGTTTCGTTTACGAGTTCACATTTGTAGCAATGTTTCTTACGACACAATGGTTTTGGTCTTGAATTTGATGATATATATTTCAAAACTCGAGAAACGACAAACTTACCGAGTGTCCTAGACAAACTTACCGAGTGTCCTAGTTAATCTTCTTACGCGAATGAAATGCTACGAAATGCGCCGTATTTTCAAAGTGTTTTTGTGGTGAAATGAGATGCGAGATGCGTATCACTTTCTGGTCAAGAAGGAATTATATAATGGGTAATGATAGAGTTACTTTCTTAAGTCAACATCATTTTTATACCCAACATAATCTTGTGGTTGTGATTTTTTCAAGTTTTTTAAATCATTTTTACAAGTGAAAAACATGTGGTGAAATGATGATAGTGTAAAAATAATGTACACTTGAAGGAATAACTCTATTACTCCCCTTATATAGTAGAGGAAGGGGGTCTGATTGTGTTAATTCAACTACAAATCACGTCTATCAAATAATGCATTTTGACCCCTCAAAAAAAAAAAAATTGCATTTTGAAGTTTGTATCAAATTAATCATAATCAATCACGTACGACAGTAACCGCTTCGTAATTCACCCAAGATTCTTCTAGAATCAATCATTCGAAAAATTTGTCTAGATTAGGCTAATCTTAATTATAATTAATTTTTATGTATAAATTCACAGAGATTTTGTCCAAAAAAAATTAATTACTAACCAAGCCCGGGACGGCCAACCGGCTATAAGATCACGGTACTTGGTACAATACCTTGAGTTCCAACGGCGGTAATCCAATCAGTCAACATCCAGCGTGATTAAATATGGGTAATCATTGTACCTCGCCAAAAAGATATGGGGAGACACATAAGACATGTATGAGAACATAAATTCATGTTTTTTTTTTATGATGAAATGTAAAAATATATTAAAACACCAAACGAAAGTTTGGGAGCTACAAAGAAACTGATCTATTAATTAATCTACAAAGGAAAATATATTAATTCATATTTAAGTCCATGTCTGACGATGCTAAATGATGCACCACCGGAATAACAGGGTCACGTGTAATCTAAGGGTGAGCTGTAAAGGAATCGGATAGCTGTTACTTGTTGGAAAGATAGTGTTTTTGTGTGTTTTAGGGCTGAGTCCAAGAATGCATCTTGGATTGCCTACGTATCCCGTGTGAAAGTCCAGGAATCAAGTCTTACGTAGTTCCTGGAATGATGTATTTATAGGCACATGTCCTTCTTCTGCCCTAAACTTGGGGCGGTTTGGTTTATTGATGTAAATACCCTTAAATGGGCCTTGCCCTCTTGCCCAAGCAACCTGTTGGATAGTGGGCCCAGGTGTCTGGACAGGAAGTCCTGGTCTCGACTCGATTCATACCGACATGGGCGTTCGATGTCGGACACTTGGAGAGTCTCCCCTTAGTTGTGGTCTTCACTGGTACGTCTCGTATCGACCCGATGCGGATAACTGATACAGACTTTTCCACATGCCAGTTGGATCAATCAGATAACTCCACGTGGAGGTGTGAATTCCCGTATCATCAATGTCTATCCTATGTGAACATATAAAGATCCATAACATCATACTACCAAACATATCTTTAATGCTTGTAATTTATATGTAATTTACAATCTTAAACTTCTAATTGCTATGTTTATGTTTACGACCCTAAACTAATAATTGTGAATGAATTACAATCTTAAAACTATTGATTGTTTGATTTACCATGCGAAACTATTATTTAGTTTAATTGACAATCCCAATCCATTATTCATATTCCAAACTTCAACCTTGTTTTATCTCGTGTAGTGTTGAAATTATGTGTTAAACATATCAAATAATTTTGTAATAGCAACTTAAATTTGGTTTAGGTTCATTTAATTTGGGAAATGTCAACATTTTTTGAGCTATAAAAAAACTTTCAGCTCATATATGAATAACAACTAAGGGTTGAAAATCAAGTAAAAGTAACCGTTTAAGGATATAAATCGAGTTTGAGAATGCGTATGCGTATTTCATATAAGATGCGTAGTTTAAGGTTGTAGATCAAACAAAAATATTACTTTAGGGTATGCAGCAATAATGATATAGTAGTGTTATGACCAAAACAATGCAGCCAAAACGATTTAAAACACATATATTTACACCATTGATTTTCATTTGATATCAGACATGCACCCAAGGTTACGGCTAAGGGCCCCTGTTTATTGTTTAGTCTAATGCGTTTATTAGTTCACAGACATGTTTTATCTTTTGAAAACCGTTTGGTTCTTTAATTAAGAGGGTTCGGTTTTGATAAAGTGACCGAGAGCTTCTAATTACTCGGGGATGACCGTGTTTAAGGCATAGTGACTCGTATGTGTTTCATCATTATTATTAAAACAATAATGTTAATCTCAATTAGTCGTGACATAAATGTCATGGCCAAATAATTTCTCATAAAGATACTGTCACAACTTGATATAATAGCTTGTGTTATAATGAAACAATCAAAGCATACAATATGTCATTTTGTGTGATATCTCACATTGAAAGTGGGAAGTTCATCACCACCACATAAGTGTGAGACATAAATATATTGTCAACTCATGTTAACCCTTTTAGATCAAGAGATGACGGAAGTTTAAGCAGTTGATCGGATCATTTATGACTCATTTAGCGCAACCATGTTACGGAATGGTATTCAGAGCCGACCATCCATCATTACTCATTTAGCGCAACCAGGTTACAAAATGGTATTCAGAGCCGACTATCCGTCATTACTCATTTAGCGCAACCGGACATGAAGTCTGTGGGCGTTAGATGTTGATCGCATAACGTGGCATATGTCACATTACCTATCATATTATGATGTGAAATTTATAAAGTAAATTCGATTACACCAACATTAAAACATACACAACAAACCTTTAGACTAATTAAGGAAAATCTTATATATTACACAACCGTTTTGTTACAACAACGAAAAACACAACACAATTTATTATCATTGATCATGATATACGACTTATTGAGTATGAGGTCTATCATAATTAAAAGTGCACGTTGCAACGGATTGCAAGAACAAGAAAACAAATATAAAGACCGAACACACATAAATCAAGAACAAAAAGATTTAACGTGGTTCCCGACAAAAAGATTTAACGTGAATTATAATACCACCATTGTTTACAAATTTACAAATTCTACAATCAAACTTGGTTACCACGGGTGAGTATTTATAGTACTCATAATTAAACCCTAGCCGACTAAACAACAGCCTTAGACGTGATTTCTCCATATAAGAACCAACTCCAGATGAAAATCTCCCAGATTGATAACTGTGTTAGGAAATCACTAGTTTAACGCAGCGGAATTTAAAATTTTGATTTCTTTTTACAAGATCGTCTTCGTTTAACACAATGAACACGTTAAGTAGTTTGACGGAATATACCTTGGATGATCTACAAGACCGTCGCTTTGACCGTCAACGGAGAGTAGTACAGTGCGCGAGCCGTCCATGCGTCCGGCCTCTATCGATAATCCACACGAACTCCTCTCCGGAATCCTCCTTGGATTGTAATCAGAAAAATCCGGCTGCTAGACCGGTCTTTTTCTCACTCTCTCTAACTCTCTACTAGAAACTCTCTATTTACTCAAGAACTATTAGCTCTTAGAATTGTGATGTACAAAAGAGCTAGCCAACCTCTTTCTTATATAGGGTGATAGGCGCCCCAAGTCTCCCCAATCTGATTAGGAAAAGCTTTCTAAAAGATAGATGAAAGAGAAAAACTTTTTCCCAATAAAATAAGGAAAATTGCTTTTGTTGATTTATCTCTTTTATTATAATAAATATAGCCAATATCTTATATTGATTATATTTATCTTATTACCATAAATCTATTTTTCCAAAATCACTTAATATCCAATATTAATAGTATGGTAATCTTATTAATTAAATTGCACAATCCAAGTGTATCTTATACATTTATGATCTACGCACCAAATGCCAGTTTATGGGCTTCCGGAATATTTTTTAATTAATATAATTTGTGTATAATTAATATCTTGTATTTTATTTTATCATAATAAATAAATACCACCATATTAATTTACCACTATAACCATTATAGTCTTGAGATAAACTTTCCTTATTTGGTTATCAACTATAACCGCGTTTTAATCCGACTCGATGTTCATGTGTGACCCGATAGGCTTCCGAATATGTTGGCCGTAGACACAAAGTGCAAATTACGAAAATGCCCTTCATGTCTAACGATCACGGGATAGCGTCTAGCAACACACCGTGACCCTCAATCATCGGAAGAGTCAAAAGCAATGACTACTACCTTTCATGTAAAACAGTTACCGTGTAACTTACAATCCTATCGATGTAATAATATCTGTACGATCGTATCTCGAGTGTCGATACATTAACGATCGTATCTTATAATCGGGATATTATGCTCTCTCAGAATAACACATTCACTCCCACTTTGCAAAGATTCACGAAATCTAGATATTCCTTATAAGAAGGTCATTTTGGATATTCATTCTCAATCATGGGACACGTGATTCCCGGACGAACTAACATGTATACTCCGCATGCTTCAGTATCACACCAATCACTAGCTACCACATGATCGCCCCATGGCTGAGGGAAACCTCAATAGTGTCAAAGCATGACAACCCACACCGTGATGCCATGAAGACTCCGGTCTTAAGGATAATTACACAACTGCCACATAGTGTGACACTTAGTGTAAGTGGGTTAGTCTAACGTACGCATTCTCAAATACACGTCCACATACAGTCCAAGTGTCTCTACACTTCGATAAATGAGATCTATCCCTATCTTCAATAAGATAGAAGACATCCAATACATTTTAGTCTAATCGTACTATCAATGTCCCATTTGACAGTACATATGACTAGAGACATTTAAGTACCAAACTTGTTAAAGCTGATGTACCTAAATCGTACTTAGGTACGCGGATCCTTATTCAGGTCTGACCGACCACCGACGTTAGAGGATAAGGCCACCGGCCACTGCTACCCGCGAGCTCACAAACCAAATTAGAGCCGCGAGTCTCCGGATCCATTTCAAGACCTCAACCTTATGCAGCCACAAAAGGGGATTAGGGGGGCCGACACGCGACCTCAGTCAGTAAACGGGTCCGCCAGCGACCTCGATCCTGTGTGGCCGCCGCCGAGATATTCGATCCACTTACCATCTAGATATTTAGTTTACTTAACTATTAAGTTTACTTAACGACTAAGTTTCCATCTCCTATAAATAGGGAGCTTTGTAAACTCATTTGAGATATGGGAAAAATGATATAAACACATGGCAAAGCCGAATTGCCCCCGTCTTCTTCTCTGATATAGCACCATCGCCGGAATCCTACACCGCCGCCGGGCACCACCGGAAAACACTACTAAAACACACTTTATATAGCCTTATATCCCTCAGTTAAACACTGTTACCGCAAACCTGATGTTTTACGCTACATCAGTTGGCTCCGTTACCGGGAACTCGACATTTTTCAACGTTTTCCGGCCAGATGTAGAAATTCCGGCGGCCTGAAACCGCCCATTTTTTATTTTCCGGCCAAGTCTTCAACAAGATCTACATCTAGATCTCAAAATTTTCAGCAAGATCAATAACCAAACCTTTATCTAGATCGACTAGATCTCCTTCTAAATCTACAAAATCTCCATTTAGATCTACAATGGCCATTCATTCGTTCTGAGTAATCAGGAAAATCATGAACAAAACCTTCACCCATGAAGTAGAAGAAGACCCATCTTCAAAGATTCGTCATTTGTAATACAGCTCCTTGAGGATCAATTTCCTTTCAACCCCATGGATCCAAGCCTTAGAAGGAAATTGGCAGACCTGGGTTCCAGGCAAAGTTTGGACCTCAAAGGGGGCTCCGGGACCGGCGAGTTCGTCTTTCAGTTCCGAGGTCGATTCAGTTCTACGATCTACAAGATAGACTTGGGTATGATCTGGCGAACAAGGCGGTGGAATGGCCGCTCACGGCGGCGTAATTGGTTTCATCTTGAGCCAGCTCAAGTCTTTGTTTATTATCGGAAGTAGTGGAACCTCTGGCGTCGGTTAGTTGTTGGAGCGTGTCCGGAAGTGGAGTGGAAATTGATAATGAAGATGAAAGTGTGTTGTTTCAACAACAAAAAGAATCTAACGGGCCGCTTCATTTCTCATGGCCTAAAACTGCAAAAGCAGTAAACAATTTGGAGGATGGATTGCATTCTTGAGGTTGGATTTCACGACAGCAAATCAAGTATTACAAGCCGCTCCAAATAACAGTGCTACGGGATTTGTTATACATATTAAAGCAGGTGTGTTATATTATGCCTATCATATAACATATATATTTAAGAGTATCAAAAATAATTGTCATATATTACTTTCGCCAAAGAAAAGGAGGCAAGAAATATGCTAGACCATATTTGAAAGGTAATGATCCATTGCTACACACATAATAAAATACGAGATCTCAATCTCTCCACGTTCGAGTTCTCTTATTACGACCACTCAAGCCTGTTTTGAAGCAGACGTGTTTTGAGACAGATTTTCAGATTGGATTGTGTGAGATTTATGGCTTATGTGAATGATACTCATCGGCCAGCTCTAAGCCCGACCTCGGTCGGCCAGCTCTAAGTCCGACCTATCGGCCAGCTCTAAGCCCGACCTCGGTCGGCCGGCTCTAAGTCCGACCTATCGGCCGGCTCTAAGCCCGACCTCGGTCGGCCGCCTCTAAGTCCGACCTATGGCCGGCGGCTCTAAGCCCGACCTCGGTCGGCAAGCTCTAAGTCCAATTAAAGCCCGACCTCAACATTTATTTCGGACAAGTTACTCGCAATCTCAATCTTGTCCCAAACAAGGGGGCCGCAGGGAGAAATTTTAAAACAGACGGGAATGATCTGAATTATACATTTATTTTAACCAAGCCCGCAACGACCTTGATTAAAACAAGGGGGCCACACATTGGAATTTTTTGATTCAGTTATCAAGTTCAAGTCAGACTTTATTATCGATTATTTTTAGCGAGCTCGATATTTAGCGCCCTCGACCTCACCAAAAACAAGGGGGCCATATATCGGATTTTTCGATCAAGTCAAAAAGTGCAACAAAACAGTCCGATTCGAGACAAGTATTATTATTCGCCCTAAGTATTTTCGGCGAGCTCGGTTTTTAGCGCCCTCAATCTCACCGAAAACAAAGGGGCCGTACATCAGATTTTTCGATTCAGTCATCAAGCTCAACAGAAACAAGTAAGGCTTTCAATTCAATTATTTTTAGCAAGTTCGACGCTTTAACATCCTCGACCTCGCCAAAAACAAGGGGGCCCTATATATATATACATACACGGACATGTCGGACCCAAACGAGCGAACTCGAAAAAGATGGAATATTTCGAGCAAAAATAAAGTAAACATTTTATTACATGCTCCATGTCGGCGAGCTCATCGACATGGATTTCTCTACAACGAAAAGCCCGACGGAGCGTTGTCGGCAACTAAGCCCGACAGAGCGTTGTCGGCGACTAAGCCCGATAGAGCGTAATCGGCGAAAAAGCCTGTCCGCTACATGCACAGCATACAACTGGTGGTTTTTATCAACACTAGTTCAAGCCCGATAGAACGTTATCGGCGACTAAGCCCGACAGAGCGTTGTCGGCGACTAAGCCCGACAGAGCGTTGTCGGCGATCAAGCCCGATAAACGAGGTCGGCATCATATTTTGGAGTTCGCCCTCGAGCGAACATTTATAAGCCCGACGCCAGGTCGGCATCATATTTTGGAGTTCGCCCACGAGCGAACCTTCTTATAAGCCCGACTCTAGCTCGGCATCATATTTTGGAGTTCGCCCTCGAGCGAACATTTATAAGCCCGACTCTAGCTCGGCATCATATTTTGGAGTGCGACGCCAGGTCGGCATCATATTTAGAGTTCGCCCTCGAGCGAACATTTATAAGCCCGACTCTAGCTCGGCATCATATTTTGGAGTTCGCCCTCGAGCGAACATTTATAAGCCCGACGCCAGGTCGGCATCATATTTTGGAGTTCGCCCACGAGCGAACCTTCTTATAAGCCCGACTCTAGCTCGGCATCATATTTAGAGTTCGCCCTCGAGCGAACATTTATAAGCCCGATAAACAGGTCGGCATCATATTTTGGAGTTCGCCCTCGAGCGAACATTTATAAGCCCGACGCCAGGTCGGCATCATATTTTGGAGTTCGCCCACGAGCGAACCTTCTTATAAGCCCGACTCTAGCTCGGCATCATATTTTGGAGTTCGCCCTCGAGCGAACATTTATAAGCCCGACTCTAGCTCGGCATCATATTTTGGAGTTCGCCCTCGAGCGAACATTTATAAGCCCGACTCTAGCTCGGCATCATATTTTGGAGTGCGACGCCAGGTCGGCATCATATTTGGAGTTCGCCCTCGAGCGAACATTTATAAGCCCGACGCCAGGTCGGCATCATATCTTAGAGTTCGCCTTCGAGCGAGCACTTTATAAGCCCGACCTCTAGGTCGGCATCATACTTGGAGTTCGCCCTCGAGCGAACCTTTATAAGCCCGACCTCTAGGTCGGCATCATACTTGGAGTTCGCCCTCGAGCGAACCTTTATAAGCCCGACCTCTAGGTCGGCATCATACTTGGAGTTCGCCCTCGAGCGAACCTTTATAAGCCCGACCTCTAGGTCGGCATCATACTTGGAGTTCGCCCTCGAGCGAACCTTTATAAGCCCGACCTCTAGGTCGGCATCATACTTGGAATTCGCCTACGAGCGAACCTTCTTGTAAGACCGACCTATAGGTCGGCATCATATTTTGGAGCTCGTCTTCAAGCAAGCCCTCTACAAGACTAAAAGCTCTCGAGCCACCTAAGGCTAAATCGATTCACGACGCAAAAACCAGTCAGAATCAATTCGTGGCACACGCCGCAAGAGGCCAAGTTCATCAACTACACGCAAGCAGCGAAAAGACCTACTCTGAGCAAGGCATTGAGTCAAAGCTAACAGACAATCCGCCACAACAGCGAACCATCACAGTATTTCAAAGCAACAGATCCGCAAGCAGACTATTACTCCCCGCCTAACATTTCAAGAAAATGATTAGGGCACGGAGTAGGGGGCCATTGATGTACCTAAATCGTACTTAGGTACGCGGATCCTTATTCAGGTCTGACCGACCACCGACGTTAGAGGATAAGGCCACCGGCCACTGCTACCCGCGAGCTCACAAACCAAATTAGAGCCGCGAGTCTCCGGATCCATTTCAAGACCTCAACCTTATGCAGCCACAAAAGGGGATTAGGGGGGCCGACACGCGACCTCAGTCAGTAAACGGGTCCGCCAGCGACCTCGATCCTGTGTGGCCGCCGCCGAGATATTCGATCCACTTACCATCTAGATATTTAGTTTACTTAACTATTAAGTTTACTTAACGACTAAGTTTCCATCTCCTATAAATAGGGAGCTTTGTAAACTCATTTGAGATATGGGAAAAATGATATAAACACATGGCAAAGCCGAATTGCCCCCGTCTTCTTCTCTGATATAGCACCATCGCCGGAATCCTACACCGCCGCCGGGCACCACCGGAAAACACTACTAAAACACACTTTATATAGCCTTATATCCCTCAGTTAAACACTGTTACCGCAAACCTGATGTTTTACGCTACATCAAAAGCGATTAGAGATCTCATCAACTATAATCACTATCATGGTTTCTCTATCACGAGTTTGACACTAGGGACGTTACATATATATAATATATATATATATATATATATATATATATATATATATATATATATATATATATATATATATATATATATATATATATACAACCAATAACATTAAGATAAACAATATATAATAACAAAAGTGCTTTTATTAATCATAATAAAGCTATTACATGAACTAAAATAGACTGTAAACGACCCGACCCGGTCGGATCCGGTCCAACCCGATTGGGTTTAGGACACCTATTCAACAATCTCCCACTTGGCCTAAAGCCAATCTCGCATATGCCTAAGCCCTTGCATGTGAACATGTTTCTCATGCTTTGCTTGTGACAATGCCTTGGTTAACAGATCTTCTATGTTATCATCCATGTGGACTTTCTCTATCTTTAAATCTCTTCTATCAACTTTCTCTCTAATCAAGTGATAGCGCCGTAGCACATGTTTGGACTTTTGATGAGACCTTGGTTCCTATAACTGAGATATCGCCCCATTGTTATCACAGTACAGGGGCACTGGACCTTCAATGGAGGGAACCACACCAAGTTCAGTAATGAATGTCTACATCCAAACTGCTTCATTTGCCGCCTCCGAGGCTGCTATGTACTCGGATTCCGTTGTAGAATCCGTAGTAGTCTCCTGCTTGGAACTCTTCCAGCCCACTGCCCCGCGTTAAGCATGAAAACAAATCCAGACTGTGACTTAAAGTCATCATTGTCAGTTAAAAAACTGGCATCTGTTTAACTTCGTAATATTAAATCATCGTTCCCGAAAACCAGGAACATATCCCTAGTACGTCTCATGTACTTGAGAATATTCTTGACTACAACCCAGTGACCATCACCTGGGTTGGACTGGTACCCACTAGTCATACCAAGAGGGTACGAGACATCTGGTCTAGTGCACAACATGGCGTACATGATGGATCCAATAGCCGAAGCGTAAAGGGACCTTACTCATTTGCGCCATTTCCTCCTCTGTCTTAGAACTCATTCCTTTCGACAGGTAAACTCCATGTGACATGGGCAGCAATCCTCTTTTGGACTGCTCCATGCTGAATCTTTTCAGCATCTTGTCTATATAGGTGGATTGCGACAGACCGAGCAATCTATTAGATCTATCTCTATAGATCTTGATTCTTAGAATATAGGCTGCTTCACCCAAGTCCTTCTTTGAGAAGTTCTTGGATAACCAAGCTTTGATTGACTGTAACATATGCACATCATTCCCTATGACAATACGTCGTCTACATAAAGCACTCCCACTAACCTTATTGTAAACACAAGGCTCATCTTCATTCTTGATGAAATTAAACTGTTTGATTATCTCATCAAAGCAAAGATTCCAACTCCGAGAAGCTTGCTTTAATCCATAAACGGATATTTGCAGTTTACACACCATCCTGGCGTCATCGGTTGTGAAACCCTCAGGCTGTGTCATATACACCTTCTTAAACAGGTTCCCGTTAAGGAAAGCTATTTTCACATCCATCTGCCAGATTTCGTAATCATGGTATGCTGCAATAGCGAGGAAAATTCTAATGGATTTTAACATGGCAACAGGCGAAAAGGTTTTGTCATAGTCAACACATTGTCTTTGCTTATAATCTTTTGCGACTAACCTAGCCTTGTAGGTAGTCACGTTACCGTCCATGTCGGTCTTTCTCTTAAAGACCCATTTACACCCTATAGGAACTATTCCTTTAAGTGGATCAACAAAGTTCCAAACTTGGTTGTCTTTGATGGATTCCATCTCAGAATTAATGGCCTCTAGCCATTTCTCTTTGTCATTCCTTAATAACACCTCCTCATAAGTTCTAGGGTCCTCATCTTCCATGAGGTATACGCCGGTGTACCTTTAGGGTTCACGATGCTCTCTGGTGGATCTTCGAGGTGCTAATGTGTCTACAGTACATGCCGCCGTCACATCTGTGTGTGGCGTCTCCTCTACTTCCATCAACTGACTATTGTCCGTAAGTGGTTCTTGAATTTCTTCAAGATCAATCTTACTCCCACTGATCCTATCCAGAATAAACTCTTTCTCCAGAAAGAGGGTAGTCCTAGAAACAAACACCTTTTGTTCCTCAGGGTGGTAAAATTGGTATCCTCTAGTTTCTCTAGGATAACCCGCAAACAGACATTTGTCAGATCTAGCCTCTAATTTGTCAGGCATCATCCGCTTCACATAAGTTGGACAACCTCAAGGTTTAAGATATGCTAGACATGGTTTTCTCTTATGCCATACTTCGTATGGTGTGGAGTCAACCGTCTTTGATGGAACTCGGTTCAGTGTATAGGATGCGGTTTCTAGAGCATACCCCCAAAATGATTTTGGGGGAACTGCGTAGCTCATCATAGATCGCACCATGTCCAACAAGGTGCGGTTCCTCCTCTCAGACATGCCATTCATCTGAGGCGTCCCGGGAGGGGTCCATTCAGGTAGAATCCCATTCTCCTTCAAGTAATCTTGAAACTCTCCATCTATGTATTCTCCACCTTGATAGGATCGAAGTGTTTTGATTTCTTTACCCAGTTGTTTCTCAACCTCACTGCTGAATTCTTTGAACTTTTCAAAGGCCTCAGACTTATACTTCATTAAGTATACATAACCATAGCGTGAATGGTCATCAGTGAAGGTGATAAAATAAGAGTATCCTCCTTTGGCTTGAATTGACATTGGGCCGCATACATCAGTATGTATGAGCTCAAGCAACTCATTGGATCTTATCCCTTTGCCACTAAAAGGTGACTTTGTCATCTTGCCAAGCAAACAAGCTTCGCATGTATCAAACGATTCGTAATTTAATTGATCCAACATTCCATCTTTATGGAGTTTGGAAATGCGATTCTTTATATGGCCAAGTCTACAATGCCATAAGTAGGATTCATTCAAGACATTTATTTTGGCTTTCTTGTTATTTACATTAAGTACGTCAACATTCGTATCTAATATGTAGAGACCATTGCTAAGCATGTCAGTACCATAAAAAATTCCATCACGTGAAAAAGAACAATATTTATTTTTGAACGTAAAAGAAAATCCTTCAACATCTAATGCAGAAATAGAAATAATGCTCTTTATAAGAGCATGAACGAAATAACAGTTATTAAGTTCTAGTATTAGCCCACTGGGCAACGAAAGAAAATAAACTTCTATGGCCAGTGCAGCAACACTTGATCCATTCCCAATGCGTTGGTCCACCTCTCATTTCCTCAATTCTCTAGTTCTTCTTAGTGCCTGTATATTCGTACAAATATAAGAAACACAACCAGTATCTAATACCAGTGGTTAGGCTTAGAAGAAGCAATATTGATCTCAATCATAAATATACCTGAAGTCGAAGAATCAGAATGCTTCTTCTTGGTACTCGAGAAGCCTTTGCAGTTTCTCCTCCAATGTCCGGTCTCACCGCAATGGAAGCAAGCATCATTGGATTTGTCTTTGGCTATCTTAGGCGTTGGCTTAGGTGTAGCCTTCGCCTTCTTGGACTTCTTTTGGGCCTTTGACTTGCCCTTATTAGAAGTGACCAGCAACACTTGCTTTCCCTTCCCCACAGTGCCCTCAGCAGTTTTCAACATGTTCAATAACTCTGCAAGGGAGCAATCTATCTTGTTCATGTGATAATTCATCACAAACTGCGAGTATGAATCAGGTAGAGATTGCAGAATTAAGTCAATACTCAACTCTTGTTCCAACTTGTGGCCCAGCTTCTCAAGCCTCTATGTGTACCCGATCATCTTAAGCACATGCGACCCGACAGCAGTCCCAGAAGACATCTTACAACCAAACAGGGTCTTCGAGACCTCATACCTCTCAGTGCGAGGCTGAGAAGCATAGAGCTCCTTTAGGTGAACCATGATTGTGATGCGTCCATTGACTCATGTTGTTTCTGCAGCTCGGGTGTCATAGAAGCAAGCATGATACATGTAGCATCAGTACTGTCATAACAGTGCTTGTTGTATTTCTTGACAGTCTCTGCAGCCGAGCCCTCTGCGGCCTTTTCCGGTATCGCCTCGTCCAAGACAGAGCCAATCTTCTCGTGCCTCAAACTGATTTTGAGGTTTCTATCCCAGTCGAGAAAGTTGGTTTCGTCAAGCTTATTGTCGATGATAAAACGAAGGTTTAATTTGTTTGACATTTTCTACAACAATAAATAATGGTAGAATAAGTAAAAGTTCTTGTATTAAAACCCTAAAATTGCACTTATATTTTTAAGAGGTTTTGCTCCCAGTAGCCAACTATTCCCAGTTGGCTTTCAAGAATTTGGTTAATTCCTTAGTGGTTGGGATCCCATCTAGTTCTCTCGATTCCCGACGAGGGCCGATCAACCGAGACAATTTCGAAAGGTAGGTACTCTACCAGTCGCATCACATGTGGCTCCCAGTGGTTGACTAGTTAACTCTTTGACGATTCACATCTCTATGTGAGAGTCAACCCATTGTCTCTAAAATCAGATGGTCCTGACGAGGGCCAATCACCGCAAGATTCTAGTCGAGTCGTAACCCAAATATTCATGAGATCTCATAACGATCATATCTCGACAATGACGATATACCTGAGGGAGGTCAATCTCGACGAGGGCCGATCAGTTGGATCCGAACAAGGGCTCTTCACCGTCATTATAATATTGGGAGTCAATTTTGGCTCGATTTTTTCATTTAAATATGGTCTCATATACTATGTGCATATTACTACGATATCATATAAAGTAAAACATACACAACATTCCACGCACAAAATAACCGGTATGATCATGGACTTTTTCTAGGTGCAGTTTCGAATACAAACTGACGAAACCGCGGGTCACAATCTAAGGGTAGCTGCAACCGTCAATAGGATCTTTATTGTTGTACGCCAATAGGATCTTTATCTCTCTTTTGGTCTTCGTATTCTTGCTCTATTCTTGTTACATAATAATCTATCTAATAAATAATTACACCCACCGCACACGGGGGGAGCTAACGGGAATGAGATAAATGCAAAAAGTAACTATGTCGCGTTCTTCATAACGGCCTAGGATAATTTGAAAAACCAACATAAAGTAAATCGCTCTCATCTATCCTATTGGTCGAGTCCATGATCAATCGAGGTCCATATAATCACATTATATCTATACATCTAATCCATACAATTATATTTTATGAAAAAGATCAAATTATAATTTTAACTACTTATGCGTCTTATTTTATCACATCAAATAACTAATTATCTTTAATTAATTAAATGACTTAATCAAAAATAAAATTAACATTTAATTTTAAATCGATTCTAATTTCAATTTTATTAATTTGGAACTATTTAAAATTAAAATGGAAATTAAAAAGTCTCTTTTCTTTCCTTTTCTTTTGGTTCTTAACCAAAAGGGATGCCTCTGGTTTCCTAAACCAAAATGCATTATCCAAATAAAATTTGGTTAATGCCTTGCCACTTTTCAAAATCAATTTTGAAAGTGGCCCAGGCCTAGGCCTTTCTCCAAATCAAATATTTGAAAAGACCTATTACAAACAAAATTTGGAAATGCCAGTATTTTGGTTAATATGCCACTATCCCAATGGCCCAAAATATTTAAACCATTGGTTAGCTAAATGACACAACTAAACAAAAGAAATATCAATGCACAATATATATCACAAAACAAAAAACGAATCGATCCTCCCCTTTGGAAAAACCGGCCGACGCCGGAAGCTCAAAGAGTGCCGCTGCCGCCGATCCGCCGTCGTGGAGGGGACCGCCGCCGGTCAGCCGAGCCCCCAATGATTCCCCTCTCTTTTTTTTGTTTTAACGTTTCGTGAATCTTTATCTTGCATCTATCGATTAATTACTACGCAATTAATTAGTGCTTATTGCGTAAGCTCGAAGACTGGCTCTGCTACCACTGTTAGGAAATCACTAGTTTAACGCAGCGGAATTTAAAATTTTGATTTCCTTTTACAAGATCGTCTTCGTTTAACACAATAAACACGTTAAGTAGTTTGACGGAATATACCTTGGATGATCTACAAGATCGTCGCTTTGACCGTCAACGGAGAGTAGTACAGTGCGCAAGCCGTCCACGCGTCCGGCCTCTATCGATAATCCACACGAACTCCTCACCGGAATCCTCCTTGGATTGCTATCAGAAAAATCCGGCTACTAGACCGACCTTTTTTTCTCTCTCTAACTCTCTAATAGAAGCTCTCTGTTTTACTCAAGAACTATTAGCTCTTGGAATTGTGAGGTACAAAAGAGCTAGCTAACCCCTTTCTTATATAGGGTGATATGCGCCCCAAGTCTCCCTAATCAGATTAGGAGAAGCTTCCTAGAAGATAGATGAAAGGAAAAAAAAAATTCCCAATAAAATAAGGAAAATTGCTTTTATTGATTTATCTCTTTTATTATAATAAATATTGTCAATATCTTATATTGATTATATTTATCTTATTACCATAAATTTGTTTTTCCAATATTAATATTATGGTAATTTTATTAATTAAATTGCACAATCTAAGTGTATTTTATACACTTATGATCTGCGCCCCAAATGCCAATTTATTGGCTTCCGGAATATTCTTTAATTAATATAATTTGTGTATAATTAATATCTTGTATTTTATTTATTCATAATAAATAAATACCATCATATTAATTTACCACTATAACATTTATAGTCTTGAGATAAACTTTCCTTATTGGTTATCAACTATAACCGTATTTTAATCCGACTCGATGTTCATATGTGTGTGACCCGATAGGCTTCCGAATATATTGGCCGTAGACACAAAGTGCAAATTACGAAAATGCCCTTCATGTCTAACGATCACGGGATAGCGTCTAGCAACACACCGTGACCCCCAATCATCGGAAGAGTCAAAAGCAATGACTACTACCTTTCATGTGAGACAGATACCGTGTAACTTACAATCATATCGATGTAATAATATCCATACGATCGTATCTCGACTGTCAATACATTAACGATCGTATCTTATAATCCGGATATCATGCTCTCTCGGAATAACACATTTACTCCCACTTTGTAAATATTCACGAGAGCTAGACATTCCTTATAAGAATGTCATTTCGAATATTCATTCCCAATTATGGGACACGCGATTCCCGGACGAACTAACATGTATACTCTGCATGCTTCAGTATTACACTCAACCACTACCGCATGATCGTCCCATGGCTAAGGGAAACCTCAATAGTGTCAAAGCATGACAATCCACACCGTGATGCCATGAAGACTCCGGTCTTAAGGATAATTACACAACTGCCACATAGTATGACACTTAATGTAAGTGGGTCAGTCTAACATACGCATTCTCTAATACACGTCCACGTACAGTCCAAGTATCTCTACACTTCGATAGATGAGATCTATCCCTATCTTCAATAAGATATAAGACATCCAATACGTGCTAATCTAATCGTACTATCAATGTCCCATTTGACAGTACATACGACTAGAGACATTTAAATACCAAACTTGTTAAAGCGATTAGAGATCACATCAACTATAATCACTATCATGGTTTCTCTATCACAGTTTGACACTAGAGACGTTACTATATATATATACAACCAATAATATGAAGATAAACAATATATAATAACAAAAGTGTTTTTATTAATCATAATAAATCTGTTAAATGAACTAAAATAGACTGTAAACGACCCGACCCGGTCGGATCCAGTGCAACCCGATTGGGATTAGGACACCCATTCAACAATTAGATCCCCTGATGTCTTCAGATTCAGACGAGAAAACTGAGAACATACGTGGCTACCAGATTCAGACATGATCAACAGACCTCTGCTGAGAACATCTCAACTGAGTCTATCTGATTCAAATTCAACTCTTCTCCAATAGCTTGACTTCCAAATTTAAATGCATGAGATCAAGGCATTTTTACATAGCAAAAGTGTAACGCCTTCAGACTCCGGGTCTGACGGCGCTAAATAAGTCATAAATGATTCGGCTAACTGCATTGAGCTAATCTAGATTGACAAGAGTATTACATTACTTTATTTTACAGATATGAGACTTTACGGAAAAAAAAATGTTTTAGTATGTCACACGTTATAAGTGAGAGTGGCATTACCTTAGAGACCAAACAAACAAACCAATGCAAAAGTTATCTTCTCGATCGGCCATGCCATCTCAGATCCAAGGCAGGCAGACTAAGTGGAACATGTTTCCATCAAACAATACACGATCCTAAAATTCCTAGCTAGCTCATCATGGGAAGAAATTATATATGGATAATGTGTGACAATAATATCAGACAAAACAGAAACAAACGTTTGGAATTCCATTATTAGAGATTATTTTGACATGCAGCACACTTCTCCATAGAGATTATTACGGATTAGGTACATGACTTTCAACTACATTAATTCCCATGTTTTATAATATAATTCTCTGGTAGGTCAATGCTTTACTTTACGCCCCAACCTTTTAGTTTCTTTTTTTCCATATTCAGCCCCTATGTTTGATATCCAGGAGACAATCAACATTAAAAATAATCAAATTAAAATCTATCAAACCAATTATATACTCCCTCCGTTTTCAATTATATGTCGCATATGTCAAATTCAAAATTTCTTTTTTATATGTCGTAGTTACATTTCCAATATATATTTTAATACTATTTCCGCTTTTCAATACTACTTTTCAACTTTCTAGCTCATTCAACTAATTAATCTTTCATATTCATTACACCACTACACTTTTCAAGAATTTTTTTTTTTTGAAATACTCATTTTCTTAATCTGTGTGTTTTTCTCAAACACGCATATAATTAGGAACGGAAGGAGTATTAAAAAGAGCAAATGGATAAAGAACTCGAGCATCGCAAACGGGAAGTTATTGTGTGGTGAGGGAATTTGAAATGAAGTGACGGATTAAACGATCAGAACCACACAGTTTAAATACATAATAAAACTGTGTGATGCGATCCGTGGTGTCTCCACACGGTGTGGAGACACCCACACAATAACTTCCCATCGCAAACAATATTGTACATTAATATATACCTTGTTTATTCCATTAAATTTGGTTATACATATTGTATTAATTTCATTTTCCATAATTTAAAATAAAATAAAACATTAGGATTCCGCAAACATACACCCTCTGTTTCATTCCCTTTTTTTGGTTTTGTTTTGAATAATAAAATGAAACACAACAGTAACCAATGTATGAAAGAAAGATATATTGCAGGGAATATATGTATATATATAATTTTTTTTTGCCAAGATAGCAGGGAATATATATAGAAGGAATCATAATTGTAGTGCATATATTAATTATATATAGATACCCAAAAATAATGGTTAGAGAGCTTTTTTAGTTGCATGCGTTCTTTCTATAATACATTTACAAAAATGTAGTGGGTCGACGACAATGATCGTAATGAGAGCCGATTATCCTTTTTTTTTTTTCCTTGACCATTTCCTTTTGAACAAGAGCCGATAATTAATATCACAATTAAAAGCTGGTGACCTAAAATTTGACCGATTCATATTTCTAAAGGATGCTGTTTTCCTTAAGGAAAAAAGATAAGTTGTAAAGAACTTTCGGTGATCGACGTGGTCTATTTTTCTTGGTCAAGAACCCTCGTAAAATGACTAGAAGATTTTGTGTATATTGATATTCAGTGTCTCCGTTGAAAGAATAATGATTAAGGCGCATACTTTTGTACAGAAAAATACACAGAATTTGTAATATGATGGCTATCTGATGGCTGTCTATTTTTTCATCTTCTTTTATTTTACATCACAAATCATATTGTACGTCGATATAGATACATTTTTCTGTGTTTTTTTTGAATACAAATTTCTGTGTCTAAATCATTATTCACGTTTAAAATCGAGCGCACATTAGAATTTTCGTGAAAGCACAATATAAAAATAATCATTCTGCATGACTTATAACTTGATGATGTGATGGTCATTGCCACCTTCTTATTTTATTTAATCGTTATTAATTTCATAATTTTAACAGTTCCTAGAAAGAAAGCTGTGATCATTACCATAGCGTTTGTAAGGATCAAAGCACAAAATTCATTGTAGTAAGGTACGAACTTTGATCAAATTCTTGATATTGATCTATACTCTCGTATTTTGTCTCCTCCTCATGCAGACCTAAACCTTGGAACTTGGAAGACTGGCTTGAAGATACGTTTTCAAGCCCCATGACAACATTTGTTTGTTTTATAGCCAAACCAAAGAAGACCATTTGTCTTTTTTTTTTTTTTTTAAAGGCGATCTTTACTAATATATTATATAAAAGAAGCAACACAGTACTCCAACAGTGGAACAAAAAAAGTATAAAAGGCAATCAACAACTATTTTACTGTAGACCAAGCTAATCTCATGTCTCTCGAACGTTTGACTGCTCTTGTGAGAGGAAAACATGAACATAGCGGCGAACAATATCCACAGAATGCGTCACTTTATACCGCCAAAACCATATTCTATTGTCAATTTCTCGAAAGAGATAGATCATGATCTTTCCAAGGAAGTCTCATTTGGTAGTTGACGTAAATTAACTGAGATCCAATCCACGGGTTCCGGAGAAGAGAAAAAGGTTTTCCAATGGGCCATATTGAGAGCTTGTTTCCAAATACTTTGGGGCCAATCGCAATCTTTCAAGGCATATGAAATGAAGTTTTCTCATGTTGGTATCACATTAACACCCTTGAACCAATTCAGTCACTGTCACTTAAGTTTCGATAACAACTATTTAGAGTCATAATAACCGTTTAATCTAATATGGCAAATCAAAATTACCAAACTCGTTATCTCTAAACCTTTTATCAAAGCATTTATTTCTATCACTTTTTCAATATTGAATATCACATATCACAATAATGAATAGATATATTTAAACTTGGAAGGTTGACGGCGACCGGGGTCACAAATATCAAGTTTTAATCACTGACGATACCGAATATCGCACCTCCACGTGGCGTCACGAGATGATCCTCCTGAAACGAGAATGAGTGATAGCCCAAGGGTCGAGTTACGAGTTGAGACATCGACAACCGACATGATCAGAGAACCGAGACGATGGGCCCATCTCGATACCGCAGGTCGGAAAGCTCGGGGTGCAGACAAAGTCCACTTTAGACACGCGGACCCATTATCCATGTGTGGTTACTTGCGTAAGTGGGTAAAGCCCATATAAGCTGGTAAAAGCCCAAAGGGCTAATACTGTATTTTACCCAAACCGACATGGTTTAGGGTTAGGGTAACGAACTCCCTATAAATATACGCTTCCAGGAACTACGTGTGACTTGATTCCTGGAATATAACATGATACGTAGGCAACCTGAGAGAGACTTTCAGGCTTAGTCTGAAATCACCCCCAAAACCATCCTTGATTCGATCATCCCTAGATTAAATTGACCCGAAATTATACATGACAAAATCCAGCATCGTCAATCACTCATGTTGAGAACATCTTTTTTGTGATCGCGTGAAGTGGAAACACGACCGTACCGTCTTATTTTTAGACGACACCATCATATTTTTAGAAAATAGCGTTTTAATATAACTTATTAATGATATTGTAAGGGCAGTCCCAGCAGACGCCCTAAATTTTATCCCTAAAATAATATAAAATAATACATATCCATATTTTACAACATCTCAATTCAAAAACCTCTACAACAGCATCCCTATTCTTATCCCTATAACATTTCAAATAATATTAAATAATACATATTATACCTCACAACCCTATTTATACACATTAAATATTTATTATTTCACTCCAGCAGCATTCCTATCTCTATCCCTATAATTTTTAACAATTAAATATGTTTATAGAAGTGAATAATGCGCATCCCCACAAATAGAGGATGACTGTTCATATCCCTAAAAATAAATAGGGATAGAACTCATTGTAGGAAATTTATTTGGCGCAAAACTCTATTTTTTATCCTCATTTTAAAGATAGGGCACCGTATAAGTTTTCTTCTGGGAGTGCCCTAATGTTCCACCTGAGAGTATCCAGACACCGTCACCATGCGACCGGATCACCCTACCATGACGGCGGAAAGGATGAAGCTGTACCTAAAAATGATTTATATATTAATTACTCCCAAATATTGCTTTCAATCTCCTCCACCTCACATTTGTCACTGTATATAAAATGAAAAAATAAATGAATGTCCCTTATACACCTACCACACCGTCAATATACTCCCACAATGTATACTCCATCCATCCGTTTTAAAATAATTGAGGTAATTATAAAAAAATTTATTTTAAAATAACTGAAGTCAAAACATTTTTCAAAACCGTATTTATTGCTAATTTTCCTATTTTACCTTTGTTTAATACTAGGTAAGGAGTTAAAAAGAAAACTGCATTAATTGTATCATAGAGATTTTTTTAGTCATTGCATCCTTAAAGTCTTAACATTAAATCATATATCCCAAATGTGAAAATCACATAACCGTATATTCATTTTTTCAAAACTACGTCGTTTTGGTGATAATGTCTAAAAACAAATACACTTGACCCTTAAATACTCGAAAGGATCACTCTTCTTAATAAGCGTGTTTTTGACAACTACCTCAGATATTTCGGGACGAAGGGTAACTATGTAAACATCGCCGTGTAACGTCACTTCATTGCACCACCACCACCACCGCTCTCTCCCGACTTACCGTTGAATTAAAGACATTGGTCCAAAGCTACTTTCCTATTATCGTTGAAGAAAAATGACTGTTGACACGTGACACCCTTTTTTCTCTCCAAACATTTCTTTAAATATATTCAGCCGTTCCAGTTACGGCACCAATTTTTCATTAATTTACAGGGTAGGTCTGTATTGGACGATACCGTTTCTTCCATATGTCTATAAACTCTGTGAAGAACAGTTGCAGAAGATAAATTTTGCATCTTTGTTGATTTTGCTCCAAAAAGGGTTCTTCTCTGTATGATTTATTTTGGTGTATAACTGTACAATTTAAAAGGGAAGAAGGTAATGGGTTCGGTTCTCTTCGTAAGATTAATGCTTTCTTGGACCTCCTTTTCTTTTGTGCTGACGTTCATGATTTGAATATTGTTTGCCTTGTAGAAATGGGTTCTGGGTTAAATCCTGTGTTTATGTTTGTTCAATGTTGGGTTGCACATTTGATTATTGGTGACCTCAGTTGCAGATATGGAATAAATTGTTTTATGGGGACGGGTTGGGGATTATGTGCAAGATCGGATTTTTGTTAACGAGTTTAGTCTTGGCGCTATTTTGGATTTCAATTTTTGAATAGTTAGGTTTTTTGCTTTTTCTTTTTTGGTATTGTCCCTTTTTGGTATTTTGGGGTGTGTTTTTTACTTTACAGGGAAAAAGATGCGTCTGTGTATGACTTTCTCCTTTTTTGCCTGAAAGCATGTGAATGTTACTTGTTTGAGGTGGCTTGTGTTAGTATTAGATATGGTTCGTGTGCTTGAATTTTTTTATTGTATAATTCTCATTTTGATTATGATGGATTTTTGGCAGGTTTGGCTTATTCTGGTATCTGTGTCATTTACCAGAAGTTATATCTCTTAGCATTTATTGTGCTGACACAAGTGTGTAAAGTAACTTCCTACTGGTAATAAACCGTTTTCGGATGTGTTTCAAGCTCATGGATCCCTTATACGGTAGTATTCCGTGATATGATTAACATAATTGGGAATTCAGATTGTTGTTTTGACTGCTAAAAAGCAGAATGGCTGTTGCTGGTTTGCCCAGTCCTTCCATTTCCGGTTCTTCGTTTCTTAGAGATGCACAATCTCCACAGTCTAGGCAATGGGGTGATCAAGACAGTGTGAGCACTAGGGCATCTTCTATCCTGCAAATGTGGCGGGATCTTGAGGGTGAACGTGTGACGAACCATTCCAATGTCGTTAGATTTGGTGAGAGGCCTCAGCAGCTGACCAATGAGAGTTTGCATTCATACAATTTGAATGGGCCAGTGCCCAATGGACCACAGCGTGTTAACAGCAGTGAGAGCTTGGAGTTGATTGATATCCAAAACGATTCTCACAGCCTGTTGGATTCAGAAAATGAACATGAGGACTGCAATAGCATTGGGTCAGAGCATTTTGTTGACCTTGGAGAAGTGGAAAGGGAACACGTGAGGCAGATTTTTCGTGAATGGAAAAGTAGTGGGTCAAAGTATCGTTCTTCTAATGCGTCCTGTTCAAATAACTTCCCTAGGGCACAATGGCTTGGTGAAAATGAACGTGAGCGAGTGAGGCTCATAAGGGAATGGGTGCAAGTGAGCTGCAAACAGAACGGTTCTTGCGTCTCTTCTGCTGAAGAAAGTCCTGCTGGAGTTGGTGCACAAATTGAACTGATTCGTGATGGATTGACGGTGAATCAATGTAATACTGTTGAGAAAAGGCCCATACGGAAGCTATGTGGTAGACAAGCTCTTCTTGATTTGCTGGAAAGATTCCAGAGGGAAAGGAAATCCGAACTTCAAGAATTGTCAGAGCATAAGCCTGTTTCAAACTTCTCTCATCGCAGTCGAATTCAGGTTAGCCTATATTCTCAGGACAATCCCATATGATCCCCAATGATGTACTGATGATTGGTGTTTGGCTTGTTTGGTTCCTCCAGACCGTGAAGAATTCATCTTTTCCCGTCTTTAAAGTAGTAAATTTTGCAGGTTTTGCTCCGAGGAAGATTCTTGAGAAACGAATCAGTGCGGGATGAAAGGCCAATTTCGAGAGCTGTAAGTGAATTGGGCTTCTTGAGGCAAAGCCATACTGTTTCTGATTTGAGGTAATGAACTTTATGTGCTATAATTATTGCTTATTACTTCTTAATGACAAAAGTTTCTACTTTTCTGTTGTTACTCTGCATAATGGAAAAGGTATTATTAATGCTGGTACTCTGCTATAACATTTCTACTCGTGTCCATATGCTGATAAATTCATATGTGAAGTGACATGTTACGGTGTTAGAAGTATATATATATAACTTTACCCTTCTCATTAACTACTTAAGCTTTTGGATGTGATGGTAATTTGCCATGCTTAATTCCAATACAAAGCAACAACTACGCTTATTGCTCAAAACTACAGCTATAATATGGCTTAAGCTGCCCAATGAAGGTTCTAATGTCTTATCTAATGGTATTTGTGATAATACCTTGAAAATGGGATAATTAATCAAGACAGATCATTGCATTAAAGTATATTTAGCCTCAATTATGAAATGTGTAGAAAGTTCCATGTTTCGGGGAAATACAAATTTAGAAAGTTCCATAACAATTACTACCACCATCCCTCAAAAAGTCTGCACATTTTGGTGAAAACCAAAGCATCATTTATTACTTTTTTTTCTTCTTACAAAAAAACGGTTAAACCCTAACCGAAAGGGTCCCCACTCCCCTATCCCACGGAATGAGTGGAGATGTTAATCAGGTAACCTTAGTGGCTCAGAGTCAAGGGCTGCCATTATACCATGATACTGGAAAGAAGTCGTCCCATAGGGGAATCGAACTTCCAACCTCCAGCTCCCGGTCCGGCCGTCACTATAACACCCAAGTCTTTTACCACTAGGCTATGTCCTGGGGACGTTTTTTTTTTTTTTTTTTTTCTCTTTTTTTCTAACTAATATCACCCTTAGTCATCTACCCATTAATTTCACAAAATCCTTCGACCTTCCAAAATAAGTCATTGAATGAAGGGCATATATGTCAATATAATAGAATAAGACAACACATTTATGAAGTTTCTTAATATGTTTGATAAGCAAAAAGTGGACACCTTTTAAGGGACGGAGGTAGTAATATGGAATAATGAAATGTCTGAGGGGTCTAGTTGTCTGTACTCTACGTGACAAGTATGGTTCTGAGATTTCAATTAAGTAAATTGCAATATTTGATAGGTTTACAGCCAATTATATCTGCTTGATTTCATGTTACAGAGAAGGATTTCTGTCCAGATTGAATTCTGGTCAGGGTTCGCTGGATATATCTCAATTGGACGCCTCTTGTGATTCAGACCATAACTCTCACGTAAATGATGAAATGCAGAGAGAATGTGAGCAAGCAGACCTAGGTGACATTAATGCTATGTGTGAACTTTCTGATCAGGAAAGACGGCTGAATAACTTTAATGTAGGAGAGGGATCAGAAATTTACGCAACTAGTCAAGTTGCTGGCGATGATATTCCTGTTGTGCATGAATCTCAACAAGGAGAGTTTGTCAATGTTGAACGTGTTGGTAGAGATCAAGAAATGGACAAAGTTGAACTCTCTGGTGAACTTGAGCAGGAAATTATGGAGGTTGAAGATGACATACAAACTCAAATGGAAGGTGCTTATGGTGTGGTCTTAGAACAAAATGCATCAACTAGTGAGGCAGCTGGTGGCCCCCGTGAGGCTGCAGGTCCGGTAGAAGATCATGTAGCACGTGCAAGTGAAGAGATACGGTTACAAGAAATTTTGGTTAATTTTGAGGACTGGGAGGAACCAATGTCGGATCATGATGACAGTGATTGGCAACAGTTAAATGTTAATGGATCTGGTGAATGGACAGATGATGATAATGAAGACATCGTTCATGTGGGAATTGCTGATAACGCGTGGAATCCAGAAAGTTCATACAATGAATCGGGAGAAGACAATCAAGAGCAAGTACAAGAACACGTCAATTGGCATGAGAATGGTTCCCAGGAGACTTCTGATAGTCATTCAGATGTGTTTTCTGAACTTGACGCAGGTGGCAATTCAAGATTGGAAGCGTATTATTTACAAGACGATGATAATATTAACAGTACGGAACTAAGAGAACTACTAAGCAGGTATATATCCACCCCCACCCCCACCCCCACCCCCACCACTGCGTGTGATAAATTTTCAAGGAGGTTTAAACAGCTTTAGTACGTACTCTAAGTTTACTCGTGATTTAGGAGACGTGTCTCTAGACTCCTTGGAAGTGGTTTCCGTGCTAGCCTTGATCAGCTAATTCAATCATATGTGGAACGACGAGAAAATATCCCTTTTGACTCGGAGCCATCTTCATCTCCGGCATTTATAGAACACGAACAAGAGCTACAGAATGATGATGAAGAACATGATGGTTATCCACCCGATGTCACCGTTAGGACGTCTCCATCCTTCATACCTCCTCAGGAGACGTGGGACGAAGAAATGCAGGGTGTCGGTTGGTCTCGTCATAGATTTCATCAAGATTTCAGAAATGTAACCATGCAACCTTGTATATTTACTTTTTTACACTTGTTCTTTTGTATTACTGTTTGCATTCATACACTCATCTTTTGCATCCAGCAAGATTGGGACGTTCTCAATGAGCTGAGAATGGATATCACAAAGCTGCACCAGCAAATGAACACCTTGCAGACAATGCTTGAAGCATGCATGGAGATGCAACTCGAGTTACAGCGCTCAGTGAGGCAAGAAGTTTCTGCTGCTTTGAATCGCTCTGCAGTTACAAAAGGTAGGATTCTGTTTTAAGGTGTCCATCTTTTAAATTAGGATTATTTCGTAATATATTATGATCCCCTTCAATAAAGTTTGATTCTTTATTGTCATTTTTCATTGATGTAGACGTTTCTTGGAACGATGAATCAAAATGGGGTGAAGTGAGAAAAGGGGTTTGTTGTATATGTGCTACCCATTGTATAGATTCCTTGCTCTACAGGTATCCAACACTGAAGCTTTTGTTTAGTTCATATTGTGTATTCATGGTAAAATGCTTAAGCACCCCCCCCCCCCCCCCACACACACACCATCCCTGTCGTCTGCATGAACTCTTTTTATTGATGCAGGTGTGGGCACATGTGTACTTGCTCAAAATGTGCAGAAGACTTGATTCGCGTAGAAGGGAAATGCCCCATGTGTCAGGCACCAATAGTTGAGGTGATCCACGCGTATAGTATCCAATAAAGAAATTACGAATAGTTAGGTGCCACGAATAAAAAGAAAAAACAATAACCAAAGGAGGAGAATAAAGTAAGCACAAAATCGCTGTAGGCAACTGCAAAGAACTTCAGCATGTTCTTTTTTGGACTCAACAGGTAATAAATACTTTGATTATACGTACCCATGGATACATTTCTGCATTGTAATAACTTGAATTTTGTACGGTTTTTCACACAGTAGAGTGTGTATGTGTGAAATCGAGTAGAAATGGATCCTTTTATTATAACCTACAACGGTTGTATTATGAACAGAAACTAAGCCAAGGTCCATAAGTGACCTTGGCCCCTCTGTCACGTGTAGTGCGTGTACTTGGTGCCTTATCATGTGGAATAAGCTTCCTTTACACAATTACACACCAAGTACACTCTCTAGTCACTATACGTGGGGAGGGTCCCATAAAGGGCTCGTAAATTAAGATATTCGTATTCCTTTGAACTTTTCAAATCATAATTTGTTATATTAACAGCCTTGTCAATAGTCAAACCGAACAGATGATTGATTGAAGGCTTAGGTTACACGCTTGGATGTTGTTCAAGAAGATTCATACTCGGATTTCTCTCTAGTTTAGTTATTAAGGCTTCTTTAAAGACCACTTTCAACTGAAACACGCAGAGGATTTACTGACTTCTTTCCCGGAGAGCCATCTGATATTGGTGATGATTTCGACAAAGTTGATGAGACGAATCTCTCGAATGAGCTGTACTCTTTCAAGATTTCCATTGATTGGAAGAAAGCAGCAATGGATGTTGATGGTGATGAATCTCTGTGCCCTAATTTTTTTTACAGTGAGTGAAAATATGGTAAATTAGTTGTAAAAATGGGAGTAAATTTTGAATTTCAGAAAACCCTTTGGACTCCCTTTATTTCTGGAGGATGAGAGAACCGTAATTTTGTGTAAAAAGTTATTCGGTTTATCAATGATTAAAATTATGGAGGGAAGGAGCCAAAAGTCCACTTTTCAATACAAAATGAATAAACAAGATACACTTCTTTTTTTAGTTACAAAAAGGGCAAAAAAATTCATACGGATAAAAGTATCTTATCATACAAATATGAGAGTCTTTTCATACCTAAAGATTATCCTGACCGAATTTAGGTCAGGATAAATAATTCTTTCTAGACCCAATAGCGGTTAGAAAACACTTCTTTACGCAACAACGGTCCGTAAAAGTAGGTGCGTTAAGATTTTTTTAGATGTGAAAAGACTTTATTATACAAATTAGACGCGTGCGTCCCAGCTCCAGCAAGTCATTTTTTTTTCAAATAACCGTATCTTTTGATTTATAACTTCGATCATCAAAATTTCTTCATCAAAATTCATATTTTTTTCTCTTCATTTTGAGATTTTATACTATACTCTTCCGACGTAAATTTTGAAAGACGAAAAATATTTGCATTAATCGGAGTGTTTTTCTTATAGACGACCGTAACTTTTGATTTAGAACATCGATCATCAAAATTCTTTCATCAAAGTTCATATTTGTTTTTTCTCTTCATTTTGAGATCTCGTATGATACCCTTTCGACGTAGTTTCTGAAATCTGAATAATCGTAGTGTTTACACTAACAGTATCACAGTAACACGTTTTATTAACAAACACAATTACTATTACCATTAATAGTATACGATTAGCCAAAAATCATGGACTCGGCTAGCTTTACAACAACACCGACATCCTATATTTCTTTATGGATTAAAACGGAAACAATCCGTAAACTAAAATAATTTGGACAATAATGTATTCACATTAACGCCCAAAAAACTAGTGTATTTTATTCATTCACAATTAACACATTCAATCACAATGGAAATAAAATTACAACATATATGATAAACAACTTTCACATCAACATATATGATAATTAAGTTACATCAAGGAAATGATTATCTAAGCACCTAAAAATCTTGATAATGTCGATTGCTACCATCATCTTCTTCTCTCCAACTATACACCAAATGGTTTAATATTTTCTCAATAAAGTCAACTTCTACACCAAATGATTTAACATTTGTACCCTATCTCATTTCACAGATCATTACTAATGAGCATTAGCCACTTCTTGGAACTAGCTCGTAGATCTCCGCCTTCGGTTTCAATGCGTCGACCTCAGCCCCATAACACAATAACAGTAACAGTATCAGTATCACGGTATTAGTATCACAGTATCACAGTATCAGTATCACAGTATCAGCCGTATAAACTCACAATTCAGCTCAATCACAAAGCATCTTAGTTCATCAATTTTCAGCTCAACTTGATTCGTTTATCAATCATATAAGCATGCTTAAATCATAACAAGAAATCAAAAATAGATTAAGAGTGAGTACTTAGCTTTAGAAGCTGATTTATTGTTCATTTAATAGAATTGAGCTCATCCCATTTTCTAAGTTCAGTTCGTTCACAGCTCCATTTCAATTCTAAGAGTTCAACTCCATTAATCATCATCAATAGCACATCACTCAACCTCAAGAAGTAGAAACTTCATCTTCATGATTAATTCAGCTCCACTCCGGCTACATAAACACCAAGTTCAAATCTTCAAATCGATGCTATTAAAATTCGTTCATTGGAGGATAAAGAGACTAAAAATCCGTAGACATCACTAGCTCGTTCTTCTATTTAGTTAATCTAACTTCCCAAGCATGGAAACCACCCAACCAAATAATTTTTTGAAAAACTCAATGACCAAAGCAATGAAAGGGAGGTTAATCAGGGAGGCTAATCAATGACCACCCAACCAAATAATGCATTAGATGCACTCAAAGAAATTGTTACAGTCACATGCTTCCAACATAATTATCCAATTCAAGCCATATTTATATTCAAACTTGATTTTTTTTTTTAAATTCCACCAAAAAGAGATGTATTCGGAAATCTTTGTAACTTATGATGATCCATCGTTAATCGAATTCATCGAGCGAAGAGAAAGAGAATTGACAGAAAAAGCAAAGGTTTTTTTTGGAAAGAATGGAAATAATATATGAATCAAAGGAAAGGAAAAAAACAAAAATCAAAGGTGGAGCCATTACATGTTTGCTTTTGGGTTGAAAAAAAGATGCGATTTTTTTCCGAACCTTTGGTTGGCTTTTTGGATTAAAAAGACATTTGGTTTTCTTACAAACCTAATTTTTTGTCAGAGAAGAACTTCTTGAAAAATGCTCTGATTTCGTCACCAATTTCATATGCAAAATCGAAGTCATATGGGTCTTCTGCTCTTGAAGTATTTCGCTCTCATTATTATTCACAGATGTTGATTGAACGATTTGGCGGGACTCGACGACGACGGAGACTTAAGAGGACTCAACCTTGAAAGCTAGCGACCGGCAGCGGCTTTCCGGAATTGGTGGACTTGGCCGGAGAAGAAGCTGCTACAAGACAGGGACGCCATGACCTGTTTTTTGGGTTTCTCCGTTATCAATAATGTAGGGGCAAATCAGTCAGTACATATATTTTTGTCCTTTTTACAACTCAAATCCGTTTGGTTTCCGGTTATAATGAAGTAAATTGGTATTCTACGTATGAAAAACGTGTGATGGTTGAGCTTAGCTTTTGATCTGCGACATGCAAATAACTTTTCTCTAGACCTAGATGTAATCGAAATTCAATCTATAAATGGAATGATAGTGAACTGTGGTAGAAATCAGGAAGAGATGAGTAGAAATGGGTCAAAATCGGGTAGAAATGAGTCCAAAATAGTAGAATATGGATTAAGAAAAAACTTGGTATAATTTTACTTAAATATACTTGACATACTAAAAGAAGTTGTGTGGATTAGAACTCACTAACAGCCTAAAAAGTGGATTTAAAACTAATTTTCTCTTCATTATATATGATGGTTGCAGGGGTGAACAAAAAAACCGGAAACCAAACCGAAAATACGTAAATCATGGTTTTTTGGTTGGTTTTTGTGTTGTAAAAAACCAAACCGTGAAAAACAATTTGGTTTTGGTTTTCTATGGATAAAACCGGACCAAACCGGATAAATAAATAAATAAATACATATATATATATATATATATATATATATATATATATATATATATATATATATATATATATATATGTGTGTGTGTGTGTGTGTGTGTGTGTGTGTGTGTGTAGAAACTATTAATTAAGAGGACCGTTATTTGCACCACACATAATCCACTCGTGCATCACCTGTGCACCACAGTAGAACCGACTTTTCATCAGTACATTGTGAGAACCGATCCCCAAAGTGAACCGACTTTTCGTCGGTGCATTGTGAGAACCCATTTTTATCAAAGTCGGTTCTGACAATGCACCGACAAAAAGTCGTTCTACTGTGGTGCACGAGTAGATTATGTGTGGTGCAAATAGTAGCCCCTTAGTTATCATATCTCAGTTCATTATCTATTAATACTTCAACCAACTACCTCACACACGTAGGTTGAGGCCCCAGCCTAATAGGACCTATGACAAAATGAAATAAAATAGTTAACATTGTTTTATATGATCATCCTAATTGGACATATGATAATATAATGTTGTGTGTATGTGAAAACACCGTACACACACAAAGAGAGACCAAAAACCGAAAAAAAACCCGTAACCAAGTCAATCCAAAACGGACCGAATTAAATGGTTTTACCTAGTTATGATTCAGTTTTGATTTATAAATTTTAAAACCATGAAAATTGATTTGGGTTTAAAAACAGTAAAAAAAAATCGGAAAACCGACCATGTGCACCCCTAGTTGCAGTTGTCATATTTTTGCTGCTCAAATTGTGATAAAAAAAAAGTTCAATTTTTTTTTTCTTAACTTGCAGAGGATATAAAGTATCGATTAGGGATGGCAATGGGTACGGGTGAGTACGGGTTTGGCTATATCCATACCCTACCCATCAAAAAAATTCTTTACTCATACCCTACCCATTACCCATGCGGGTAGAAAACTTCAAACCCATACCCTCCCCATACGGATATCCACGGGTATGCGGATATCCATGGATATCTAAATTTATTCTCAATTAAGTATCTCAACTTCATATAATAAAGAAAGCCAACTCACAAATCGAAACAAATGACATAGGTTGATCGACAACTTAAAGTGATAATTTTTTATGTAAAAATAATTGTCCAAGTTGGTTACCATTGCAATGAATATATGACTCAAGCACATTAATATCCAAAAGTAGTCACACAAAAAAAGATATTAGATCAATATCAAGTCAAAACATACTTTCTTTAAAACCAACACTAAAGCAAACACTTATTATTCAATCTATAATTTATTCGTTCTAGCAAGAGACAAAAGAAAAACCACTCCATTTAACCATCAGCTTCATGTATATCACTATCTTCCTCCTCAAGAATAGTCAACATAGGATATGCATCGGGTAGGTAAGAGACGTAGAAGTTGTCACGAATGTAACAACGCATAAAGCTTAACAAGAAAAAATATTTATAAAAAGCATAGCTATCAAACCCAAAAATGAATTACAGTTGAAGAACTAATTATATAAATCATAAAATAGAAAGAAGCTAAAACAACCAAAAATACGGATATAAGAACAATTCTAAGTTTCTAACATTTCTATTGCTATGATGGAACACTAAAGGTTACCGGAAAATGCAATAGAAACTAGCCAATTCGGAAGAGAAGTCGTAATCTTTGTAAAATACTACCAATGATTGAGGTATGTGTATTAATTGAATTAATATTTATTTAGTTTTTTTTCTTAGTGACAATGTGACTTGTTTTTTTACTATTTTTTCCTTTTTAAAAAAAGTGACGTTTTTATTAATTTTCTTTACAGACTATAAATTTTTATACATAATTTCTCAAGTTTTTTTTAAACATATTACATTATAAAAAAATTAATATATGCTGTGTCGGGTGGGTATTATGATGGATAGAGAATACATATTCATACCCTACTCTACCCTCAAAGGGTTTTGAAAAATCAAACTCATACTCTGCCCTACCCTTAAAAATACCATACCCTAACAGATAGGGTCGGACGGATATCCATCGGGTTGGACCGAAATTGCAATCCCTGGTATTGATGTGAAATGTTTCACATTGTACTAAAGGTTGGCGAGTGATGTGATACATTGAAAGTGAAATGTTTCACATTGTAGTAAGTTTGGACAATGATGTGATGCGAGAGTTATTCGATGCGAGAGAGGAAACGATAGAGAAGGCTGCGTATGTGCGCAACATACCGACCACGCGCGGTTTCACGCCACGTATGTAATTCCCTATTGAGGATGAAACCGCGTGTGTGGTCGGATGTTCGCCACGTATGCGTGCTCTCTATCGGCCCTCCCCGCATCGAATAACCCGTGATGCGAAGGTGAAATGTTTCAAGAAAATACTTTGCTGAATATAATTTCAAGAATCATCGTGTGTCAAACATAGGTAATAAAACAATTCAAATTAGTGAGAATTTTAGAAATTTAAGATTTATATACTACAATAAAAGATTAAGAAATTGACAATGTTCAAGAAGGGTGGTAAAAATAAAAGAATAGGTCACAGCTATACGATTATAATAAAATGTTGTTATACTTAACTGATATGATAGTTAGAGCATATCAGGGCAGTCCCTGTGTAATCGGAGATCCAGATAAAAAAAAAATTGGGCCCTCGTCTCTGTGAAAAAAGTAATATATCCCAACTTTCTTGGAGGTATACAATGTTGACGAACGTTATAAAAATGTAACATGAGACTTTCTTTCACTGAATTCGACTATTAATTTGGGTGTTACAAATTTTTTAGCTTGAGTAAAAAATAAAATTGATCTAACATACACTTCTATTACATGAAAACGGAGGCCCTATAAATTCCAAGTTTCGTCGGGGGTCATAGGCCACGGCCTTGTTGGCCAGCCCCCAGACACCCCAGACACGGCTCTCGAGCATATTCATATAAGTTCAAAAATGTATGATTGGATGTTTTTTTTTTAAACATATCAAATAAAATACAGACATTTAACCGGCCGGGACCAGGATACAGGTTTATCGGAAATTTTATGCAGATTCATAATTACCATTATTATATATGAATACATGTTATTACATGATTAAGCCTAATTATGAATATGTGATTCAAATATTTTGACACAGATACATCACACATAAATCACCTGATTATGAATATATAAACCATCCCAAGCAAGCAATTAACAATAAGTCAAATTTGCGTGCTAAACAAGATACCTTTTTCCTTTATTTTGTTCCGGAATAAAGATACCTTTTTCCGGGTTCTACTACAACTTAAGTTGCTTTCAATTGCAAACCTAACTTTACAAAAGAACAACATATTTCTTATTAATTATTAATACATTATTATTACTACTATTAAAATATATATATATAAAAAAAACATTAAAAACTTAAGCAATGATACGTGTATAACCGTTGTTATGTCACAATCAGCAACCCGATGCTCGTTTATACGGTTGTTCAATATTAGTTTACACAATTGATCATGAAGAGTTCACATCATGATCTCTATACTGTTGATAATGACATGTTTACATATTAATCAACGATATAGATGACAGTTGTATCATCGATTGTGACACAACGATTGTGTCCGTATCATTGCTCTAAAAACTGAAGCTTCTTTGCAATACAACACGATCTTCCAATTTTGTCCAACTACATATCCTTCTAATCCCCACTTCTCGCCACGTCCAGGTGTAACCCTCTTCGATCGTCGCCGTTGATCTACCACCGGACTCACCAACACCATTGTTATCCTGCACCCGCTTCACATCTGATCCATCCTCATCCTTAAACAATTTCGTCGACCGACAGAATGGGCATGACACGTGTGACGCTAGCCACGTGTCAATACACTTAGGATGGAACACGTGTCTACAATGCGGGATTATTTTAACAATTTCCGCTTGCTCAAATTCGCTTAAGCAAATAGGACAATCAGTAAAGATTACCTGATTCACGTCCTCACCGTAAGAAACGAGCGGCAATGATCGGACGGTAGAGACATCGAGACCCTTCCCTTTCTGATTACCAGACACAGAAAACACAGATCCCGCCGGAAGATAAGACAGCCTCCGGCGCCGGGAGGTGGGGTCGCCTTCGGCGGCATAACGGCGGAGGTAGAGAGAGAAAAAGCCCATGAAGAAAAGCGCAGTGAGGAGGACTAAGATAGTTAAAGCCATGGAGGAGTCTAGAGATGAAGCTTGCTGATGTTGCTCATTTCTTTTTAATGGAGTTCTAGTGGAGAAATTAAATGGCTGAAAAATGGGTTGTGGTGGTGATAATTCAGCTGCAGCTCCTTCGTCTACTTCTCCATCACTTGGGTCTTTAATAAGAAAGGTTTTGCCTTGGATTTTAGCAACAGCATCTTGCAGGAGCTTTCTTTGAGGACTTTCGTCGAGCATTTTGTTCTTCTTCATATTTGTACGGGAAAGGAAAGTCTGTTTTTTCATTTGGGAATTGGAAGTTGGAGTTTATCAAGATATGGTGGTGGTTGTGGGAAATTAAAGGGGGTGGGGAGAGAGAGAAAGTTTAGGGACCTGATTTTATTATATTATACCAGAAGAATGTGGAATGTAGGATCGGTAAAACGTGAGGTGCGACACAATTCGATTTTATTTCATTGATTAATATGTATGAGCAACATATAGATCATCATGTATATTAATGGAGTAAACCGAGGTTGCGTCGTTGTGGCTTGGATGGTTAACATTACCCCGTAAATGTTTATCAATAGTGTAAAATCACTAACATAATCATGATTTGATATTTGGGTAGGCTAATAAATTATATTATATTCGTATGGTCGAATGAGCTGGATTAAGATAACTAACTACGCCGAATTGAATTATATATGCTTGTTTAATATATCGAAAATAAAAACGGGATGAGCTTAACACCCCAAGCCAACCCCAGGTCCATCTTTGAAAATAAGGTTGGGCTATTCTTAGTATTGAATGATTGTATAGTCCTGGATTAGTATGACTTGATAATCCAGGGCCAATAAAAAATCATAATAACAGATGAGCTCTACCGTGTGAAACATATATGCCTAGCTTTTACAAATTTATAATTCTTTTGAGAAATTATATTGGTGAAACAAGTATGAATGCGATTTGATGTGTCGTTTTCATTGATGTATTTGTTTTGGTTACCCCACTAGTTATACACTTATACATAAGACATTTCAGTGTGGAGAGGGAAACAATTTGGGAGACATATCATACAATCAATCATATCATAACAACCGATAAAAAAACTCTACTAAGGGTGTACATGATTTGAATCGAGTTGAGTTATTGGGTTTATCGAGTTGATCGTATTATAAATTTTACGAACTCGAATCCGAACATTTATTTGCAATTGCTATTGAACTAAAAATTGATCACGATAATCTTCGAACTCGAGTCGAACTTTAAGCTGGATTTAAGTTTAATTTTAATTTAATAAAAAAAATATAAAGGAGATTGCATTACATTGATTATAATAATGAATGCGAATACAATATTTATAGACTAATTAATGACAAATAGATCTCTATCTAAACCATATAATATATCTTAACAACTCTATCATTATTCAATTTCAAACATAATAATAACATTTGGTCCTTGCCGGTTCGGCCACGTATTGCACACTTCTTGTGGAGAGCTTTACATGATTGCTTAACGATTGGAGCCTCGCTTACCCGGCGTAATATGGGAGCAGGTGGTTGTGATCTCCGCGGGCCCGTCTGAAGATTTGTTTTATGCCTTGTTTCATTGTAAGATTCCGGCCTCAGTGTGGGTGCTGATTGAGGATGCTGCTATTAGTGAGGGTCTGCGGCAGAGTTCAGATTTCCGTGCATTGAGGTATCTCTTTTCTGTTTGTGATGTGTCTGTTGGAAAGGTGTCCTAAACCCAACGGGTTGGACCGGACCCGACCGGATCGGGTCAATTACAGTCTATTTAGTTCATGTAATAACTTTATTATGATTAATAAAAGCACTTATGTTATTATATATTGTTTATCTTCATATTATTTGTTGTGTATATATAGTAACGTCCCTAGTATCAATCTGTGATAGAGAAACCATGATAGTGATTATGGTTGATGAGATCTCTAATCACTATAACAAGGTTGGTACTTAAATGTCTCTAGTCTTATATATTATCAAATGGGACATTGATAGTATAATCGACTCAAAGACGTATTGGATGTCTTCTATCTTTTAGAAGATAGGGATATATCTCGTCTATCGAAGTGTAGAGACACTTGGACTGTACGTGGACGTGTATTAGAGAATGCGTACGTTAGACTGACCCACTTACATTAAGTGTCACACTATGTGGCGGTTGTGTAATTATCCTTTTGACCGGAGTCTTCATAGCATCACGGTGTGGATTGTCATGCTTTGACACTATTGAGATTTCTCCTAACCACGGGGCGATCATGCGGTAGTGATTGGGTATGATATTGAAGCATGCGGAGTATACATGATTGGTCGTCCGGGAATCACGTATCCTATAATTGAGATCGAATATCCGAAATGGCCTTCTTATAAGGAATGTCTAGCTCTCGAGAATCTTTGCAAAGTGGGAGTAAATGTGTTATTCCGAGAGAGCATGATATCCAGATTATAAGATACGATCGTTAATGTATTGACACTCGAGATACGATCGTATGGATATTATTATAGCGATAGGATTGTAAGTTACACGGTAATCGCTTCACATGAAAGGTAGTAGTCATTGCTTTTGACTCTTCCGATAATTGGGGGTCACGGTGTGTTGCTAGACGCTATCCCGTGATCGTTAGGTATGAAGGGCATTTTAGTAAATTGCACTTTGTGTCTACGGCCAACATATTCGGAAGCCTATCGGGTTACACACATATGAACATCGAGTCGAATTAAAATGCGGTTATAGTTGATAACCAAATTAAGGAAAGTTTATCTCTAGACTATAAAGGTTATAGTGGTAAATTAATATGGTGGTATTTATTTATTATGAATAAATAAAATACAAGATATTAATTATATACAAATTATATTAATTAAAGAATATTCCGGAAGCCAATTTATTGGCATATGGGGCGCCACTTTTAAGTGTTTAAGATACACTTGGATTGTGCACTTTAATTAATAAAGATTGCCATAATATTAATATAAGATATTAATTGATTTTGAAAAATAGATTTGTGGTAATAAGATAATTATAATCAATATAAGATATTGGAAAAATAAATTATAATTAAAGAGATAAATCAATCTAGTTGATTTTCCTTATTTTATTGGGAAAATGTTTTCTTCTCCTCCACACCATATGGGGCGCCCCAACCACTATATATAGGAGGTGAGTGTCAAGCTCTTTTGTACATCACAATTGCAAGAGCTCATAGTTCTTGTGTAAAATAGAGAGCTATCCATAGTGAGTTTGTGAGGAAAGAAAAGGTCCGGTCTAGCAGCCGGAGTTTTTCGATAGCAATCCAAGGAGGATTCCGGCAAGGGGTTCGTGTGGATTAGCGATAGAGGCCGGACGCTTGGACAGCTTGCGCATTGAACTACTCTCCGTTGGCGGTCAAAGCGACGATCTTATAGATCATCTAAGGTATAACCGTCAAACTACTTAACGTGTTTATTGCATTAAACGAAGAACGATCTAGAAAAGGAAATCAAATTTTAAATTCCGCTGCGTTAAACTAGTGATTTCCTAACAGTGTCACGTTTAGCGTACTTGTTCACAGCCTTGTGGTACATATGGAAAGCACGGTGCGCATGGCTCTATGGGGGTCAAGCGGTGGATATTGGACGCATTGTTACATATGCAGGGTGCGATGCGCAGGAATATGCCGGTCTTCTACAGTCCCCTCTTCATGAGTCGGTTAGTCCGTTTGGCTTACCAACTGGCAGCCGCCTGGTGGGGACCAGGTGAAGGTCAATGTTGATGCGGCTCTTTCTGTGGATGCTTGTGCTTGTAGGGCGGTATTCTGCGGATCAGATGGCCGGATTCTGCGCGCTTGCTCGAGAAGATTGGGTCGGAGTCTGGATGTCGATTCTGCAGAGCTCAGCCCTATTTATAGGGGTCTCCTGTTGGGCCGAGAGTGGTGGTACCGTGCGATCTGTTTGGAGTCAGACTCCCTCTCTTGCATCCAGCGACTTCAGTCGTCTGGGATGATTTTACCTTTGGCTGCTTAGCTAGGGATTGTTTGCTTTTAGCGGAGTCCTTTGATTCTCTTTCATTCTTATTTTTTAAGCAAACTGGCAATAGACCAACACATTTGTTAGCCC